>CM026199.1:12609982-12669982 GCA_014839995.1 Xenentodon cancila
CCCCTCATCTTTCCTTTCCCTGTCTTTCACCCTTTTTTTCCAGCAGGCCTGTAGATTTTGCTGAAACCTCCCATAGTTCTTTTTGCAACACTGAAAAGCAACGACTTATCTCCCCCCCCACGCGACCCGGGCTTAGGAGAGAAGAAAAAGAAGAAAAGCAAGAAGAAGTCTTCTGTAACTACGACAAATCAAACAAGCAAATACACACAATTCCCCGTGGCACAACTGCTGTAAAAAAAACATTTTTTTGTCACTTTCAATCCTGCCACTCTCACTTCCTTCCATTTATCTTTACTTTCCTGGTCACACCAATCCTCCTCTACTTCATTCTGTTCTCACGTCATCTCCTTCTCCTGACTCTGCCTTTTCTCTCTACCTGCACTCTCACTCCTGCACTTCATTCATCATTGATTATTCCGATTCTTTTTCCAGTTTTCATTGTATTCCATTTTGGCACCTCTTTTGTCCTGGCAGGCATATACTGGGTGTTATGGTAGCTGTGTTCATGGCAACATGCCACATCCGTAGGAGATACTTGAAACAACATGTATATTGATATTGCAACAAAACAGAAGCTCTAAATCTAATTCATATTGAGCCACACCAGACCCTCCCGCCTCCTCCTCCCCCACCACTTCTGCTGAAACCAATGCCTCCATCTTTTGCTTTTCTTTTTCTCCCTTCCTTCCTGCCGACTTTTCCCACTCATGACTACCTCTTTTTTACTTCTGCTTAATTCTCCCTCTCCTCACCCTGTCCATTCAAAACCATCACCCCCTATAAATAAGCCCCTTCTTACCTGTCCATCTATTGACCTCTTTCTGTCTCTTGCTGGGCCAGGGAACGCCGCAAAGGCTGAGCTGCGGTCCAGGCTGGGAAGGGCATTGACTTTTCAATGTGTTTCTTTGTTTTTTTCGTCACAGACTGTGTTTGATCTTGTTTCCCTCTTTAAGCAGAGAGAACAGGGCCTGTTTTCTTTGTCTGCAGTGGTTGTGGTCTTTTAGGACACGGTGGTAGCCATAAGCCTTCAAAGTCAGAAACTCTCTGGAGTTGTTTCTTCGATTTGCTTCTGTTTTTTTAATTGCGTTAGTTGTCATGGAGTGGAAAACGGTATATCTTTATAGTAATGGTGTAAACCTTAAAAAAAAAAAGGGTACTATTAAATAAATATTTTATTTTTTACCATTGTATAAATATACAGTATTGATTAACTTATGTACTTTGATTGCAAGTTCTTTGGTCACCATTTCAGTGAGTACATTGAAAAAGAAGAAAGCTTTTTTTTCTGTGAATTTTAGGTACTATTTCTAATGCTATTGATGTGTTTACAATTCTATTGTAACATTTTCCTTTTTTTTGTTCTTTTTTACTTTAAAATCTGTGATTAATTGCACAATAAGGAGTCTTGTTTTGTTGACTGCTTTTGTGTTTAGATTTGATTTTCTTACCCGTCAGTTCTGCCTCTCCTGTTCACTGTCCATCTCTCATTACAAGTCACGAGAAGCTGTATAAGAATAAAAAAAGGCTGTGGTTTTGGTGAATAGTTATGGTTTTTCTTCTCTTGAGTGCATCTAAGGAACTTAGCCTGTGTGGGTCCATTTGAAAGACCACCTCAAAGAAAAGATGACATTTTGAATGAGTTATGTCTGTCTTTTGCACTAATTTAATAAAGCTGTTACTGAAAATTCCCACAATGCTGTTTGGCAGATTGTGTGTTTCCTGTTGTAATGATCTTTGATGAGAAGGTTTGTCGGTGGACTTACTTTGGTGTGTGTGAATAATATCTACAGTAAAGTTAGGTTTAATTATTAGCCCCATTTATGAACTCAAACAAAATTATAACTTCTATGGAAATAGAAAAAAATGAAGCAGCCCTGAAGCATTATGCTCTTGTTACAGAATAAAGCGTTGTTCCCAGACTGGTGCAACACATTTATTTGCTGAAGATTCGCCGGTGCAAACATTTAACAATACGGTCAGCAGTATTCACGTACATCTTTTTGCTGTGCTGGTTCTGTGCTCTATGGACACTAATCTCTGCACACTCGTGCCACAAAGAGCAGTAAATTCAGCTTTACAAATGCAATCCGTGACTTTTTCTTTTATTAACCGTCTAGTTAACTGTCACATCCATGTTTACATTGTCCGACTACAATACAAAGCTAAACGTATATAAAATTAAATTTACTTGAACACTCTCTCCTAGACCTGTTTTGCCCAGCAAAAGTAGATTATAAAGACTGAGTTGTGGATATTTAGTACTGAATGATCTACACAGTCTTCTACACTCTGTTACCCTTTTATGTCTGCTGACTACAAAATAAAATAATACCAGCCTAACATATGCAGATTCATGTTTCAGCCCAGCTTAGGATGCTAAGTAGCTAAATCTTATATATATATATATATTTATATTTATATTTATATATATAAACTGTATGGTGTGACCATGCGGGTCACCAACCTGGTCACACTTTAACCAGCATTTGTCGCAAGTCAGCCAACACAGTTGTGTTGGTCACTGTGCCACGAACAGCACACCCAAGCTGGTTTCACAAGTGTTCAATGGGGTTTGAGGTCAGGACCGCTGGCAGGCCATTCCCTCCTCTTCGATCCCAGATTCTGGAGGTAGTCTCTGATAAACCTGCTCTGTAGGGGTGAGCGTTCTCATCTTGGAGGACAGAGTTTAGTCCCAGACTGTGGAGATATGGGAATGCCACTGGTTGCAGAATCTCATCTCAATATCTCTCTGCATTGCGATTGCCTCCAATGATGACGAGACTCGTTTTTCCAGTGAGGGAGATGCCGCCCCACACCATCACACTTCCTTCACCAAAAGATCTTATTGTGTCATTCTCCATGTATTCTCTACACTTTAACCCTAGGATATATCTGCCATAGGCAGAATCTGGACCCATCAATGAACATAGGTTTCCTCTACATATTCAGGTTCCAGGGTTCCAGGACACGTGATGATGACACTAGTGCAAGAGTCAATAGTGACAGCAAAAAAAGCTGTTTGGCATGGGCAGAGATGATTCAGCAAATTTTTCAGGGGCACAACCCACATACTCAGGTCTGCTGCTTCTCCCACAATTGCATGTTCCTTACCAATGTGGCACCATTTAAAAGGGAACTAAACAGGCTTTCCAGCTTTCCAGCAGTATAAGATTTTTATATATATATATATATATATATATATATATATATATATATATATATATATATATATATATATATACACACACACACACACACACACACACAGACTTATAAACTTATAAAACTGTATACTTTGAAAAACCTGCAAGTTTAGGGGTATTGATATGTGCTGTTACTTAAATTAATTTCATTATATTAGGAACAAGAAAAGTCCTTTTTTTTTTTAACATGCATTTATGTTATGTAATGTTAATGTTCCTCTCAGGCTGTCGTGACAAGCAATCATCTCTTCCGTAATGCAAACCAAAAGGGGCATTATTATTTTTGTCAAATTCTAGCAAATCCATGCTGTTACTCGGAGTATAAATAGAAAATGCTCTTCTGCCTGTGATTTTTCAAACTATCATACAATAATGATTTTTACCTGAAAGTCTAACATCTTGTTCACAGCATCTCTATTTCCAGAGATGGATTCCAGTTGTTTTTGAATTCCCATCTGTTCATTTAGCTCTTTTCAGTAACCCTATTTTTTTTTTTTTTTTTTTTTTTTTGCTGAATCTGAAGTGAAGGTACATGTTTTCTTTATTGCCTTTATGCCTGTCAAACACTATTAGTTAATTGATCCAGATGCCTTTTTGCTTAATACTGTGAAATACCGGCCTTCCTTAAATCAGGGATCTCAGAGTCATACACACTTCACACACACACACACACACACAAATATACACAAGGCAGGTAAGCCAATACTTTATTTTTGACCATTCTTCCAGAAGTGCATTTGTGAGGTCACACTGATGTTGGATGAGATGGCCTGGCTCTCCGGTCTAATTCATCCCAAGCTTACTAAGCCTGTCAATATAACATATACCTTTAAAAATATATGTACACAAATACATAAAACCCCAAATGGCAAAAACCCCAAAAAATGGCCCCAAATGCAGACGTCAATGTCTGTATATATATATATATATATATATATATATATATATATATATATATATATATATATATATATATATATATATATATATGTGTATTTATTACCCCCATTTATCGTGCCACCTGTCCTGTTTTTTTTACTTTAACTGACACGAAGTCAGTCATGGAGCCACCAAAAACTCATTTCCAAGGGTACACTTAAACAGGGGTCAGGTCTGATGTAAAACAGAATGACATGGGACGCTGGGACCTGGGTGGGATTTATTAACAATATGATCCTCAAGCCCCTCATCCATAAATCAGCATATCACGGGAACTATAATATGCAACTGGTACTAAAATGATAGACTGCGACTTTGCAAGAAACAAAACTCAGGTCATTAACAAATTGAAGAACACAATTTGCATAATCCGCTGCTGTGTGAATACAGAGTAAAGAGCTTGTGTGTGGTCTACGACAGTAACAGCAGGAGTGGCAGAGGAAGACTGGACTGCTCATTTTTGGATTTGTGCTACATGATTTTTAAGGGGAGCCATTCTGCAAATACTGTTGCTATTCAAGGCAGCATCTGGCCCCCAGTCCATCTCCTGCACCCAGCGCTGCATCAGCCAGCTCGCTGGTGAGGCCAACCAATCACAAAGCAGTGCTGTCATGTTACACAGTACCACTCAAAAAAGTCTCCTGACTTCCCTCTCCTCAACTTGGCTTCTGGCTCCGAAGTGTGAGTGATTTCAGGTCACAAATAATGTTGCTTTTTAGCACACTTAGTTTGTATCTCACTGTTGAAGCTCCAACGTAAAGTGAACTCTTTAGGTTAGTGTTGCTGTCCAAAAGCAAAGAAATCATACTGGATTATCTCTATTAGACAAAAACATGTTGTTTTTTTTCCCCAACTCATTTTAAATGGCTTTCCTTGTTTCTAAGTTTTTCTTTTCGTGGAAAGTTTAACATCATATCCCTCACTCAGCCGTTGTAAATGGGCAGAAAAACAGGGCGTTCTATAAACAATTAGGATGCATCGTACACCCTTTTACACCTCTAAAACACTATAGAATTATACATAACTGTCCTTGAATGTTCTTGCAGATCTGATGAAAATAAAGTAGCAGGTCAGATGTGGTTGATGGAACTTGAGTTTCACACATATGGCTTAAACTGTTCAGCTGAAAACTGTTTGAAAGAAACTTTCAAGAAATAACAATCAGAAACACACATGAAAGCACCGTAGCTCAAAGAAATAGCTGCTATTAAGACAGAGTTAAAGGTCTCAGGCAGAAGCTAAGCCACAGCTCCCAGATAATGTTAACAGTGCTCTGCTGCACAAACAAAAGTGACTGATACATAGATAGGATAAAGTATAATTACTATTCTGGTAGAGCCCTAAAACCAAATGACCCTGTATAACACCGGCTCCTTAACGAATGTTTCTCCAGCAAGCATGCTGAATGTCACTTGCAGGTGGCTTAACCTCTTATTGTATTTCAGGCTATAGTAAAGTTCAGCTTCTGAAATCCTTTGATTTCTGTGTTCAAGAAGAGATGATGAAAGGAGAAAATTAAAAAGCCACCGACGGTGAAAAAGTAGGCCATGTGAAATCGAAAGAGTGACCATTATATCTCTCGGCTGGCCTTCTTTCATGAAAAGACGTTAACGAAAATGACTTTTATCCAGAGAGATCAAAAGAAGCTCAAAGTGTATGCTGACACCAGGTGGAATTATGTTGCAACAAAGATAATGGCCATTCTGGTTCACGGTGACGCAGGTTCTCTATACAGCCTCCGTAGAAACCATATATTCTCTAGGTTTTAAGATCGCCAAATAAAAACATTCAGTCTTATTATTTCATGGCTTTTTTTTTTTTTTTAATCCTCTCACTTGAGCCTGCAGTAAGATAGAGATTCACTCAGTCTGTGAATTCTGGGTTCACTTGTATGTCAACAACCTACACTGGTAGTTGTCAGTTTCAATGATTGCATTAAACTCCTCAAATCGCTTCTCAATTTTCCTTGCTCTTTCAATAAACAAATCTCACAACCTTTTCATCTTCTTTTATATCCTGTAAGACACCAAGACCATTTTTCATCAATACGCGTATGTTGAAATTCTGCTATTTCAGTGGAATCTGTGATGTCACACTTTGATGCCGCAGATATGACAATGTGAAAAACCTGTTCTTCTGGGACACTTTACAGATATGTTTTACGAACAAGGCTCGGTTCGCCACTGGTTTTACGGAGAGAGTAAAGCTGGAAGTCGGAGCTTTCCGAACGCCAGAAGTTTGTGAGTCTGAACCCGCAGTGCTAAGTACTGCTGAGGACAGTACGGCAGCAGCTGAGTGTCACACTTTTATGCTTTGTTTCATGTTGGCAGGAAAAGAAAACTCAATTCACTTCAATACCTGTCCCACAATAAAGCTATTGTGTATGGAGTCGACAGTCGTTTGGCGACAGCATCGTTAGCTTTTCTATTTCTGAGGGACAGATGTTTTCTGACTGATTTAGTATTCGAACTGGACTAAAATGACCTCCGGACCTGCGGTAATTCTACAATTACGCCCCTTTATCTGTATTTAGTTCCAAGAATTCATGCTGGATAAGCGAATACTGTGTTTTACCATAATTTACACACATTAATCACGGAAGTGACATTGAGGCCTTGCGTTTTATTGAACAAGGACCTTTTATTTAACATGAAAATTAAATATATTGAGTAAAGGCTTTGCGCCACCAGAATGACTTTGAGCTTAAAGATCTAGATCTCAGTTTTGCTCTTCTGCATATCTGGACTTTTTTCAAAAGTCTCCACATGAAGCCTAATGTTCATTTATTTCTGTATGTTTATCAACTAAAATTAAACAAATCATTACACTATATGTGGTGGATAGAGGCTTAAGTTCTAAACTAATATCACACTATATACCACAATTGCCAAAACTACTAAAAAGGGCAGAATTTTGTTATTTTATTATTATTTTTTTTTTTTTTTCAGCCTGCACATCCCCGAATTACTGACAGGTGCATTGAGACGTGATTCAAATTGACTGAAATGTTTGCTGAAATAGGGTAAGTAATTTGCTGTAGAGTTTTTACTTTACAAATCACAGACATGGCACATTTGTACGCACGTCCTCTGTGACTATATTACAATTATTATTACAAATTACCCCAGATAATTTTAATCTTGTGCAAAAGGACATATTAATGACTGATGTTACTCAGTCTATGCTCATGGGAACAGGGACATTCACGTATAACCTTTGTTTTCATGTTTTGTTGTGCTGTCCACTTAACGAATTGAACATGTATCGAAGCACTTAAGATGTCAAGGTCATTTACAAGAAATGTGGAAACAGTAATGTTTACGATGTTTTATGTTACAAATTTGTGAATCTGATACACAAACGGAGCTCCTGAGCTGTTAACTTAGCCAATCAAAAAACTCTCGATGTCAGTCTCTGTCAAAATAATTGCAGACTGTTGGACTTAATCCAAAAATTAAAATGAAATGATTCCAGTTTTGCAATGTTGAAAGAGCATCGACTTTCTCTTTTATTCTCTCTGTAAATCCAGCAGCATACTTTGCCTTTTTTCGTAGCTCTCTATGAAGTGTCTGGAAAAAGAAGCAACTTTTCCTCTGTTGCTTAGAATGAAATGCAAACTATAAAAAGGAAGGGAGAAAAAAGAAGGATAAAACGATAACTTAGTCTGATGAGTCCAGATTCATCCTGTTCCAGAGTGATCAACATATCAAGGTAAGAAGTCCAGCAGGTGAAGTGGAGCATCCGTCAAGCCTAGTATCTAGTTATCAAGTCTGTGAGGGCAGGTTTATGATCTGGGGTTGCTACAGTTGGACAGTGAATATCCAGGCGGCCACGATGCAAAACCAGTTAGACAAGATAGTTTATTCACAGTTCTTTTTGCAGAGTCCAGCACAACTACAAATGGCTCAGCAGCCACCCAGGATTTCACCTCACATCTCCAGCTGCCACTGCTTTTAAAGTGATGTGGATGCAGCAAGTCCAGTCTCCTCCCATAATCACCTGAACCGTTGCCCCGCAGCTGCCCCGCAGCTGCCCCTGAACCACAATTCACCACTACAGACAGATCTTTCCTAAACAATGAGCCCAATATAGTCACCTGACTGTTTTAATATGCTGAATAACCAGTTTTCTCCATGAAAGCATTTTTGCCAGATATATTACAAGATGATGTTACCAGGATTCGTTAGCCTCAGACTGTAAAAGAGAGGCTTAGGATAAGAAAATTAATATCTTCCTTTATCAGTACAAGACCTGGCAAAAATTGTGAAATAAATTGTTTGTAAAATTTGACCAGGAATAAATGCAGTGGTGCTAAACAAACCAATTGAAACAACACCAGCCAAACTGCCACTAAAATATTTTATTTACTTGCTTTATTTAGTGAGGCAGTGTATTTTGGTGAGTCAGTCTTTTCACATTGAACGGAGGTTTTAAAAATGACCTTTTAGAGTAAATGGAAACTTGCTGAGTGTGAAACTAACAGATGATTCACCAGACATAATGTTTAGAAACTGTATTTGTTCGGTTAAGTGATGGTAGGGGTTTATTAAAGTCAGACACTGCTTTCATTTTGGCAAAATGGCACTGTTAAAAGTATGACTAAGTAGGTATTAGCAGTGTCCACACATTTACAGCCAACTCTCTATGGGTCATTTTCATGATAGGATAATCCCACACAGGCTTTAAGATTTATAAAAAGGAAATATATTCTATTTTTGTAGAGACACTGCCTCTTTATGAGGTCTTATCTTATTATCTAATATATCTAGACTAAAAATAGATGTACCATATGTATGTGTTCAGTTTTAACTCTTCTATTAATTCTAACAGGTGACAAGCAGTGGAAAATGTATGTTTTATTTTATTTTATTTTTATATTACAGTCATTTGCCTGACACTGTGAAAACCATTTGTTTGTGCTAACGTCCCATACATAAATGCCCCCTCCCAAGCACCATGTGAGGTTTCAGGTACATTTTTGTTTCATCAGAGGCTCAAGCAGACGAGAGAAACATAACTCTTACAAGCTAACGAAGAACAAGGTGAGCACAGAGAGGGAGGACAAACGGGCGTTTTAATGGGTTTAAAATGGGTACAAAGTTGCAAAACAGCCTATAAATTTTAGAACTATGAGAGGAAAACATTGACATGAAAAGAGAGGATTACTCTTCCTCTGCCACATTGTGGTTTCAAATACTCCATTAGCTGAGCATTTTAATTTGGCTTCCTAATTAGTCGTGGCTGTGTTATAGCTTTGCCTGGAGTAGTATCCCATCCTTACAGCTCCCTATAAGTTTAAATCTTGAAATGTCAATAGCAGCCGTACTCTCTTGTAGGATGCTGATACCCTTCATCTCCCACTCAGCCATTCAGTCTCATTTATTCCCTGCAAGATTATCATTTAGCACCTATTAGCACAAGATATTCATCTGTAATGACTACTCAATTGTCATTTTCCCACTCATCCTACTTAGAGCTACCAAGGTTAAGTAATGCCCTGAACCTGTGGCAAAAGTCGAATGGGCCAAAGACAGATATTACTGGTAATTATAAAAGCAATATATTCAACCAGGCCTGAACGGTCTCCTTGGGGTCTCTGGCTCCTCATCCATCAACTGCTATCATCACTATGACAGTGTAGCAACACTTGTCTCAATCTTCTGGTCATGTTAGCCCAGTGCTCAACAGCCACATAGATCTTAATAAGTTCAAAGACTTTGATTCAAACGATTATCACAGGGTTTGTGCCTTAGCTGAAATGAAAAATAATTTCTCACCATCCATCCATCCATTTTCTATACCCGCTTTATCCTTTGCAGGGTCACGGGGGTCGGCAGGGCCCTATCCCGATTCATTACAGGCGAGGGGCAGGGGTTCACCCTGGACAGGTCGTCAGTCTATTACAGGGCCACATATAGAAAATATAGAGACAAACAACCATGCATGCTCACACTCACACCTACGGGCAATTTAGAATTATCAATCAACCTAACATACATGTTTTTGGACTGTGAGAGGAAGCCGGAGTACCCGGAGGGAAAATACTGTGCTGAGGAGTGGCGATGGGCCGGCATGCCTTGTAGTACCACTCTGTCCCACTAGAGGTGATATAAACCATTGTAGCATTTGGTCTATATTTGTATATTCAAATGAAAAAGAGGACATTATGCAGGCTGAGGTCGTATTTAACTGACAGAGTTAAGTGCGCCTTAACACTGGCATTGCTTTCGCCTGACAACTTAGACAACTTAGTAAATCCTATGCTAAAATGTCTCTCCTTTTATTCCAACACAATTCAATACACACTCATTCATGTACACTGCAACACACCACACAGTCACCAAGCTGCACCCATCACTGTCTTGTCTTTCCTGCTTGTTAATGTCCCATTGTCAGTGATTTTGATTTTTTTTTAACAGAATCAGGCTTTTTTTAGGTATCAATAAATATGCTAGACTGTCAAGAGGACTGGTCAAGGATACATACTATAACACACACCTGTGCACAAAAAAAAAACTGTTGTAAGATCAAAATGCAATTATATGTGGCTTCAGGTTTTGCCAAATGTGGTGCAGACAAACAGGGAAGAAAATAAATAAATAAATACCGGTAAATAAAAATGTTAACAGGCAACTTTATTTCCAAATGCCCTTACTACTGGCATCTAGTGGTACTGTGAGGAATCAGGGTGTTAAGAACAGCTTTCTTTCACAACAAGGATCATCTTGTCTCAGAGCGATGCAGAAAACGTTAATACGTTTCTCATTTTAAAAGTGGACTACTGCAATTCCTTATTAGTTAGATGATCTAGTATTAAGCTGAGTAACCTTCAGCTGTTCAAAAATGTTACAGGTTCAAGCTGTTGAGAGATTCGGCAGGAGCTATGTAAGTCAAAGATAGGAAGTAAATGTTTGGGATAATCAGGACAGGACCTGAGGAGATGTTTTTGTGTTTGCTATTTAGAGCAATGTGTGTGGTTGGGGTTTATGCTGTGTACAATGTGTTGTTGCGGGCAGTCCCTATTTTTATCTTTTCCCTTTTTCTTTTTTATTTTTCTTACTTTTTTTCCATTCTTTCATTCTATCCATGCCCCTGTTTTCTTTTATTGTTCTATTTTTCCCTTTTTGCTACTCGCTCTATTATCTTTAAGCCACTGTGTAAGCTGAAGGGTAATCTTAACTTAATTAGAGGGAATGTTAAGGGCTTAAACCATCCCGTAAAAAGAAAGAAGGTCTTTAGTCATCTAAAGCACCTTAGGGAAGGGGTAGCCCTTCTTCAGGAAACCCACTAACATGATTCTGATCATTGGCGAGTAGATAAATACTGGGCTAGACCTTTTTCCATTCAAGTTTTAGGGGAATGGCAAGGGGAGTAGCCATCCTTGTTGATATATTCCTTTGAGCCCACTGACATTTTAACAGATCAATTTGGACATTTTATTATTGTCTCCGGGAAACTCTACAACAAGTGAGTGATTTTAACTAAAGTGTATGCCCCCAATATAGATAATGTACATGTTTTTAGTCGTTTCTTTTCCCAACTCCCTTTTCTGAAATTTCACACTCTAATTTGAAAACAAATACCCCACCAGATATGGCCATTAAAACAGTGTAGGAAGCAATGAAAGTGTACCTAAAAAGGGAACTCATATAGTTTGCAGCATATAAAAAGAAGCGTTCACGACATAAACAGACGGACATTACCCATTGGCTAACCAGCTGCGTTGGTTGAGAGGAGAGCAAGTTATTTCTGGAGTGTGGACACAAAATAGAGGTGTAACAACCAACCAGAAAGCAATTAACGACAACTTCAAAAACCTTTACTTCAATTTATACACCTCTGATTGTACAACAGACTTATTATGTATTATGGTAAAATTATGTTATAACCTGAATCAACGCTTCCTTTCTCATGACCTGAGAAGTAACCTTGATGCACCTTTCACTCAGCTGGAAATTTCGGTAGCAATTTTGTCTATGCAGTCAAATAAATCTCCTGGTCCCGATGGGCTTCCATCTCATTTGTATAAGAAATTATCTGCTGATTTGATCCTTTTTCTGTGTTTAGTGTTTACTGACTCCTTAGACTCAGGTTCACGTCCCCCATCATTAAACCAGGCCTGCATCTCTCTTTTATTGAAAAAAGATAAAGACCGGCTTCTTACAGACTGATTTCATTACTAAACACAGATGTAAAGATCCTTACCAAAGTCTTAGCCTGCAAATTCAAGGTTATTCTTCCCTGTGTAATATCTCCAGACTAAATGGGATTCATAAAAAGATGCCATTCATTTTAGAATATCCATTGGTTAACATTTTTATTGCACAAATTTGTTGATTCTGAGTGCCTTATCTACACGGATGCTGAGAAGGTATTCAACAGAGTTGAGTGGAACTATCTGCTTCTGACTTTGGAGAAAATTGGTTTCGGCCCTGTCTTCATCTCCTGGGTTAGATTACTGCATGCATGCCCTCTGTTTTGACTAATAATCTTTATCTAGAATATTTTAATCTGCACCGTGGGACACTGTAGGGTTGCCTACTGAGCCCACTCTTTGAGCGCCTTACAAAAGCTTTGTGTGGGAGCAAGCAGAAAAATAAATGGGATATGGGTGGGGGGGATATAAGGTCTTGTTACATGCTGATGACCTACTTTTGTTTGTCTCAAAACCAGTCACCTCTTTACCAGAAGCTCTCACTGTTCCAGAGAACTTCAGTTTTAAGGATACAAACTAAACTTAAATAAAAACTAATTATATCTAATTTAAAAAGAAGCTCTTAAACTAAATTACGCAGATCTCCCTTTAAAGATGGTAAAGGATAATTTCAACAATCTTGGAGAATGTGTCAATAGAGAGTTTAAAAATGTATTTAAATCAAATTTTCTCACTTTATTAAATCAGGCAAAACAGATTCTATCTAAATAGTCCCCTCTGTCTTTGTGCCTCATTGGTGGAATAAATTAAGTTAAAATGACTCTGCTTCCAAAGTTTCTATATATACTTCAGTGTCTCCCCATTCCCCATTCGCATCCCAAAATACTTAGTTAAGGCCCTAGACGTAGCTGTAGTCAGCTATGTCTATTGACTCATGCTGGGTAGCTGGGTGGGATGGGATGTGTCTAGGGTAGATGTCATTAAAAATCTGAAAAATTCTTTCCTTTTATTGATTCTGTAATGTCTTTCTTATCATCAATAAAAAGATGTTTAAAAGAGAAATGCTACAAGTTCTAATGAAGATTTTGCTTTTAAATCTTAGAATCTGAGGACTTTAGCTTCCCTTCATTAATCCTTTAAAGGTCCAAGTTAGATTTTTGCATTTTCTTCATCACATCAAAAGCCTTTAATGTCCAAATTCATTCTTATATTAAAGACCTCATAGTATTTTCTCAACAGACCAATTTGAGTTCCCAAAAATAAATGAGAGGGAAACTCTAAGTTACTCGCCTCCTCTCTCATAAAACCAGCTTCTAGTTAGTGTTTGGGATGCAGACCCTTTAAAAGAAAGTAAAAAAAAATAATGGCTTTAAAATATTCTTTTGACAAAGCTTAGAGTTAGGGCTTCCCTGGGTTGATCCAGAGCCAGTGGTCTGGATCAACCCAGACCACTGGCTGGGTTGATCCAGAGCCAGTCCTATAGGAATGCTGCTACAGGCCCAGATCTTTGGGAAACTTTCATGATGCACTGGGCATTTTTCTCATTCGGCTTTTTTTTACTCATGTATGTTCATGTGATGAGTTAACAAGTCCACATTTTTTTATCAGGTTTGGGACTAGAGACCATAGGAGCTGGAGAACACTTCCTAAAAGTAAACAAATATTCCTTGAAACAAAAGTGAAACAGTACTTAAACATGAAAATATGAAAATAAAGTTCTTTGTACTATGCTTAGAAAAAGGGACTGAATCAAAGTAAAAAAAAAAAAAAGAAAAATCAATCGAATCTGTTAGGGCCATTAGCTATATGTATTTTGTTTGTTTGTTTTTTAATTTTATACATTGACATAAAATAATATAAGCTTTGCTGTAGCAACCCCTCCATCAGGAAACAGTCAAAACGAGATTTTTATAGTATTTCAATTTATGAATCAAAGTAAAATATAAAACGAAAAGTAAATGAAGTGAAACGTAGAGTTGGTAAGCATAACAAACTTACAGACTCTAGTCACACTAGCATGAAATATGTGCGTTGTAGGAGACATGTTTGTCTGTCTGAGGACAAAAAAGGAGCAGAGCAGTTTGGTGCAATAGACACGAAGAACAGAGAGTCAGGCACTTTTTTCAGGCTGAAGTAACAAATTTTGCTGGCTTTAAATGATAAAAGTTCACTGTGTGTCCTGAAAGATGAGTGACAGCCAGTTCAAGACTCTCTGTAAGTTTATCAAAGCAAACTGCTTCACAAAGTGTCAATCAAATTCATCCAATAAGATGAAGGTTAATCAATCTAATACATTTATTCAATTCTATTAAAGGTTTTCAGGTATTCTAATTTATCTTTCTTTTTGTTATTTATTTTTATAAATCATCCCCAGTGGACAATTTCCTGAAATGATGAATAGCAGATTTTATGTTGGGAATGTTAAAGATGAAGACATTGACGAATCAGCTTTAAATTAATAAAATTGCTTGAGAATTTATGACTTCGTTTTTCAATTTACATCCGTTTTTGCTTCTCCATTTTTAATCCACATGCATTTTCAACGCGTGCATTTTTTTCATTTGATTTTTGCTACCTCCACCACTCTCAGCTGTAATACGCATTGTGAACCTGCACCAAAAATAGTCCTTAAAACTGATCCCATCTGCATTATCAGCCTTGATGCTCCCAGGACCCCCTTATGAAGAACATGGATATTCATGTCAAGCTCGGTTGGGGCTCCACATGAAAGCGGCCAAACAGAGAAACAGAAAGCATCACACACTTGATCTGTACAGAAAATAAGGTTCCCCTGGCTTGTAACTATGTAAGTGTTTTGATTAACAACCTGCATAATAAATGTGAGTTTGTTCTTTGTTGTCAAGGTTTCACTTTCTCTTGTCTCTTCTCAGTTGTATTTCATCGTCGCTCATGCTGCCTCGGTTAATCACAACTGAACCTTAGCTTTGCCTGGCAGATGATTAGCAATCAATGATTATGGATCAAACATAAAACACGTTTGTGATGGGCTCCTCTCTTATTTTGAAATCTGTGCAAAGAAATAACACAAATTCCTTAACTAAAACGAAATACTGAAAAAAAGATTAGCATTGATTGTCGTTGTCAACAGATTATAGAAGAAGCAGATTAAAGCACAGGGAGAACACGCAAACAGACAGGCCCGAGCTGGGATTCAAACCAGAAACCATCGAGCTGTGAGGCAACAGTGCTAGCCGCCGATCCACACTGCCGTCCATTTCCCGCGGTTACCATGAGTGTTTATAGATCGGATCAGTTTGGGATCCTCACCCACAAGACTCGAAACGGATGTCTGCACCTTTT
This sequence comes from Xenentodon cancila, assembly GCA_014839995.1. NCBI lineage: Eukaryota > Metazoa > Chordata > Actinopteri > Beloniformes > Belonidae > Xenentodon > Xenentodon cancila. The sequence continues at coordinate 12,625,601 of CM026199.1, forward strand.
GTAATTTTTGCCCACATGGTGTCTGGTCAGGTCCTTGAGATAAAAGATGAAAGAATTTCACCTGCAATTGAATGCAAAACATTAAAATACAGCATAGGAGGTCACTGTTGAATAATGTATCACATATTTACATATCACATGATGGGAACGCTTTACTATCACTTGACTACAGTAACTTTAAATATTTTCAAATACATTGCACATATTTTTCTGATATCAGCTTCAACATGAAGCATTTGCTTTTTGTGTTTTTGTTTTTCTTTATTGTGTTTGGGTGCACGCTACACACCATTATACAGAAACGTTACATCCTTACCTCATTATCCATCTTCAGCCTCATTAGCAGGGCATTTTACAAGAGTTAGACAGTGAAGGCCACAGAGACAACAGTCTCCTTTGTTCCCTGCAAATACCCACAGCTAATGTGTTGTAAATATGGCCCTTAATAGCTTTTCCAATCCAAATATCCAATTTGTCAAGACAAAAATAATAAAACGAAAATAAATAAAAAACACATTTCGGAAAGCTGATTGATAGCTCCATCAGTTTGCTCTTCATACATTCCGAGGTCACTGACATACCAGTTTCTCTTCTTCCATGTTGTCAAACATAGACTTATATGCATATATATAACTCTTGGGTCCTACCAACTTGGTATCAACCATTAATATATGTGCAAACAAGGGCAAAAAAAAAAACCAACATAGACTTGTGTTAGAAATTATGCTTTGATATGCAAATCAGGTAATAAAGAATGGAAATCGCGGATCTCTTAATATGATGCCATCAAAACAGCATCTGTCCTCAAACGTCTATTATTTATGTCACCATGCATATAATACTAGCTAAACTAAGGATAACCCCAATGCATAATAACTTGAACCCATACCTTTTGTAGACTTGGCTGATTGGTAATCAAATATCGGATTTCTAGTGGCAAATACATGCTGTAATTACATTTAAAAAACAATAAAAAGTTGAGGTTATTGGAAATAGGAATTGGATATTTCCTTGGGAGATTTATTATTAAGGTGCTTTTCATCAGTGAGACTGAGGAAGCTTAAACATAATATACTAACACTTTCCTATACTGAAAAGTGTACTATAAACCATGTTAAGATTGTGCAAGCTTGAGATGTAATACGTTTCTTCTGCAAGTTGGTCACTGTACAAAGCAGTCAGAGGCTTTGCTCTACATCAGATGAATGATTAAAAGATTGTTGATTTAAAAGACTGGAAGCAACACATCTGTTCCTGCATTTCAACACACAACAAAGCGTGCAATGTCCCTCAATGTTCCTCAGGGGGAAATAATACAACTAGAGAGAAACCGATAATATCCCTAAGGAATAAAAGCAGGAGGTTACACTTATGTCGTACACTTTCTTACCATGAAAGGTTACAAAAATATTGTGCATTTTAGTCTGGCTTTTGCATGTTTTACCCACAAAAACAACAATGACTGTGTGTTGACACACCATGCTGAGTTGTGTAAAGTGGCAATCAAATGTTGTCCTATTGTTTTCACTTTAACACACACACACACACATGCACACACATTTCTTACTCAGCTCTAACCTTTATTGTGAGAGCTGAAGTATTTTATTTTGTTATCACCAACAAACCCTGTATCAAGTATTAGGTATCAATGTTCCCCAGAGTACCAATTTGTTTTTACTGGTGGGCTCATTGAACCTCTGTGGGTATAAGCCTGTGATTTTCCTCCTGATGGAATAAGCACAGATAGATTTACACTGATCCAACTCAGTGGACGTTTGAGCACTCACTGGAGCTATTAAAGACAAGTTTATGCTCAGATTTATGTGCTTAAACTTCTACTGATGCAGCTAGAATTGTGTCACACAAACAGAAACAGGGGTTTTATGCTGCGTCAGTGTGTAATGAAGGTTTTCAGTGCTCACATGAGAAGCGCATTGATTCATGCTTTAAAATCAGCATTTTAAGAAAAAACAAATAATTGCATGAAGCCGGATGTAATTCAGCTGCCTCTCAGCCAACATTGATTAAGTGAATTATTTTCATTGTAGCTTTTGGAAATTAAACATTATAATAACATCTTGATTGCTGGTGAAACCTCGGTCCTTGACGTGTTTTATCTTATACTACTTTTATGTTATTTTACTTACAAAGTACTACAACTTGATTCAGACACCGCATGATAGCCAGGGCCACCTTTCCCACAGCCCTGCATACAGTTTCTTGGTAAGTAAAAATCCCATTAGCAAAAAGAAATTAATAAATCATTAAAAATATATTGTAGTTGCAAGCAGCAACACCGGACCCAGGTACCTCTGGTTCACGCCAAGACCGCCACAGACATAAAAAACACAATCGTCCAGAACATATGCCAAAGTGTATGAGATTTCAAGCCTCAATCGGTAGGTTAAATAACATAAAGTAAATTCCATACATGTGGATAAAACGCATAGTGGAGACTGAAGTTTTCCATGGGAGCATTATGAAGACAGAATCTCCGATTGCTATGTAAAGTTTAATTCGATTTAAAGCTTGGGATGTTTGTGACACCTCCCTTCCTTCACAAAAACAGTGAGAACAGAGGTGATGAACTGAGGCAAGAGAAAAAAAAAGTTTCTGAAATATTTTGTCAAAAAAAACAAAAAAACAATTTCTCCTAGAAATATGGACATGACACGTATACCTTCTGAAGGGTTCTGGCGTGTAGGGATCTGTTGTAATAGAACTTGGTGATAATTAAACAAGAAAAAAAGAAAAGCTGTTCACGCTGCCTTTTCTTAGAAAACTTGTTTTCTTTTTCAAGTAATTAAAAAAAAGTCATGTTAATGTATACAGCTATATTTCTGCTTAGTCTGGGGAGTGCAGTTGAAAAATACAGTGTCATAAAAATGGTGTGTTTAGTGTCCAAAATGTGAAAATGCTACTGAATATGAGCCATTTTGCTGATCTTACAGTGTGTCTCTTTCCAATTCATGTTTTATAGCAGGTGAAAACTGATGCACATTCAAAACAAAATGTATATGATGCACAAGGACACTAGAATAATCAGTACAAATCGCAGGCTGATCTGATGAAGTGTTAAGGAATTATACAATAACTTGTGACCAAAACTGTGCTTATTTCACCAGAAGGTGACGCTACAGAGCTCATTCATTATTGTCCTTTAAACTTTGTCAGAGGGAGAGTCTTATCAAATGTGTAAATTTAAGGGCAGATTGCACAATGCATGCAAGGAATTAGAACAATTCATTTATCCGAGACTATGAAATTTGTTGCGTTGCCACGGCCACATTCTCACATGTACCATCACATTCTCCGGGATGCACAGAAAAAATGTTAATCTAAGCATCCTGTTAGGAGGACTACCTCAAAGAGTAAAACTTGTCACAATTAGGCAGGTAAGTTAAAATTTGGGGACTTGGGGATTCCCACTCACCTAACCTACCAAATTTGGTGAGAGTACAACATCGTCTCCGTGTCCTGAATACTTTAGACGTTCCTCCCCCCCCAAAAACACCTGATCGGATCACCCTCAGCTTGTCATCAAAGTACACACAAGTTTGTTAATGGTCCACTGATTTGAGTCAGGTATTTTTAGGTCAAATTAACATCTAAAACATGCAGGACAGTTGGTCCTAAGGACCATGCTTGAAGAATCGTCCTCTAATAAAAAAGTGGTCACTGTGTCAAGCAATCTATTCAGAGCCTAAAGATCCTTTCCTTATGTACATACAGCTTCATCCTAACGAGTGCAGTCTCTTCAGTGGATAAAAGGAAATGTTATTAGTCACAGGCATCCACAAAATGTGAGTTATAACATCAGACATTTCCATGATAACTGACTCAGAACACAAGTTACCTCAGTTACTGAAACAGGCTTCTGTTATCCATTTTTCACAGGTTTAAGCTACTTGTCTAACTCAAATTGAAAACACTAAAAAAACACATCAGATTCAACACATCCAGAGCTTTCACCGAATCTGATTTCTGAAAGAGGCCCCCCAACCTAATCTCTGCTTCAACTCGCATTTTTTAACAAAAAGAAAAGACCAAACAAGCTTTTGTTACTTTTTTTTCCCGTTTAATTATACTTTTTCTACTTATTCCCGTCTGGTCTTACATCTTCTCCTGATTTTTGATGCAAATCCTAATGATTTAAACAGCTGTATTCTGAATACCAATGTGGTCCTGACAACATCACATTTCACATTGTTGTATTATATTACAGAATTGGTTTCAAACAGAAAAGTCAGAAAGATAAACATGTAATGTGTCAGTGAATTGGCCATCCTGTCCTATTGTGAAGGGATTTGTAGCTGTTTAAAAATATAGGTTTAAATACAAGTTTCTAAAATCCTCTGTTGATTGAGTTGATCATCGAGCAGAACTAGAGCCATTTGTTAAGGATTAAGAACAATATTGCTCAAATTAGCTCAATTTGCATTTCAGTTTAAGGAATTTGCTTGGATTGACAACACCCAGGGATGAATAATATGTCCTCTAATTAGTTTTAGAATCACTCAGATGGGACATTACAACATAAAGCCTTCACATCACACTTTTAGATAATGAAGTCTGAAAGAAATTGAAACAGAGGATGTTGACATACTCTGTCAGTGAAAATTGTGGTGTGTAGGGGTAATACTGATGTTTGGTGGTTCTCACTGTGGACTTATAGCATGAAGGATCAGATCTGAACTGGAGTCCCTCTGTGAGGAGTCTCCGTGTTGTGTGGCTATACAGATTTTTCAACCTTGGTTGTACTCTTGATAGTATAACACACCAAACGGAAGTGTACATAGAAATCAACAAAAATGTTGACCCTCCTGTTAAAACTGGTAAAAACGTTGTTTTTTTGTTTTTTTTGGTTTTTGTTTTTGTAACGGCTTACAATGTGTTACAACTATTACAATGTGCAGTAGTGACTAAATATTGATACCCTAAATGGGTGATGACAGACCCGAACTGGCCTCTGGCTGTGACTTCTATGCTGTAACACTCAACCATCGCTGTTAAGAGTCCTACTGACGAACTACATTCAAACTATTACCTTCTGATTGACTGTGTACAATAAATCATATAAAGCTGCATTTAACACAGCTGACAACACTAGTTTAATAAATTCAATAACGGTGCACATCTTGTTTTGACTAGACTGACAGCGATGGTTTGGTTCACTAAATATAATGAGGTCTATACAAACTTCTGTACATGACAACTGTAAACCTGCTCATTGCCTGTTGGAGAACAACATATACCGACTGGAAATAAAGTTTAGAACTGAAGGTGACCCGCTCACTGACTGGCGCTGTTGTTGGCTGCTGGCGCAGATCTCTGTTATGGAGGCGTCCCTTCCTGACCCACCGGCTCTTTCATGCTCCTCCTGATTGTCCCAGTTCCCAGTCTTGAATACCGTTAACACTCCTCCATGGTTTGTAAATAACATCACAGTTGGAGCATGTGATAACTGAATTTACACTCAATAAATTCTCCCTCCTATCGTATAAATTCTTGTATCTGCTTCCTAACCACAAATTAAAAAAAAACAAAAATACAGGGAAGTCAAGTCAAAAGAACCTCATAAAAATTAAAACAACTATATTAACCGAAACAAACAAGACCATTAAATATGGCTTACTGCATATCAAGTCTGTGCCTTCTAAGTCTCTGTTAGTGAATGACTTAGGATGTGATAATAAAATTGATTTATTCTGCCTTACAGAAACCTGGCAGCAGCAGAAGGATCATGTTAGTATGAAATACTCAACGCGTCCTGGTTACTTGAATTTTTCTATTCCTTGGGAAGCAGGCCAAAAGGGAGAGTGGCATCAATCTATTAATTGAGCCAATTAATCAGCCCTAGACCCATCTTTTGCTCTGAATCTTTTGAGTTCGAACTCAAAGTTCCTCTCACTTAACGAGGGATTTGGAGCCACAGAATCCTTACTCAGAGATTCTCTCTGATTTCCCAGATTTTCTGGTCTTATGCAGTCGTGAGTACAAAAAAATACTCTAATGGAAGCCTTTAACAATCCACATAGATGCTGAAAATGATTGCTTGAATGTTGCCTTAAATTCTATGATAAAGTCTTTTGGCTTTTCACAAAATGCGTGCGGGCCTACTCATCATACACTTGATCTCGTCCTGACATATGGCACACAAATTGAACAACTCACAGTACCCCCTCGCAACTCAGTCTTATCGGATTGTTTTTTAAATAACCTTTCATTTTACTTCCATTTACTTGACAACATCTGTGAGGAATTCCACTACACAAGGTGTCTATTGTAAGATGATCCTGATAAATTTAAAGCTCCGTTGTTGATGTTGTCTTTGCCATGTGCTGACAGAATGAAAGCCAGCTACCTCAAGGTTATTCCTGCACAGGTTGATCGTCTTGTTCACATATTATGCTCTTAGTGCATACAACACTCGACAGCGTTGCTCCTCTGAAACAGGACGCAATCAGTTAAAGGAAGCTTGCTGTCAAGAAAGCTGAAATGGTTATGACGTTTCACTAAACTGTGGCAATCGCATTCAGTCTGAAAAGATAGCCTTTAACATATAAAAGAGCTCTTTACGGCATTACAACTGCTTAATATTCAACATTAATCAAAGTAAATAAGAATAACAGGTTTCTTTTCAGCACTGTTGCCAGGCTGAATAAAACTAATAACTGTGTCCAGCCATTTATTCCTTTAAGTCTTAGTCGGTATTACTTCATGAGATTTTTTTACAAGTAACATTGTTTCCATTTCAGAGAAATTTTGTGGCACCTTTTTCATTGCTGTCATTAAATTCAAGGTAGAAATTTAAATGCGTTGCCTCACATATAAAGCCCTCAAGGGCCTGGCTCCCTTTTAACCTCAGGAACTTACACTTCCACATCATCCCAATAGAGCGCTTTGCTCCAAAACCGCAGGATTACTTGTGGTTACTAGACTTTCCACTAGTAGAATCAAAGCGTTTTCAGTTTTCAGACACCTCTCTTATGAAACCAGCTTCCAATTAGTGTCCCTAGATAGCAGACGCCTGCTCTATCTTTAAGATTAAGGTTAAAATTGTTCTTTTTAATAAAGATTATGTTTAGGGATAACTTTGTTGATGATATGTCATCGCAGACCCCAACTGATCGAGGCAAATGGTTGAGCTCCCTGAGTCTGATTCAGCTGGAGGTCTTTCTGCCTTGTTAAATTTTTGTTTTTTTTCCTCTCTTCTTGCATGCCTAGGATGGCCTAGGCTAGTTTTGAATTGGCACTACATGAAGTTTGAATTTTGGAATCAATTTCAATAAATTAGATAATCAATTAAAATGTATTTGATTATGATCTGGTTTATATTATTAAATCATTTCAACTATATTTAACTAATATGTTTTACTTTGAGTACTTTTTGTGCAAAGTTCCTTGGAAGAAGTTGTAGTAATTGGTGTTACACCAGGAAAGGAAACCGAACTAAAATTGAACAAACATTCTCTTCTCTAAATACAGTTCTGATTGTGCAGTTTGTGTCGTTGTGCTAATTTTCACCAGTACTTTCTGTTATAGCATGCATACAGTGTCAATCCATGTTAAGTTTGTTATAGGTTGTCATCGCACTAACTAGTGATGACTAGATAAATTTAATGTCTCCTGAAACATATCAAAGTCTCATCCCAAGTAGAATATATCACCTCTGAAGTTTGCAATTAGACATTACATTAATTGGAGTTATACATTTTCACAAGGCCCCACATCTCCAATTCACACACAGTTGTTCATAAATGAATTATACACACTCTGTGGTCATGGTCTGGTTCAGGCAATTTGCTTTTTTCAGCGGCCTCAGAACCCCTTGGTGATTGGGTCAGCGCCCTGCTAACATTTTGTCTTCTGCCTCGCACTTTGCTCCAGTCCAATCAGTGCCTGTTGACTTCATGGACCAGTGGATCGGGTTCCTGTGGAGGAAATTGAATGCTAACATTGCGGCAGTAATTTAGAAATGAGCCGTGGTGCCTCAATCAAATCAGGAAATTCAAAAGCAGCAGGGCTGAGAAGTATTCTGTGGACCATTATTTTAATGATACTTATAGCTTGTGGGGTAGTAATTCCTTGATCCTGTGAGACAACAACTTTCTTTGTATCGTTGGTCAACTTCAGGTTCACCTCTGTGTAATCTAATTTTTCTCTTTTTTTTAATTAATCGTAGAAAAATATAAAGCAAGATATTTGTCATTTCATTGCATGCTTTTACATGTGTGAATATTCTCTTAGTTAGTTTCAAGAAGTTTTTCCCCCATCTTATACAGTTAATATGGAAATGTAAGTAAATTCTAACCAACACACAGCCAGTGTTCTCTTCTTCCCTGAACATTCCTGAGGAAGACATTTCTCCTTGTAGTTGTAAGCTGGAATGTTCATCAGTGATTCATTCTGTCACAACTTTGAGTATGTAAGGATTCAGATGCAGGAGACAAGGGCGGCAGGAGTTCCAAATAACATTATTTATTTTAACAAAAAAAAAACCCCCACTGCTGAGCAGGATTAAGCGAAACCAAAACAAAACAAGAGCCCAAAAAAGCAGTTACGAGAAGAACAGTACAGACCAGCAGACATGAAAGGGAAAAAACAAGACAAGATATACACACAGGACTTGAGGAGACACAGTTGCAATCAATCAGGGCAGATGGGAACAAGGGAAGTCAAGGACACACGCTTTCAAAATAAAACAGGAACATCAACCCAAAAATAGTGACAGACTCTTGAACTGGTGAATCAGACTCCTTTATCAAAATTATAAGATTAAAAATTTGCAACAGCGATAAAAGGAAATCCAGAGTCAGCTAAAAATTATTTGTAAAAATGTTACTGCTGTTAAAGTTTTACATGATAAACATAATCATCTGTTCCACATTAGCATTCTTAATAACAAAACATTGTTATTGAGATTTCTTCAGCCATGGTAGATAATTCATTATCCCAAAGAGAGCTAATGACCTCTGCTTCCCCATAACTGGACCAGTACCAGTATATTTATGACAAAATAAGTAAGTGTTAGAAGAAGAGGCCGTAAACTCTACTCGTTTGGAGCCTTTTGAAAGTACAGCTCAGTATGTGCATTTAAAAACCCGCCCTTGTGTATACTGTTCAGTTTTGATTTTGCTTCCTGCCCTTGTCTCACACTTTGTTGATTGTGTCATGTCTGCATTGTATTAGTCATCAATTTCTTCACTTTCCTCAGTATGTTCTGCCAAGCTTCCTTGTTGTTTCCTGCTTCACGTCTTGGTCTTGACTGTTCCTGACACATTCATTTCCCTGTGTTTATTGACTTCTTGGAACAGTGGCACATTTACTGAAGCACATGTTTTTCGTCTCCCTCGCCCATCACCTGTCTCCATTAATGCTTTTACTTTTACCTTGACATGAGGAGCAACTGATACCCAAGTCTATTGGGGGAAAAAACATAAAAAAAAGTGTGTGCTTTTACTTCAGGGCAGCATCTCACCACCCTACATGTATTTTGTTGCATGTAGTTTGGGCCGCTGTGCAATATACTGATTAGAAAATCTATAAACGTTGCGGTAATAGCACTTTTTCATAAATCTTAGGTAGACTTCATGTTTCATATTTTAAAATTAACTTTCAGCATGAAACAACACATTTACAGAGGGCCTTGTGTTAATTAACAGTGTAGCCTCAGTGTATTAGATTAAGAACTGCACTGAATTACAAAACGAACACTAACAACCTTTTGAAAATATCCTTCTGGACACATTAATTGCAAGCATTTTTCAAACCCAATCTTGCACCACCCAGGGGGTTTTAATATCAAAACTCTTGTCTATTAATGCCTGAGTTTGATTTGACACAGGAAGCCCTGAAGTTGGAGCTCGGGATTTAGGAGACCAGTTTTGAGGTTGTGTGTCAGCAACGTGGTTAGCTAAGCTACTTATCGTATTATGCAGAGTTATTGTCGTGTTTTGCACGGTTCTGTTGGGGAAGCCTTCATTGCAAGCACTTTGCTGTCTTCCCTCAAGGAATACGGGAGATAAATAAGGGGGGGGGGCACAAAATGAGAGAACAAAAAGAGATAATTCCTTGATTTCTTGGCAACGTGGTAAAAGCAAATTGCAAAAGGCTGAAAGAAAAGATTATGCTTTTCTTCCTTTTAACCATCTGTAGAATAAAAGTAGAAAACCAGCTCAACACATGCCAGCGCCAGTACAGTCGCCATCAAGGTCACATTGACAGAGTTTCCCAAGTAGCTTATTCACTATAGTTGCTGTCTGCAAATAAGTACACTCACTTCAAACTCAACAAGTATTTGTGTTTTGTACAGCATGAACCCAAAGCTTCCAGCTCCCATTGACAAGAGAGCTGCATTTTATTTATGCATTTATTTAGTTATTGTAATAATAATAATAAAATATTACATTTTGATTAACAATATGCCCAGCATTTCTTCTTCTTACATGCATGCTCTAGAAAGTGAAAATGAAGTTAGAAGGCAACTTCTGGAAACACCGTGACAGCATAATCCTCCTGTGCTCCGTCCATCTGGTCACAGTCAAGGTGAGGTATCTACACATGGGTGGATTATCCTGGGAAAGATGAACTAATAGAGCCCCTTAATGATCACAACCTTGCGTATGCACATTATGCAAACAAGGGTTTTTGTATCACTGAGGCAGAGACACCCAATTTGCTGCAACGGTTCTCAAATATCAGCCCACAGAGCTCAAGTGCAGAAGATATGGCATGGTTATTTATTGTTTGCAAAGCTACTCACAGGGGATGACTCCAGGAGGAAAACAGCACAGATAAGACTGAAGTCAGTTTTATACAGCTGATTTTTGGCAAGACATTTCTTTATAAATCACTCAGAGAGAATTTCTTTCTAAATGACAGCAAGAAGTCAGCTTTACTAAGACGTGGATGTTTTCTATGCAAATTGCCTCAAGGAAGACAGTTCATCACAAAGGCGATCTTTTATTTTGGAGTAACATAAGTCAACATAAGGAAATGTTTGGTACAATAGCTGGCTGGTATTTTCCAGTCGATGACTGCATTTTAACTGCTAAATTAAGTCGTTTAAGTAAACTGTCAAATTGTAAATTAAGTTGTGTGGTTTTGGCAATTTTCTAAGGATCTATAATGAAACCTTTAAAAAAAAAAAAAAGAAGATATTCAGTTTCCAGGAAACACACTATTTATATACAGACACACCAAAGCAAAAGTGCATTAATTTGTCAACAAAAGTTGCAGAAGATTACGAAATAAATGAAACTCATTTCAAGAGTCATTCAGAAGATCAAATAATGAAGCTTTAGTCTCGAAAGATCATGGGAGAAACCAGGAAGGCGCCGCAATGCAGTTAAATCTTATTTATAAAGGTGCATAAACAAGGATGCCAATGTTAGTGTTGGTGCGGTAGATATCAGTGTATAAAGTCAACCTAGGAGTGGTGGCCTAGTGGTTACAGTGGTGGACTTGGGCGTGGGGGTTATTACTAATGGCTTTATGGCAGTCAGGGACGGTCAAAGCTTTTGAGAGTCTCGTTTGTCCCTGGGTTGGGGGTCCCAGAGTGTTTTTATGTTACCCTGCTCCATGAACCACATCGTGTCAAATAATCCAACAAGATCTATTTTTTCAGTTCCTCTTTAAAAATAACATACCTATATTGCAGAAACTACAAGGAATAAGTTAGGTGTGAAAATAAAGGTGACACATCGAGGATTACATACACGCATGTATATATTGTTAAATATGTCTCAGTCGCCTCGCTTATCTCATTATCATGTTGTAATGACCTAAACACTCTAACATCTCTCCATTTAATTTATTTGGATTCATTTTGCTTTGTCTATTAGAGTTTTCAGACAGGTTTTTAAAAATGAATGTTTAGATGGACTTTCCAAATTTGACATTATCGCCCTGTTAGGAATATCTGTGCCATTGTTTTATTGAATGTATTTGTTGAATATAGCCACTACATAGATTAACTCCTTTCAAATGTAACTTTTATGGGTAAGTGCCAGTTGATGTCTTCAGTATGGATGCTATGCACCCCCAAGTGGAGCAGTTGTGAGCTGGGCTGTTGGTGTTTGCTCACTGTCGTATCTCAGGAACGGGTTGATGATTGCCTCCTGTGTGAAATCTTCAAATGCCATTGGATCAACGTGCACTTCGCAACTGCAAACAATCAAACAACAAAAACATTGTATGCCCGCTCAGTATTACCTGCTGTCATATGCTCCTGACAGCAACATAAACAATCTGTGAGATTTAAAAAAAAAAAAAAGACTATCACGGAGACTCAGGATTATATGAATCAAGTGGAGTTTTTTCACCGGAACATATTTTATCATGGTGACACGACAAAGGTAAAAGTGAATGCAGTGGGCTGCATAAAGTGAAGTTTGTTTTGTTTTCTTTTTCTTCTTAGCGTGATCATTTTTATACTGTTACAGTTTGTGGAGTCTTACATTCCAACTGAGACTAATGATTGTAGCCTGTACTAGATGTGGATTTCTGTGGTATGCGGCGTTCTTGTCTGTTTGCTTAGTCGTTCGGTGTCGAAACTATTTTTGTTTAAAAGAAAATTGTCTTTTACGAGGTGAAAGCTGAGCTTTTCCTTTGGTATGTTGCATGTGTGTATTGTATCCTGCTTTATGTGATTAAAAATAACTTAAAGGATGTTTATGTCTTCTGTTCCCAGTACCAAGGTACTTTTCAGAAGGAGGTTTGTACCTCTCAGTTTATACGAACTGTTAGCAGCAGGATGAATATACTAGTAACTATTTAATTAAATCAGCAGAGCCCTTCAGATGTGAAAGAGACATACATGACCAAAAAATACCAAAAACAAAGTCATAATTATTTTCATAAGGTAACCAGAAAACATGAAACAACCGGCCATTCAGATGTTAAAAGATAATAACACATTCAGGGCAAAGACTATATGAGGCCATAATATGTCAGTGTGAATGATAATGTCAACAAATTCACACATTAAGTTGCTTCTGTCAACGTGGAGTGCATCTGCACGGGTGTTTTTTAGTGAGCTAATTATTCCTCTGCTCAAGTTGAATTTGTCAGAGCTTGGCTACAAATATCCAGTCTCATCAGGTTACACGAACCAGTAGGAAATCAATGGAAGGAGTGGAAATCTCCCATCCTAACAGGTGCTGTAGACTGACAGGGTCTCAGATGTTAATCAAGCACAGTGTATACTCACATGCATAGTTATTAGAACAGGCTCAATCAGGCATGATAATTGGAAAAAGCCTTTAAACTGAATTTTAATAATCAGAGCTAATAATTCAAATGCTCTGCATCAGTAGACACAAAGCCGAATTCATACGGTGCATTTGCAAACACGGAAGAAATGTTCAAATTGACTTTCAGATATAGACTAGATGAGGAAAATGAAGAATAAGCCAATGGATTAGAAGTTATTTTACTCAGTAGACTGTGCACACAGACGAATAATAAAATTTAAAAAAAACAACTAAACCCAGGCTTTGCTTGAATGTCAGGCTGTGATCATTAGCATACAGAAGATTTGACATGTTATATGATGGACATATATTTTTTTTATCTTGCCAGTAATCATGACACAGCAGCTGTGGATGAGGATCAAACATCCTGTATACCCCAGTCACTAATAATAAAGTTTGAATGTGGTGGCAGTGGACAGATTTTCCAATAACAGCCCTTTTTCTTGAATATTAAAAGCGATTAAAGGTCTTTGCTCTCATACGTTTCTGGCAGGTTAACGCAGCTACTTTGTGGGTGAATTAAATATTCTCTTGTTCATTCTAGCCAACTCCTTGTGGCAGATAAGCTCTGGTGTCAGCTCAAATAATGTGTGTGTGTAATTTTATTCCCTTTTTCTAATCTCATGCCTTAATATATCCCTCCATGCATTTTTTTAATATCAATTTCCTCTTGTTCAGGGTCACTGAGAGGACTAGAGCCCCATGTTAAAGGAGTGGTACAACCCGAACAGGTCACTATGCATCACAGGGCTAACACATAGACAAATTAGGTAAAATATTACAGTGTGGATTCACACCAAGCGCTTAGGGTCGATTTAGAATCACATATGAACCCAACATGCATGCTACAGCCCCGTCGTCTCCCATCTTTAAGTAACTTTGGTCTTCTTTTGGGACAACTGCCTGTCACCTCACAGTCCCACTTCAACAATGATGAAACTAGTTCACAGAGCAACAGCTCATACAATGGCAAAGGCAATAAAAACATTACAGAAAGTAGTGATTTAAGAAATAATCGAAGGGAGAAGAGAAGTCCATTTGCACCAACGACCACAAGTTTACCCAAAAGTTTCAAGCTCACATGAGGTATGATGTCATAATCTCCTCATCAAAAGACAGTTCTTGCTATGTCTCGTCTCATCTGCCTATTATTATTAGAAGGATGAGCATTGTCACATAAAATGTGATTTTAAAGCTTTTATATTAAACCTCTCCTCATATGTGGTTGAAATCTCTTCTGAAACTCCCTGAATAATGTTTGTAACCACAGCCCCCATAAGTAAACGTAATGTTGATGTGCAATTTGTGTAAACTAAGCTGCGACTCAGCAGCAAAAGAGTTTTGTTTTGTACCTTCAGCAAAGCAGTGCCTCCTGGGATGCTGCTGTACTACGCCACGGTAATTCTGGTAGGAACATTTTCACTGTTGTTGCCGACAGTTCAGGGCAGCTGGTGCTTCCCCATCTGATGGGACCCAACGGTTAGCCCTTCCCATCCCCAGACACGTCCTCCAGCTTTTACAGAGGGGAAGCTGAAATGATCCCACACAAGCAGAGATATGTAATCTCCTCAGAAGATGCTGGGTCAGCCCCAAGGTTTCCCCTTGGTGGGACATGTCCAGATATGCCTCCTTTAAAATTGGGTTTAGAGATTTGCTTTTCATACTACTGATATACAACACATGCATCCATAAAGAATAATAATTGTAATGTTATTTAGGTTTGTGATGTCCCTTAAAAAAAAAAAAAAAAGTGAAGCAGTTCTTCAACTCTGTGACTAAAAGCATCTCACAGACATTTCATTAAGATCAAAGGAATTTGTATCATGTTGTGTATAAAATTGCATATTCTATCTTAAAAGGCTCTGTATGTGAGAAGGACTTTTTCAATGGATTTTACAAGGAGACGACAAAGGAGAGCAGAAATAGGTTGTCTTTTGCTACCTCATGTCATTATTACTCTTGCTGCAGCCTAAAGGTGATATATTTATGTCGTTTCTTTGCATGGCTGCACGAAACAGAAGCTTATTGTGTGAGTTACAGGACATGTCTTGGTGCTGGAGGCCAAGGTATTGCATCCATTGTAGCTTTGTTGTTCAAGTATGTTTGTCGGGTCTTTAAGGGGCCAAATACAGTATAATGTCTCAATTAACATATAGCAGTGCATTTTTCATTTCAAATGCCCTTTTTTCTATTTCACTTTATATTAAAATATTTCTCCGGTGAAAAGAAGGTCATCTGGGAGGAAAGAGAGAAAGTGAGATGAAAGGGGCGATTAAATTGGTACATTCATTCGATTTAAATGTTCTGTGTACGTGAAGGAGGAGGACACTACTGATATGAGATAACAGTTAAAGCACCACTCTAGGAGTAGACAGTGACTGTAAATACACTCACACCCACAACCTGTTCTTATCTCTGATGAAACATTGCAACGAGACTGACCCAAAAGGTTGTGCTCAAACTTGACTCATAATAGATGCTCTGAAGTGTGTTACTGTTACATTCAAACAAGCCTGCTAGAAGGGTTTTATTAAAAACTTCACAGAGGACATGCTTCCTCCTGTTTTTGGGTTCTAGTAATAGCTCAAATAAATGATCCACAGTGTCATTTTTCTTTGTTTAGGAAAACCCCAGAAAGCCATGACAGAGTGAAAGTAAACTTGCAAGAATGGAAACTGATAGAGAAGCAGCTAAATGGAATTCAACTTCCGATTAATTGTTAAGCATCCATTCAATTCAGTTTTCAATTCAGGTAATCTTATTTGTGTAGCACTACTTAATAAAAGAAGTAATTGCAGGGGACTTAACAGAAAAAGCTAACACCTTCAATGTAAGTCCAATTAAATAGTGTTTAATCCAATTATTTACCAATTCAGTTGGTGTAATCCATTTCTGACTAATTTAATTGCAATTCAGTCCAATCCATTTTTATTATGTATATATGCCAGTTCATAAAAAGCAGCTTATATATGTAATTACTAGATGGCACCAAATCTACAATTCACTGCCCCGTACAGGGCATGCAAGAGGCAACAGTGGAAAGGACAACTTCAATTTTAACAGAAAGTCAGTTCCAGTAGGACCAGTCTCAGGAAGAGCAGGCATCTGCTTTGATGATTTTAATACCTCCTATCTTCAGGAGACTAGAATCTATCCCAGCTGTCACCAGGTGACGGTGGGGCACACCCTGGACGAGCTCAGACCATTCACACATTGATGTTTTGCCCACTGTCACAATGTCTGCAAGACCCCATGATGACAAGACACTGGGGTTAGAAACACTGTAAAAGATGCTTTGCAATAGAGATCTCACAGGGTTGTCTTGTAGATACTGAGATATGTTTTACAGCAGTGGACGATTTCCTCATCTTGTACATCACTGAGTTTGTAAGATAGCCAGGCATAAAATAATTTATTTCATTTAATTTCTCTTAATTATAATATTTCTAATAAATATATACATATTAGAATTCATCTTCTATACACGCTTTATCCTTCGCAGGGTCACAAGGGTCTGCTGGAGCCTATCCCGACTCATTACAGGCGAGAGGCAGGGGTACACCCTGGACAGGTCGTCAGTCTATCACAGGGCCACATATAGAGAAATTCACATTAAATTTAATAAATTTTAAATTAAAAATAATCTTTTCATATGGATGGAAGACAGTATGACAGATTGAACTTGATTCATCGGTTGTTCCAAAGGAAAAAAAGCTAAAAATCCTTAACACAACTGATGTGGCAGCCTACCTCTTTAATTAAATCATTACACTGAGTAAGTAAGCGTTGTATACAATTGTGTTTGTGCAGTTGTAGAGATGGTGAGACTAGTTGAGATGCAGGAGGGGTTGTAAATTCATGTCCTGTTGTAAATGTAACACGATCCAATAGATGTTAGGAGATGCTGAAGATCCATGTCCATCCTGGATGACTCTGCTGTCTATCCAATGGCAGTGAAGCAACAACTCCCAAACGAAAGCAATAAACGGTGAAGACTTTTGTGTTTCTGGCCTCCAGGGGGGTTGATCCTCCCATTGCTGTGTAACTTTGCTTGTGATCCTGAAGTAAAGATGATTGTTTTTTTTTTTTTTTTTTTTTTTTTTTCATTTTATGGATAACACCTTTTAAGTCTGTAAAATAACGAAGTGGGAAACAATCAGCATAAATATAAAGGTCACATTTAACCAAGATAGATTTAAAACTGTATAGAACGGGTTTTAACTTCTGTAGTTGTAACAAGGTTTTAACAGATCTGGAAATAACTTAGCGCTCCTTAAAATGTTTTCCCCATTAACATGAAAGAGAAAGAAAAAATAAGTTACTCTGCTCAAGAGATGAAGAATAAGTACAGAAATTACCTAGCAGACCTTCTGGAAAACTAAATTCAGCTTGAAGTAAAACAACACTGGCCAGACAGTGAGCCTCTGGTTAAATAAAATTAATACAGTTTTCTTTGCTCTTGAGAATAAAATATCTCATTTAGCAGCCTCTGTCAAGACAGCAACCAATCAATAGCTACTATGATGTATCAGTGCTGCAATGCTTAGGCTGGAGCAAGTAATATGTAGTATATGGATTAACATCTTTCTCTTCCCTGAGTCCTCCAAGACCTACATTTATCTCTCAGTTTGAAGGGTCAGTAACACATTGCAGGAAGTTCCCGCTGCTATATTGCTGCTTTTATTAAAAATCAGCTCCATGATGTACAGCGAAGGAACCAGAAAAAATCCTAGGCTATATATCTGTATGATTCTGAGCTTTTTCGTCCTCTATGTGTGCTACTGGCATCAGCAGGGTGATGGATGACATTACCCAGCAGGGATTCGGCAGGCAGTATTATCATGGAACAGGTATTAGCATGGAGCCTCACAGTCCCTTCCCGGCCCATCGATTTGTGCTGCTGCCAGACCCTGAGCTCCTAAAGGGGCCCTCGGTGTGGGGAAACAGAGCCCTGGTACCCGCCCCGGGGATAAACTTTACCTGGGCCTCGGTCTTTTATCATCCTTGTTAATCCCCCCTGTCCACCTCCTTCCTCCCCTCTGCTCTGTCTCAGCTACTACGCTATCTTAGTCTTTACCCAGGTTGAGACCAATTATCAATGTTAATGCCATCAAAAAACATAAATCAACCTTTCCTCTCTAAGATAATGATCCCTCGCTGCTTGTGTGTACGTCTCATTGGCTCAAACGCTTGTTAAAAGGAAACAAAGCCAGTTTAATGTTGTGTGTGGAGTGTGTATGTGGGTGTCTGTGTGTTCCTATGTGTTTTATTTCTTTTCCTTGGTTGAACTCAAATACTCAGGTTTTATTAGGAAGTTTCTAAGACTATTTACACTGTAGGTCTCAAGTTACCCAACTGCAGCCCCCCTGCGTGTCACAGATGGGTTATGACCTGTGTACCAGTAAGAAGTCAAAACTACATGGATTCTGAAGCTCTCAGATTCATACGTGGAAATCCGACTGAGGTGTCCTTAAAAATACTGTGGTTAGTGATATAAACACAGGCTCCCCTCTTTCTTCTCTGCTTTAAAATATTCCTAATATATATAATAACTAACAATAAAGTAAACAATAATATTAAAAAAATTGAATGATCTCTAAGAATGCATTTACAGCTTTAATAACAGCAAGGCAGACTTGAGCTTCTCTCTTCATGAACTAATACAAAATTTAAAAACAATACACTAAAGAGTTATGACAGAGTGGTAATGGAAACTATACCTTCTACTTCTATTGATTTCACTTGCCAACATATTTCCTTTTTCCTTGCCTCCTAACTTTTTCCAGGTCCACAGCCAACCTCACTCGTCCTTGCATGCATCCTGCTTTCCCAGCTGGTAACAAGTATAAATGCATTATTATAATAATAATTATTATATTACTCCTTACAGTGGCAACATTCAAACCAATGCATCTGCTCTGGCTTTACATTTTTAGTTAGTTCCCCATTGTGCACTTTGAATCACCTTGTTGTTGAACTTTCTACACAAATGAACTTGCCTTGCCTTGCCTTGCCTTGCCTTGCCTTGCCTTGCCTTGTCTTGCCTTCAAGTGCTTCTTTGATGGGTTTTATTTGTTCCTATGAATTCCTTAATCTTGAGCTGCTTTGTGTTTGCATTTCTGCCAGCTTTTGTTTACAATGTTCTCTAAAGCCCAGTTTCCACTAAGCGGTTTGGTCTGTAGTGATACGGTCAGGTATGCTATTTTGTGTGTTTACATGATAAAAGGGTCCCATACAACTGAACCAAACTACAACATTTCTGGGCCTTCTTCAGTCGCAGGTCCATAGGAAATGGTACAATAGAGCAGAGCTACTGGCGTCACATGATGCAAAAAAAACCCTGTTACTGCCAAACAAAAGCAATCTCGAAACAAACCCCAAGTTATATTGTACATACAATGAACCCAAAGCCAAGCAGAACAAAAATGACCTGCTGGATGACCTCCATTGTTGTTGTTTGTAGCGTCCCCGTTTCTTGTTGTCGCACTAGGGTGATGCCATGTTAGGTATTCGGTCCAAAGCCCATGTTCCCAGTGGCGGTTCAACCTGCAGTGGGACCACTCACCTGAATTGGCTGGATCGTTCTACCCCTTCGGAACCATACTGGCCCTGACCGAAAAGCTCAGTGGAAACGGAGCTTAAAACTTCCTAAAAAAACTTTTGTTGATTCCATCTGCTTGTTTGCTGAACAACGGCATCCTCTTGAAATAAACTTTTAAAAGGGATGCCTGAGAACTGTTAAGCAGCTAACCAAAACTGGTCTGATGTTTGCTGAAGAGCTTTGATGTTGTTTCTTACAGGAAGACAGTGAAAACGTGTAGGAGGTCGTCGGTTTTCTTGGGGGGGGCGGAGTCTTCTCCATGACTTAACTGGTGTCTTTGAAGCTATGGTAATTGTTCGCAGCGAGGTGATTCCCATCGTTAAATGACACCTGTCTCAACATGTGGAATTTTAGGTGGTGGGTGACAGGAAAGCGGGTTGGATGCCTGATACCTGTCTAACAGCGTGATAGGTTTTCAGTATACTCATGCTGTGGTCTGGATAGAATCTAGGAGGCCCTTACCTAGTACAGAGGGTAAAATTGGGCCAAACTTTATCATTCGGTTAGTGGCCAAACCCAGTTGTCTTCGGGTTAAATTTGTGAAAACGGACATCGCCATCACTGGTGTTTCTGTTGTCTCCAAATGAACCGAATCGACTTCTGTTCTAGATTAACTTCTTTCAATCAGACATGCAGACTTACAGAATTTGATTACATGCTGTCACATAACATATTGGTTTCTCTGATCAGGCATCTCACCAACAGCTGTACATTAGCTGTTGCTGCTCTGGCTGTAAAATTAAAAGAGTTTGTTTTTTTTAATGGCTTGAAGTCTGCACTATTGATTATGAATTGATTATGAATCATGACAGTGTGTATATGTCCAAGTGTTCCAGTCACTGTTATCTTATATGCATGGTTTCCTTTTTTCCCTCAGGAGGTTAACCTTTTGATACAACCCGATGTTTCCCCCTTAGCCGATGTGGCCACATCTCTTTACCAAGAGTGAGAGGTTACAGAAATTAGGAGCAGTTTCTCAGAGCTTTTCAGTGAAGTGTTTTGCAAAGTACCCTTGTCTGGGAGAGGGAAAAAACCATAGATGTAGTTCTATAGTTCTCTGTTAAAGTCTTGTAATAAATTGGTTTGGCAAAATAAGTTACAGATATTTCATCCAAAAGTCATAGAGTCAGTGTCCTTTTCAGTTTTATGTATAATTTTTTACACTTAGTATCTTGTCATTTTTAAACCTTTTACTTGGGTTTGGATGGTGAGCTACCAGGATATGGTGATGAAATGTTTTCATTTGCAACACCTTATCTGGTATTCAGTCTCTCTCAATGTGTTTGTACACTCATTGAGGTCACCCAAATGATTACAATTCTATTTTATATTTACGTTGCAAAATCTAGATGCTTATGATCCCAGAGCAGCAAAGTAGTTGCCTAGCAACAGTAAAGATTATTGTCCTTTAAGGTGATAGGAGGGTTTACTGACCTATACAGAAACCTGCTTTCAAAATCTTATTTGTAACCCAGGCTCTACAACAGATGAAGCAAACAAAATATGTTACTTCTTATCATGTGTTTCATTAAAACCTTACATCTTCCACATTTTTTTCTATCACTACTTAGTCATAATTACATTACACCTACTGATGACTTTGGATCAGATGAGGTGTTGCATTGCTCCCTGATTTCCACCTCTGCCTCCATAAACTTTGGAATATCCTCAAGATATTCCCTTGAATAATTTGGTAGCCATTATTTCAAAGTCGTTGTGTCAGCAAGTGTAAGATTACAGAGAAGCCGCAAATGAAGACTTCATTGTATTTCCATGCTGCTGATCTGCTCTTATATAATCTGAATTTTATGACCACGGCCGTGCTGTTAGTGTGCCACCCACCACCAACCTGGTCTGAATGATTGCACCCCAAACCTTTTCACATACTGCACAAACAGGCATGGTAATGTAAGCAAAAGGAAAGCTTTAAGAAAATAAACCCATCCCAGCAAGCGGTTTCCATGGGAAAGAAGCCTGATAACTGCAGGCCGTTCTATTTTTCAGTTTAATTTTGTTTTTATTTTATGTTTCTCTCCCCTTTTTACTTAAAGAAACTCTAGCGACGTCAAGAAAGCATGAAGTCTGACAGCAAAGTTCTCTCCAGAGATAATGTAGAAACATGAGCTCATTAAGATGTCGTGAATTGAAAGAGTGTGTTCTTTCTTTTTTACATGACTGCAAGCTGCCTGAGGCCCAGCTTGTCACAGCGATTACAAATAAAGCTGGTCAGGTAGACAAAAGTGAAATGAGCTTTATGTCTGAACACTGTTCAGTGAGCAGAGAAGTTAATTTTCCTGGTACCAGCATGCCTACATCATGTGGCTTTCCCACATATGTGTGAGACCATGCTGTTTTAAGAAGATAATCAAATGGGGGTTTTTTTTACTGCAGGAGTAGCAAGGACAAAGAAATAAACTGCTCACAGAGGACACGAGCTCGTCCGTCAGGCTTCCCGATGGAACACCCATCACCAATGACCCAGCCAGAGGTTACGTACCATATTGAATTCTGGTCTCTGTGGTCTAAAAAGGATTGTTTTAAACACAGCTCAGCATGTGTTTCCACACCACTGCAATACTTTCTCTCCCTAATTATTATGAAATATGTGACTTAGTAGCAATTATTGTTATTATTGGAACTACATGCCTCACATTTAATGCAGACATTTGTGTTTGTCTGGAAG
This sequence comes from Xenentodon cancila, assembly GCA_014839995.1. Lineage (NCBI taxonomy): Eukaryota > Metazoa > Chordata > Actinopteri > Beloniformes > Belonidae > Xenentodon > Xenentodon cancila. The sequence goes on from CM026199.1 coordinate 12,648,141, forward strand.
GTGTGTGGGTGTTTTGGCGCATGATGCTCAGCCCTGCGGGTGAAACCTGAAACATTTTATTTAAATTTCTGTGGATTTTATCTTAAATGGATGTGTTTTAGAGTCAGGCCTCGTCATCCCATCTCATTACCTTGCTCTAATGCTAATGACTTACACCACAGTAGCAGAGCGGCTTTCTTGCCTGTGGATGATAATTAGGGAGACGACAACAGTGAAGAACAACAAGCTGATTCTGATTTTAAAAGGAAGAATCTCTTTTCCTCCTACTTAACAGGACAAAAAGTAACATACACCTACGCACAAATACATACAATTACTGCCCTTAACTTAGCCCTTCCCTTAACTTTGCTCACTTTTGCACATTAGTTGTTGAGGAATTTAATAATTACTTCATTTGCATATTAAACAAAACTTAAGTTCTCAACTTGTCAATTCCAACTTTCTTTGTGTCACACTGAAAACTGTAAATGAATCAGGCTTGTGCAGTTATATTGGCTTTTAACATCACTGTGGATGGAAACCGCCAAACTGAGTATAATAAATCAATCTTTTTTTTCTTCTTTTCATTGATAATTAAATTTCTTTCACTTATTAAAAACTTCTAACCACATAGTCTGATTGACTGCCAGTGAGGGCTCGCTTTTGCATTAGTTTTTCAGTGTCATCATTGCCCAAGTGGGTTGGGACGTTAAACGTAAAGAACCTAAAAGCAACATGGGGAGCATACAATAAGATCAATTTGGTGGCTTTTTGGTGTGGAAAAAGAGGTTGGCTTGGATGAGAAAAAATCATTTTGAAATCTATTAGCTATGTCTAAAGTATCCTGTAAATGGTCATTTTATTCAAGTCTAGCTGGCATTGATCAAAAGGTGAGGCAGATTCTTGAAAAGGACTCCAGCCCACCGGTGGTACAGAGGTGAACACAACCAGGTATGCAGCTTTTAGTACCAACCATATCTGAATTTAGATTTCGTATGCGTCCCTCCATGGCATGTATGAGTCCTATTTGAATGCGCCTTGAATGTGGTCCTTTTGTGTCCAAAGATTTGTCAAAAATGTCTTAGGACGAGGTTTTCACACACACTTTAAAACTGTAAGCAAAGGGGATTGGGTGTCCGAGTTGCAACAGTAACTTAATGGGATGAGAAAGAAACGGAAAGTAATAATAATAACGATAGGCTCTGGCACATGCTCCTTCTAGGATAGGAATGTTAAATGATTAGTTGACTTACAAATGGCAAATTTTAAGCCAGCTAAGAGGCATTATCTTTGCAGCCGGTACTGGTTCTTCCGCAGAAACGCCTCCTGATCAGAGACGTGTGAAACACTCGATATCAGCTTTTTTCATTTTAACAGTCAGTATTCCTTCTTGGAGGTCGATTTATGCCCTAATCTGCCATTTTCTAATATTTGTTTTTCTTTATAAGTCATTATTTCCAATAGTATATTGAGCAATATTATTTCAACCTTCAAAATAATCTGATATAAAGTAGGACAGAGCCTCTAATATTGTACTTGAACTGTTATCAAACTCACACAGACCCACAAATTACAGTAATTTAGGTAAATTTCTAGGTTGATACATGTGGGCGATAAGACGCACATGCAGGGAAGATTCACATGCTGTTTAATTACCACCATTGAAACATTTGCTCTTGTAATTATGGAATGGCTATCAAGAAAACTCCCCCAGAGGGTCCCTCCATCCACAGCCCTGCCCATGTAAGCCTCAAGAACATGCGGACATATCCATAACTTGACAGATCTGCAAGGTCAACTAATAAAACTTTAAAACAATGTCTTACATTATCCAATACTTGCTAAACAAAAAACTTTTACGAAGTAATTTTCTCAGCTTCAAAGGTTTTTGTTTCTGCATGTCTACATTTATAAATTAGTGTTTGAGCATATTTCAGCCTGGCCTTCATCAGGGAGCATCTGTGCATGTCCATGCAGTCTAACAACCTCACCAATCTTAATCAATGAAACGACAACCACCCACTGATTTTCTTGCCGTTTCAAAATCCTTGCTCCCAGTGTACATGTTTTTGTGTCTCTCTTGGTATGCAAGCAAACTGACAGAGGGGGTGTTACAGTAAAACAGGGGGGCGAACAGATGCGGTGGGATCCCTTACAATACAAGAAAGCAAGAGGCAACACTCCCATGGTCTGATTAGAGCAGCCACGGGGGAGCCCAGCGAGGAGACTTAATTAAAACTCATCTAGATGGAAAATGCAGTGGGAAAAAAAATTTGATTTTGTTCAGTCTCATGGCACCTCCGAGTTTTAAGAGTATTAACAATTACGGTTTTAAACATATCTAAACATATTGAAGTGTCCGTTGACAAAAGACAGATCCTTGTCTATTCATTGTTTCTCTGTACGTCACACCTTGCCTCCTCACCTCGGTGTATACATGACTCTTATCAAAGTAAAAACATAGGCTACTTCGCCACAGCCGCAACAACAAGTAGAGCTGTTTTCTGTATGTGCACTTCATGTTTTTTTTTTCCTTTTTCATCCTGCTCACTTTTGCCGGCATACAAATGGCACTGCACCATTGCAATGGAATCCATCTCAAACACCCATTAAAAATAATGAGATGGCCATTTTCACCTCCTGTTACTTGAAAACAATCCATATCCCACAGGGGACCCCCTGGCAGAGACTGAGGGGGAACTGAGCAGAAGGCAAATATTGCTTAGAGAAGATTCACTTAATAACCTTTTCCTGTCCTTGATCAGCATTATGGTCTCCCACACTAAACTTTAACAGCACATAGGATATATATACTAATACACACACACACACACACACACACACACACACATATATATATATATATATATATATATATATATATATACATACATATATATAGTCTCTTGTTTCAATTGTTATGGAGGTACCAGCCTCGTGTGCTTGACCTTGGCTTGTACCTTGATTTTGTCTCATCCTTGCATCTATGGTTCACTGTTGACACAGACTGTTTTGCTGTGATCATGTCCTTACAATTTTAAGTGTTTGACTTCTGCTTTGTTTAATAGGCTTTACATGGATTTTATTTTTATCTGCCTGTATCATGCATTTGGATGCTCCACAGCATCATCGCTGCAATGCTAAATTTGTTTGTTAACCACCTTCAGGCTCTGGGAAGTCTGTTATATTTTATTATGTATGATTTCTTCTAGACTGTGTGAGAATTGTTTTGTGTTGCCAAAAGGAAAATGTCATTTTACTATGTGTATAAATAAAATGTCTGTATCTTTTCTTATTGTTGCTTTCTGACTTCTTGAGAAGTATCCACAGTAGAGTCATTTTAGTAATCCTACAAAGAAAGAAGCCTTCATCTCTCAACAGAACTTTGAACCTGGAGATGAGGGAGCAGAGTTTCACACCCCTCTGGAGGAGCTGCAGTTTCTGCTCTTCAGATGAATATGCCAGAAGGTTTCATTTATAGTTCAGAGTCTGATTTATTCTGTAAATTATCACTGATAAAATACCAAAGTGCGATTTTATCTGCCAGACTTTTTTTTCTTTTTTTCTTTTTTTTATAAACTCAGAACCAACTTAACACTTATTCAGTTGAAGCAGAAGAAACCCTGTTCAGCCTGGTTAAAAGCAGCTGGTTTTTACAGTGTCATCTGATGACATCTTAACACCAAAGTGTTACAGATACTCTCAATGGTTGTTCAGAGTCCTGATCCAGCCTGGGTCATAACAGTGGCTTTTCACAGATTAGAGAAACACCGATAGCACATAGGGGAACTTTCTCATCCATGTCAAATATGAATACAATATTCCCCTGCTCTCCTCAGGAACAGTTTTAACTTAAATGATGAGCAGCGTTTAAGCAATATCACTCCGGCCCTAAACTGGACCTAAATTGAACTCAGCACAGATGGTGTAGTGCAGCTGGTACTTACAGTCCCAGTGGGACCCAGAGGTAACTCTTTAAAAGAAAAGTTAAGACAAGACACGCTCACTCTCTATGTTGGGAGGTGTTGTGTTATGATGTAGAGAAGAAGAGCGGTAAGAAGAAAAGATTGTGAATAAAGCGTAGAGGAATATGCGGAGAGTGATTCATTTTTACATACTACAAAATACCACATTTTGGCGCTTCCTTACCCTTACCTTGACCCTTCATGCCTTGCCCAGGTGAACCTTTTATTGCCTTCACTACATGGCTAAAGGTGTTGGAGAACATGCTCGTTATCGACGCTACAGGGGACAGCTGGCCCGATGCCAGGAAACATGCTGTTTTGCTATACTCTCTTGGCACTGAAGGACAAAGACTGATTTATGGTTTGCCGAGTACTGGTGATACTTATGCTTCAGCCGTGGAGGGACTGAAACACCCCATTGTTCCCGGTGTTAACGTCATTGCTGAACGACATCAATTTGGTGAGAGCACAGAGGCCCGATGAGACTGTCCAGGAGTTTCTGGCCGCGTTAGGCCAACTTGTTGCTGCTTGTGAGTTTGGAAATATGGAGGATCAAATGATTTGCGACCAAGTGACAGAACGTGTTGCCAACACCGAGGGAAAAGAGAACAAAGACCCCGCCGACTACAGCTCCGAAGACAGGTAGTCGCCGCTCCTGCTGCCGCTGTGGATCAACCAATCACATGGCTGACAAGCCATCATCCGCAATTCATGCGGAAAAGTGGGACATTTTGCCAAAGTTTGTCGATCGGCTCAGAAAGAGGTTCATGAAATCCAAATAAATGAACCACTATTCTCTACATGAATGATGCTGTGGGGGATAAAATCCTGTGTTCTGTACACGTTGATGCCAATGGACATTCTCATGATGTTGAGCTGATTGTGGATACAGGCTCATCTGTTTCCATTCTCCCCGTGAACACCTACCTGTGGTTCTTCTCTACATGTGAACCTGTTAAGCCTACTGTGACCCTGTGCACTTACTCAAAAGAGACATTTCCAGTATTAGGATGTTTACATGCCACAGTGACTCATGATGCTTATTCTGCTCCATGCTCATTTATGGTGGTTGAATCAGTTGCTGCTTTTCTAGTTTTCGACTTATTTACTGTCCTACATATATGCATTGAGGGTAACAAAATAATATCTGCTGTGAACTCCGATACTTCCCACCAGCCTGAGCCAATACTGCCAACTACAACTGTCAACTAGTCTCTCTCAGATCCTTCATTGGTCTTGCATCCTGGTACAGTAAGTTCATTCCTAACTTTGCTACTGTTGTTGAACCAATACGTCCCAAACTCGAAGAGCCTACTGACCTGAACTTTACTTGGTCTGATATTGGAAAGTCCTGCTCTGGCACTGTATGACCCTGAGCTGCCCACTCAGGTGAAACACTGATGCTTCTGACTATGGTTTTGGTGCAGTACTATCTCAGCTGCACCCAGACAACACTGAAAAGACTGTTGCCTTTGCATCTAGAACACTTTCCCCTGCTGAAAGAACGTATTCAACTATTGAACGTAAAGAACTTGCGGGTGTCTGGGCTGTTGAAAAAAAAAAGTACCTGTGGGGACGTCACTTCAATGCTGCTTACTGACCACCAGGCTCTTACATAGGTCGGACTGGATTATGGATTGCTAGATGGCCTGCTAGCCTGCTTTGTTCTACATATGACATTACTTACTGCCCAGGTAAACAAAACGTGACAGCTGACTGCCTTTCAAGGCACATCAGAAGATGCTACTGATGTAACAGACATGGTTGCTGCTGTCTTTGCTGAATCTTTTCATGCAATATATTTGCCTGAGTTCACTGCTGCTTGTGACACATGCCCTGAAATGACACATCTGAGACATCAGATGCAGATTGGATGGCCAAAGTTCAGAAAGAACATGACACCGGAACTTGCTCCATACTTCAATGTGAGAGATGAAGTGACTGTGGATAACTCACTCATTGTGAGAGGGACAGATCGCTTGATTGTTCCCATTTCACTCAGATCCAAAGTGATAAGTTTGGCACATAAAGGACACCAAGACTTTGTGAACTGTTTTAGTGATAAAAAATGGGTCAATATGTACATAACATGATGGCTTCATGTGTACCATGCCAGTATACTGATAAAACTGATCAAACCCACACCTGCACTACTCACTACAGTCAGCTACACCATATGCCACTACAGGAGCAACACCACTTGAGTTGCTGAGAAACAGGAAGATGCGCACAAAACTGAATGTACTCCCTGTTTCACATGATATCAAAACACACGCACTAGTGAAAGAGACAGTGAAACAAAAACAGCAAATAAGCAAAGAGTACACTAACAGAAGAAACGGTGCAAAAGTACCTAGGTTCAAAGTGAATGACACAGTACGAACATGTTTCCAAGGAATCATCAAAATTCACAAAAACCCTGACTGTATTTAAGAAAGTGGGACCAAACACATTCCTGCTGAGAGATTGTCAGAAATGGAATGCATCCAAGCTTGTATACTTTCCAAGAGAAGCTTTGACCTGTACTGATGGAGACAATGACCATACAATGGATGAACTGACAGTGTCTGAGGATGTACACCACAATGCACAAGAGCTATGTCTAAGAATAAGTTAGAGAACAAGGAATACACCCAGGTGGTAACAGATTATGTTAGATAAAGGTAAAATCTGACTTATGCACTGATAAATGGGTTCTGAGGTAGAGAAGAAGAGAGGTAAGAAGAAGAAAAGATGGAGAATAAAGCATAGAGGAATATACGGAGAGTGATTCATTTTTACATACTACAAAACACCACAGGAGGTGCTGCTTTTACAAGCGCTGATATCTTCTTTTGATCATTAACTGGTATGGAGCAGGTTAATTATAACACCTTATTTGCAGTGCATGAAATAAGGGACATGGCCATGATGTTGTGTTGAAGTTCAGTTCTTCATGATGGCTCAGTGCTAATCTCAATGATTAGCACTGAGGCTAGTGGCTTCCGTGGGATAGAAACTATTCTCATAACACCCTACGCTTGTAGCCTACAATTTTACTACATTGTCAAACCACTGGAAAAAAAAGCTTGTTTTTTTTAATGGTCTGCTAGTTATTTAGGCAGTTCTAGCTAAGCATGTATGCACAGAAATGTTCTTTATGTTATTTTTTTTAATATATATATATATATATATATATATATATATATATATATATATATATATATATATATATATCCTTAGTTAAAGCTTAAATAATTAATTGTATTCATTTTTTTGTATTGTAACCATGTTTTAAGTCCTCATGTCATTCCAGATATGGGCTCTAATAATGAGCAACAAGAATGACCTAATGAGCATCTACAGAATCAAAACTTTGTGATTGCTGGAGAGGTTGATGGCCTGACGGTGGAAAATACTAAATTAAAAAAGATCTAAACCAATCAGGCAACTTGTCAGTCCAGACAGAAATAACGCATCATTTCCTTTTTTTTGCAGAATCTGAGAGGAAACAGACTGACGGACAGGTCATTTATAAGCCTCGGATCAGGAAGCAACTACAGGTCATTGACTATTTCCAGTAGATGCAGATGGCGTTGGGCAAATCTTTAATAAATTGAGTATGAGGATGGGGGAGGGCTCTGTATCAAATTTGAATTAAACCAAATACCTTGTATCATAAATCTATATCTTTTCATAGTCTGTGTTTTGTTTGCACTCAGTTTGTACTTTGACTTAGTTTATACCAGTGTGTACTTTGTATTTCTCGAGTGTGTTGTTCTGCTATTTGTTTTCATAGGTTCACCATGAGGTCTCTTCAGGTGACTTGTCAGATTGGTTGTGCTAATGCCATTCTTGATTTATGCTTCTTTGTACTTTGGTCCCATTCAATTTCCTTTTCATGTCATCAAAATCATTTCCACATTTCATAGTGAACGGTGCTGTGTAAACTGTCAGCAATGGTAAATAAGGAAGTTGTATTTGCTTTTATCTTCCAAACAAGAGTCTGCAGAGGGTTTGCAGACTCTGTTTAATTATTGCAAGTATATTTCTAGTACAGGCCCACTCCTACATTTAATACTCACATTTATGCAGAAGTCCTACATTAAGTCTGTACAGAATCTGTCACAAAATCTTAGCCGACTAGTTTTAAGCTGTGAAATAGGACTAGTTACTTTTTACCCTATTTTATTTCATACAATGTCATGCAAATGTTGGGTTCTTGTATCAATGTATTTATCTTTAAAGCCTGAACAGTCCTTTTACAATTACAAATATGTATGTATTTTTTTAAATATTGGTGGAAAGGAAATTAATGTGACAGTCCCTATTTTCTCTTTAAGGGGATCTAAACAACTATTCCAGTTGAAGTTGATTTTTTTGTTTCTTTAGTCGTATGGCTTTAAGTATGTCATAAACATCATGTCAGCTTATTAAATAACAGAAACTACTGGAAGAAATTTCAGCATAACATTGTAATTAAATATATATAAAGAGGATTACACTTGTTTTGAACATGGCATTTCTTCCAACCAACACTGAAAATCTGTGGCTAAACTAATAGACGATTCCACAGAAAAATGTGTCTGATGTTGAACTTTTATTTCGAAATAATAATAAAAATTGCCAGAGATCTGCAGAATAGTATGATTGCTATTTTTAAAAACATTTTACATTTTTTAAATTAGTTTGTCTTTAAATTTTGGATAAAGATATAAAAACAGGTTGAAAGAAAATTCACATCCTGTTAATGTGCATCACTTCCTGTTAGCCAGTCCAGGAAATGCAGGAAAACCACGTGGTACATAGCACATGAATCTGTTTTCATCTAAAAACCAGGACTGGTGAATTAATGTTGTATGTTGCTGTATTCCATTGTTAAGATGTTTAAGAGTGTGCATTAAGAATCATTTAATAGAAAACTGTGTGATAATTTAAGGTTAAATAAAAGTTAAATTTTTAGGTTTGTATAACTGCTTTATGCTGTACTGATGGAAATAGCAGTATATTTAATATTTTGGGAAGACAATACAAGATTGGATGCATTTTGTTTTTTTTTCAGCAGTTTTCACTCCAAGGATTGCCATTAAATGTTCATCAACACTGACAACAGCTCATTTATTTTTCATCCTGACTGGGGTTTAGCAAAGTGTTTATTTTGTGGTTCTTTCACCCTTATGAGAACACTACAATACAAAACAATAGCTACAATAACCATCATTTTATTTATTGGTGTACTGTTATTGTAATTTTTTATTATCCACCAACTAAGCTAAACTTCCCTTGAGAAAAAAGAATAAAGAACAGTTGTCATTGGAAGAATGTTTACCAACAACATATTCACATGACATGGCATAAAAAACACTTATTTTGTGCAGGGACTGCCCCAGAAGATACCCTTGGGAACACAGTCAAAAAACCTTCTCCAAGTCCACAAAACACATGTTGACTGACCATGACCCCTCTTTAATCCTAGCATTTGCATAGAGCTGGTCCAGTGTTGCAGGGGCAGGACAAAGCCCACATTGTTCCCCCTGAATCTGAGGTTTCAACCATAAACTTGATTTTATTTTCCTGCATAGACCTTAACAGGGAAACTGAGTCTGAGCTGACTCCCCTGTAATTGGAACGCACCCTTCAGTCCCCCATCTTAAAAAGAGGAACCTGTCGGTCCAGAAGGACTCCCCACAATGTTCATATGATGTTGCAGAGGCTTGTGAATTAAAACTGCCCCAAAATATTCAGAACTTTGAGGAAATTGGGGCAAACTTTATTTACCCCAAGAGCCTTGCTGTCAATGAGCTTTTTAAATATCTTGGTAACCACACTTTGCAATCCATGTTGGTGTGATCGACAAGATTCTTAAAGTATTCCTTCCACCATCTGACAGCATTCCTTGTCAAGGTCAACAGCACCTCATTTTCAATATACACATTGTTTGTGAAGCAATGCTTTCCCTGCCTAAGTTGCCTGCCCATTTGCTAGAATCTTTTTTGGGTCAATCAAAAGTCATTTTCCATGATCTCACCCCACTTTTCCTAGACCTAGTTTTTGTTTCAGCAACCACCGAGGCTAGAGTCCACTTGGCTTATTTGAGCCTGTCAGCTGCCTGTAAAGTTCAACAGGCTAACCAAGCCCTGTAGGACTCCTTCATCAGCTTGACAACCTGTCTCATCTTGGGTTTCCACCATTGGGTTTGACGATTGCCACGTTGACAGTCACCAATAACTTTGCAGCAAAAACTTCATACAGCCATCTCAACAAAGGAGGGACAGTACATAGCACACTTAAAGACATAATGTCCTCTGCCTTCCATGTGAGAATCAGTTTAGCTTGTCTCTTTACCCAAGTGTCCAAAACAAATGGCCACTATTCAAATAATACAACTATGATAGTGATCATCAACGTTCGGCAACCACTCTGGTTCAAATTTGGGGTGGCCCTTCCTTCCAGTCATGCCCTTCAAGGTAACATTATCATTACCCACATGGGCACTGAAGCCCCTCACAAAACAGCTAAGACAATTTTAGCAGCACTTTCCAGCATCCCTGCTAGGGACTCCAAGAAGCCTGGGTACTCCAAACTGCCATGCAGTGCATAAACACAAAGAAAGACGCTGAGGCCCAATGGTTCGGCTGCTACCTATCTCACATAGTACCCAGTTGTCCCTAGAGCAAGTGATGGGCCCGGAGGAGGCAGTACTCACATTGTCTGTTCAAACTATCACCAGCCAGGCCCCATGGGTGAAGAACTGGTCACCAGGTGCTCACTAACAAGTCCGATTGCATCACTCAAGCCTTCTTCTACATCACAACACCATACATAGGGTATGCACAGCCCCGACTCCATCGCTGGTGTTCATACTTCTGCGTTATTGTTTGTGTCGCTCTGTAGTTACACTACCAGCCCTTATGCCGCAGAGTAGGTTCTTTTCTGCAGAACAGTAGCTTTTAGTACCGAGTTTCTTTTTCTTGATTCCCTGTATGTGACTCAGGAATAACAATAGACCAAATTAAGTATTTTCTACAGGAGTTGGAGCTGGAAAATGCTGAGCATTGTTTGTTTTTACAGACATTGGTCAAACAATTGTTCTACCCAACTTGAAAACGATGAAGAAGAAATAGCATAATTTAAAAAAAAGAATAATAAATCAACCAATAAGGTTTCTTGCAGTCCACATCAGGCGACGCAGAGCAAAGTGAGGTTTCCGTCAACAGAAAGGCTGTGGGTCTCAACGTTGTTCACAGGTGTCAGACTCCAGTCCTTCAGGGCCGCTGTCCTGGCCGTCTTAGATGTGTCCCTGCATCAACACATCTGATTCAAATTAATGGGCATTCCAAGCTTGTCACCGAGGTCTGTACAACTCTGTTAATGACACAGCCACTTGTATCACAGTGTGCTGAAGCACACTGTGCATCATGTACAGAATCCCCTCCACCACAATAAGGTGGTGATTAACAGAGGAGCTCTCGTTTGCTCCATTCTCTTTCTTAACAGCCGATGCCCAAGGCAACTTCTTTCATTCAAAGACATTTTCCCCCAACACTATCATGGCTGGAACAGCTGACTCTTAACACATGACCTGCTTCTTCAACCAAGTACAGAAACAGACCATTGAAAAAAGGGAAATTGGGCTTTGCATTCAGAACAAGCAATGCATAAAAGAAAACCACTCAGTACTGATTAAGCCCTTCTGCTTCTAAAATGTTTGTATTTTGCACATTTGGTAGTGGACTTAAATGAACTTAAAACAAGGTAATAATGACTAGAAGGAGATGACTGTACAAAGTCTTTTTTATAAACTTTCTATACACATGCAAAGATAAAATTACTTTGGTTTGTCTGTAGCGACCCTAATCATGCTACTACTCAAGTGGGATATTATTTTAAGTCTTGTCAGAGGCTTAAATAAGCCATTTGTTTTTATATAGATCGATTACCATAACTGCTAACACTAGTTTACATTTTGCTGCAAATGCCTACTCCACTCTCACTCAAAACTGCGACAATTTTGATCCCTAATGCAAGTTTACACTCCTTACAATCTAATGTGGACCTTGGGTTGTTTTAACTCTAGATTTTTCCTTTAAACACTAAGTTAGTATAGTTGCCGAGATTGAGATGAATGCGGTATAGCAGGCCCACTTCATTAACACTGTACTGTTAGAAGTGGGGTTGCAGTTTCCTCACCTTAAAATCCTTCTCCGCTATATCATGGAATTTGCATATCTGGACTACACACACACACACACACACTCTCACACACACACAAAGGAAATCTGGAAGGAAGCCTAAGTGTTTGCTTGGTAATTTAGTCCCAACTGAGCTGTAAAAGAAGAAGCAGCTAAGTAAACAAAACAAAAAAAAAAATCCATTTGAAAGCAAGTTTGTATTAAATGACAAACAGCTGTGCATGGTTGCAATGATCACAAAAGGGAAAATTGTTTCCTCTGAAATAAAATGAAAGCACACTTTTCCTGGAGACACTGCTGTTCTGAATAACTAGACTTTGTGGGTACACTTTGCCTGAGAAAGAAAGATGGCAAGAAAAATAAAAAGGTATAGAAGTAAAGAGAGGAGGGAGCAGAAGGATGAGAACGCTAACAAAGTCAAGTGTCTAAAACAAAGGCATGCATATCCAAATAAATGACCCCCACAGGGGATGGCAGAACTGTCCGGTGATGATAGTGACATGATGAAATGAGACATTCCACTGAGTGGTGTACATTAGGAAATGTTTTGTATAATGTCTGTGGATAAAATGGTTTCACTGTGTTGTGCTCTGCTCTTGTGCCTCTTTAACTAGTGAAATTAATATGTTAATCTGCCTCGTGCTATTTACTAGAATGTCCATGTGTAAAGCCTGTCTGAAGGGCAACATAAGTGCATGTATATATGTTTAAAGGTATTAAATAGAGCATTTAAATGGATGCCCCTCAGGCACTTCAAGAACAACTACCAGCTGGCCACATATGCTCACACAAACACATTCACACACTTGTGCACCCTTTGAGTATGTGAACAACTTTGGCTCCCCCATGCCTTTTGCAATCTCTCAACTTGGACTGAAAATACAGCCTTCTTGTTTATAAAGGAGCACCACGCAGGGAGTTGAATGTCTGATCACACTGACTACTCCACTGATGCTATTATCCCACTGCAGACACCCTGCTATTGCAATACGTCATGGGGAAAATTGTCACTTTGCAAAACACTTTTCATTTGTTTTATTTCTATGGGTGCTGTGACACACAGTTGAAATTGATAGAAACAGTCTTACAGATTACGGGAAAGTCTGTGCGGATGGGAAAAAATAGAAATTCATGCTGGGAAAAAGAATAAAGACATAGAGAAGATGGTAATGACATTACATGTACAGAACCCGGAATTATAGGCAGCATGACATATAACGAACATAATATTTAGGAGATAATAATAAAATAAATCAATGTTTAAAAAGACAAGTCTCTCTTTACCAGTTGATTAACATTCACATTCTCACCTAAGGTTGCTTATTGTTGGTAGTGACCAAAAAAATAAGAAGCAGATGACATAAGTTTAGAGAGGGTGAGAAGTTCAGACATCCGGGAGGGACTCGGAGTAGAGTCGCTGCTCCTCCACATTGAGAGAAGCCAGTTGAGGTGGTTCAGGCATCTGGTGAGGATGCATCCTAGGGAGGTGTTTGGGGCGTGTCCAACTAGAAAGAGTCCCAGACCTGCTGGAGAGATTATATTTCTTGTCTGGCCTGGTAATCTAGTGGGTGTGCCTGGGGAGAGAAAGGTCTGGATGGACGGATGGATGGATGGACGGACGGATGGACGGACGGATGGACGGACAGATGGACGGACGGATGGACGGACGGATGGACGGATGGATGGACGGATGGATGGATGCAATTAAAATATGTGTTTTCTGCTGTTTGGTTCTGCATGATGTTTTATGGGCTATTTTTTGTGTAAAATTGATTTTGCAAAGAAAATAGTAAAGTCCTAATAATTGTGTGTGCTAATTGGGTTGTTTTTTTTTGTTTTGTTTTTTTTTTGTCTCAACGAATGAAACAAATTATTTATTCTTAAAATTTCACCTTGTAAGACTTGTTCAAGTTACAGTCAAGTGGCACTGAAGCTTTGGAGGAGTTTGGGTTGGAAATGTCCTGGCCCATGTGTTACAGGTGCACATTTTCACAGGCTTCAAGCACATGACAGATATGTTTTGGAGGATTTGGTGGACACTTATAATGGAGGCTTTCAGCATGGAATCGCAGCCAAATCTGAGCCCAAGAGAGTGTGAGATGGAATAGAGGAAGACTAGAAGAGGAATACTACGAAGAAACAAGTATTAAATATGGCAGAGGCAACAATAAGGTCTTCTCTTTCTACTTTCTTGATTCTCAGAACAAATCATTGCACAGAAAATTTGGTGATCTTGTTTTTGTTTAACATCTCATCTGAAATCACAATATTCTTGAACACCCTACATTTCCTATTTCATACATGTGTTCTCATTTATTTGTTAATTTATTTACTTATTTTCTTTTTTCAACTCAAAAAGTCAGATTGGACTTTTTGAAGATGTGAAACCAGGCTTGACCAACCTTTTTTTTTTTTTGTTTTTTTTTTTACAAGCATACATTTATACACACCATCATTGAGCTAACAAAGAAAATTAAGGATATAGTGACCAAAAACATGAATGAAGCCTAAAAAATGTGATCTGAATTATTTTGCCTTATATTTATACAGATGTGATTTTGGACTTTTTGGAGTTCAGTTTGACCCTTTACAGTTAGTTAGTTATTAGTTAGTTATTAGTTAGTTAGTTATTAGTTAGTAATGTTTCTACCCGCAGACCGTACCCATGTTTAACTGTTTCCTATTAAAGTTGTCTTTTTAAACAAAAAAAGAAAATGTTGAAGAAAACATATTAAACATCTATTTATCCATCCATCCATTTTCTAAATCCATCTTATCCTACTTTCCACATTCAGCATTGTAGTCTATCAAATGTTGAAATTGAAACTTGCTTAGCTTTTGACAAATATAAGCCCATTTTGAATTTTGGCATCAGCGACACATTTCTAAAAGGCTAGGATGGGGGGAGAGGGCTGTAAAGCTATACTGATGGAAAATCTCACAACTTTAATTAACAAGAATGGTCAAAAAAAGAGAATATTTAAGAGTCTGAGCTTTTCAAAAGTAAAGATGTAGAAGAGTTCATCACTCTGGAGGACCCAGTGGGCAAATAATGTATCAAAAATTAATGAATAACGTTTCTCAATGGAAAATTGCAACGAAATCGAGGATTTTATCATCAGTGTGTAATATCAGCAGCAAGTAATATCATTAAAAGATGGAGAGGATCTGAAGTCTGTACAGAAGAGACAAGGCCACAAACCAATAAAAAGACCCTGATGGACAGATGAATATTTTAATCTGAAAGTAAAGATCTCTGCCTAAAAACTGAGCTTATGTTTTATTTGGACTCTACCGTATAGTGATTAGTGTTGGAAGGAAATCAACAAAAATGATTGAGGATTTTCCAGCCCAAATTAATTTCCATCATGATCAGCGTCAAGGCTGATCCTGAAATTTAACACTTGGAAAGAGCTCAAAGTAGAAGTGCAGTTGGGACTTTGGGTGTCTCCTGCTCTTCTCTTTGTGGCGCTATTCTGGACATGTCTATCATAGATGAGTCCCCAACACAGACTTGCAACATAAACCAATAAAAAGACCTTGATGGGATGGGAATGGCTTGGACTTCTCCCCAGAGAAGTTGGAACATGAGAGAAAGGACTTCTTGGGTTTACTGACTGTCAGATTCGCATATTATCTCCAGTAAATACAGATATATGCGTGTATGTTACACATTGAAGAGAGTCATGGTCAAGTCATAATGAATGTTGGAAATGGTGTAAAACGGTAATAAAAGACCGTATAAAAAGTTTGAAAACAGACAATGAATGAAGGAATGAAGGAACCTGTGAGCTCGCGAGATGAACCTGTGATCGCGAGACTAAACGAGACCTAGTGCGACATCAAACATGATAGCCGGTTACTGTTAGATTCAAACTCTTAAACAAATTTAACAAGTGTCTTTTTCGAAAATATAATTTCATTAAATAATATCCGAGCGGATACTGGATTACTTCACCCTGGAAGAACTTGAAAACTTTATCGACGCGTTCTACAACACGTTTTGTGCCGCGGAGGACGCCGAGTCAGCGAGCCATATGGAGAAAATCAAGCCCACGCCAAGTAAGAGGACCAGACAGTCCGAGTCCACACACAGCTCTCCGAGACACTCATCCAGCTCAGAGGTGAGTGACATTCTCGTTTCAATTAATGAAAAACTGTCCGGACTGGACACTAGGATGGCGCTTGTCGAGTTACTGCATAAAGAATTCCAGCAGCTACGCGAAAGTCTGGAATTCAGCCAAAACCAAATTGCTGCGCTGACTACAGAAAACATTTCTCTCCGAGAATCCGTGACATCAATGTCATCCCAGCTGGCGGTCGTTACGAGAGAAAATAAAGAAATAAAAGAAGCGATGCTTGACTTACAATCGCGCAGCATGAGGGACAATCTGGTGTTTTCTGGAATCCCGGAGCAAACAAGAGAGGACAACCCTGAGCAGCTGATCAAAGAATTTATGATGAAACAACTAAAAATCCCAGCAGACACTGTGAAAGACATTTCGTTTCACAGAGTCCATCGTATCGGGCGTAAAAACCCGGAAAACAAACGTCCACGTCCGATCGTAGCCAAATTCGAACACTTTAAACAAAAACAGCAGGTGCAACGCCAGGGGAGGAACCTGAGAGGAACCGACTACGGCATGAATGATCAGTTCCCACGGGAGATCCTGAACAGAAGAAAGGCTCTGTTCCAGATCAGGAAGCAGTTCATCAAAGAAGGGAAAAAGGCAGTAGTCGCAGTGGATAAACTGTACATTAACGGTCAGATGTTTCGTGACCAGAATATCACTCCCTGGCTCTTTTAAACAACCAATAACTCATCATCATTGGCTACATAAACTATCTGCACTTATAAATATGCACCCTGGTCTCCAAATTGAAAATGTATATTCTGTCACTTTGGTATGTTTGTTTGATTGTTTTGTTGTATCTTCTGTCTTCTTTATGTCTTTCTGTTTTCTTCGCTTCACATCTTTTCTCTGTCCTTTTCACTTATAGTTTCTTTCAAGTTAAGAAAAGGGGGAGGAAAACATCCATTACACACACAATCTGTCCTGAATGTCTGACTAAATGTTCACACAAGCGGATTCTCAGGCTTTCCTATGCAGCTCCAATATTCAAACAGGAAGTAGAAAATAAAACACAAACAATATGAATTCAGTAAAATTTGTAAGCTGGAACATCCGCGGAATTAAATCAAACATAAAAAGAACAAAAATATTCGACTATATAAATAAATTGCAGGCTGACATATGTCTGTTACAAGAAACACATACTTCAAAAACCGACTTGCAGAAATTAATGACTCCACAATTTAATCACATATATACCGCTGATTTTAACTCAAGGCAAAGAGGAGTAGCAATTTTAATTCACAAAAAAATTTTCTTTACTCATAATGACACGGTTGAAGATCCTGAGGGGAGATTCATAATTATTAATATTACAATTGACAACAATCCAATAACAATAGCCAGTATTTATGGCCCAAATAAAGACGACTCATCGTTTTTTCATTCTTTCTTTACAGCGATTTCTAATTTCTCCGACTCACCAATAATCATAGGTGGAGATTTTAATACTGTTCTTAATCCGGCACTAGACAAATCTAATAACTGTAGTAAAACATATAACTATCAGTCTTCACAAACAATCAAACAGTTCATGGCAGACTATGGTCTTGGAGATGGTTGGAGGCTGAAACACCCTAACGATAAAGAATTCTCTTACTTCTCACAAGTCCATCAATCTTACTCACGAATCGACTATTACCTTATTAGTAATTCCCTGATTTCCAAAGTGAGTAATATTGAAATACATCCTATTATTATTAGTGATCATGCTCCGATCACTCTGACCTGGACTAAAAGTACACCTATTAAAACCAGCAACAGGTGGCGACTTAACACATCGCTGCTTGAAGATCCTGACTTTGACGACTATATTAAGAGGATCTGGACATCCTTCCTTGAAATAAATGATTCACCAGAAATATCCCCGTCACTTCTTTGGGAAACGGGCAAAGCTGTGCTGAGAGGACGGATCATTTCATATTCCTCCCATAAGAAAAAGAAGGAAGAGCAGGAACAAAGAAACTTGGAAAAGAAGATTAAAGAATTAGAAATTAATAATGCTAATAACCCAACTCCTCAGAATCATTCTGAACTGCAAAAATATAAACTGCAGTTGAATGAATACCTAAATAAAAAAAGTAGATTCCTCATCCAAAGACTCAGACATGAACAATTTGAATTCGGTAATAAATCGGGCAAATATCTGGCCAGTCAGATTAAGAAAAACAAGGAAAAATCAACAATCTCCACAGTTGTTAACTCAACGGGAGACATCATTCAAGACCCTGAAGAAATCAACAAGGAATTTATGAATTTCTACAGAAAGCTGTATTCATCTGCAAACAAATCAGACATATCAGAGATTAACAAATTTCTCGACAATATCAACCTACCAAATCTCACAGAAGACCAGGCTGGAGAACTTGATGGACCTCTAACTCCAACAGAGATCCATAAAGCTCTTCAACTAATGCCTAATAATAAATCACCGGGTCCAGACGGGTTCCCGGCAGAATTTTATAAACACTTTTGGAACATTCTAGCACCCATATTTACAAGATTAATAGCAGAAATTAAGGAAAAATCCAAGCTCTCGATGGAGATGAATACAGCAATGATTACTTTAATATTAAAACCTGGAAAAGATCCCACTCTTCCAGCAAGCTACCGCCCGTTATCCCTAATTAATTCAGACACAAAAATAATCAGTAAAGCTCTAGCGCTACGAATTGAAAAAGTAACTCCACTTATCATTCATCCAGACCAAACAGGCTTCATTAAAGGAAGACACTCCGCCAATAACCTACGGAGACTATTTAATCTGATTCACTACTCAACACAAATAGATACACCAACAGCCATTTTCTCATTGGATGCAGAAAAAGCATTTGATAAAGTTAATTGGGAATTCTTATTCCAAACACTTAAAAAATTCGGCTTTGGTGAATCATTTATTCATTGGATCAAGATTCTTTACACATCACCGATGGCAACAGTCACCACAAATGGATTAATATCACAGCGGTTCACTCTACACAGGGGTACAAGGCAAGGATGTCCACTTTCTCCATCCCTATTTGCCATCTTTATAGAACCTCTTGCAGCAGCCATACGACAAGATAAACATATTCTAGGAATCAAAACTGGAGACGCAACCCATAAAATCAGCTTATATGCTGATGATATACTCTTGTACTTACAAACCCCATCTACATCACTTCCTCAAACTATCAACCTTATTAATTCTTTCTCTGATATCTCAGACTACTCTATTAACTGGTCTAAATCCACCTTACTTCCACTGAATGCTAACAGCTGGGATGTTGTAAATGACACTGCATTGTTCTCAATCAACACAGGCAACATCAAATACCTGGGAATCAACATTTCCCCTAAGCTGTCAGAGTTAATTGGCCTTAACTACAACCCACTCCTGAAAACGATAGAAGGAAATCTAAAACGGTGGATAAATTTACCAATAAACCTCATTGGTAGAATTGCCACAATAAAAATGACCATACTCCCTATGGTAAATTATCTCTTTTCAATGATCCCAATCAAACCTCCAACCCCCTGGTTCAAATCCCTAGATTCAATAATTACACACTATTATTGGAAAAGCAAAAAAGCTAGAATTAAATTATCAACGCTACAAAAAACTAAATTACATGGTGGTCTGGAGGCACCAAACTTCCTTCAGTATTATCTTGCAAATAAACTCCAGTATGTTTATAAATGGATCAAACCAAATCAGTGTGATTGCTCTTGGATAGAGCTAGAGCAATTATTTTGTAATGAAATTAAAATCTCTGATTTGCCATTTATAAGCCGTACTATTACTCGTCACCCCTGTTTCAAAAACCCAATTATAGCCTCAACTCTGACAGCCTGGTGGGACTTCTACCAAATGGTCAACGCCACGTCAGTAACACCGAGTAAATACACTCCCATTTGGAATAATCCGGACTTTCTGATAAACGGGAAACCATTAAATCTAGCATCATGGGTCACTAAGGGTATCACGCACCTCAAACACATCTACGAAAACAACACTCTGGTTCCTTTCTCTCACCTTGTACAGAAGCATCACATTGGAGGAAATCAATTTCTAGAATATCTTCAGATTAAATCTGCTATTAAGACAAAAATAAGTAGTAAAACACCCAACCTAAACCTTCCTCTGCTGATTTCAGAATTAACTCAAATTACCAGTCAATATAAAATTTTATCCAAAATTTATAAGTTAATTGCGATAAACAAGTCTACAATGTCCATCCCAACAACTAAATGGGAACAAGATTTAGAGATTTCCTTCAATGCTGACTTCTGGCCTCAAATTTGTAAAAATATATTTATATCCACCTCAAATGCTAATCTACAACTTATACAATACAACGTAATTCACAGGATTCATTTCACGGGGGAAAAAATGTTTAAAATGGGATTTAAGGATACGAAAATTTGCACACAGTGTACACAAAATTTACCGGACACCTACTTGCATGCTCTCTGGGACTGTGAACCAGTCAAAACCTTCTGGCACAACATCACTGACTCTCTCTCTCAACTTCTGGATTGCCGCATTCTATTGTCACCATCAGTCTGCCTTCTGGGAGATTTCTCTACTCTATCACTGGATAACACCTCCAATAGAATTCTTTCTATTGCCCTAATCATCGCCAAGAAAACAATCCTCATGAACTGGAAAACTAAAAACTCCATCAATATCGTCCTTTGGAAAAACTTATTAACTGATTTCATATCAATGGAACAACTATCTGCCTCAATTAAAAACCAAACACCAAATTTTAACCGAATTTGGAATAAATTTATGTCATCCTACACAAACTAACATTTTCACTCCTCGTTGTTCTTGATTGCAATTAGCAGGTTTTTTTTTTTTTTTATTAGCCTGATAATTCGCTGAACTAGATTGGTAAGTCGGGGGGGGGGGCAGAATCTCTTGTGGTTGTTGTCGTTATTGGGGTTGTGCCCGTGCGTTCTCTCTTGCCTTGATAGCTTGATAAATTATTACTATTTTTATTTAAATTTTTTTTTTTTTTTTTTTTTTTTTTTTTTTTTTCCCCCTCTTAAATCTTTGGCTGCCGGCTCTCCCGGCCGGCGGCCGCTGCCCCCGCTGGGGTGGGGGTGGGTCCGGCGGCTGCTTGGTCCTTCATCCAAATTGACTGTATTGATGGTTGGTGGGGCCCGGTTGTGCCCTTGGAACTTGGTCGCGTACGTCACCGCCCCCCGGCGCTCTGACTGTTGTCCCCCTGTGCTTGATGGCGGTGTTGCTGGGTGCTGCTGAGGTGTCGGTTGTCGCTCTGCGGTCCCGGTGGCGATGGTGACTTACCGCCCGGTGGCCGCGGCCGGGCCGGGGGGGGGGTCGGTTGGTGGGTGGGGGGTTGGGTGGGTTGAGGGGTTGGGGGGGCGGGGGCGGTGCGGCGCGCGTTGGGGGGCTGGGTGTTGCCATCCCTATCGGTTGCGGTGCACTGGGTGTTGGCGGTGGTGTGGGGCGGGGGGGGCGGTCGGCACCCGGGGGTGGTGCTGGGGCACGGACTGGGGCTCCGCCGCCATCCAACTTCCGCGTCAGTGGCGGCCCCGTACGGCCCTGCCTGGTGGCCTTCGCTGGGGCCGGCACCGGTCTCTGG
>CM026199.1:12672482-12683771 GCA_014839995.1 Xenentodon cancila
ATGTATTTTACACCTATGCATAGCAAAACTCTTAGATGTCCACACATTAATCCACGGTTTATTTTCATTGATTGTATGAATATGTGTGTGTGTGTGTGTGTGTGTGTGTGTGTGTGTGTGTGTGTGTGTGTGTGTGTGTGTGTGTGTGTGTGTGTGTGTGTGTATGGATTATTTATCTATCTTCTATGTTTATAACTTTATTTTGATATATGTGGACATGTATGACTATTTAAATACTTCTATGCCTATTATATATATGACTTTTCAATACTGCCTCCAACCCCCCCCCAAACGCTCAAATGATGTGATTGTAAATAGAAAGCTCCTCCCCCCTTTTCTCTGTTTTCTTTTTTGCTTATAACACCTGATTGTCTTGTGTCCACTTTTTACTCTTTAAACAACACATTATAAACTCTTCTTGATGCATATTACAACACAGACACCAGACTGCACCACCACTGTCTCGTCTCTCTCTCCTGCTCTCTCTCTCCTCACCCTCCACACCCGGTGACTCTAGCCCTCCTCTGCAGAATATTTATATCCCTCTTTCTGACTCTCCCTTTACTTTTATCTTGTTTGATTTCTCCAGGGATCAATAAAAATATAGTTTGACTGTTATGAGGGCTGGTGAAGGTAGCACACTTGCACACACCCACACACACAAAACACCCTTGGTTACTAGATTAAAATGCATATATACAACTCCGGTTATACCAACATGGTATCAATCATAAATATATGTGCAAACAAGGGCAAAAAAAAAAAAAAAAAAAAAAAAAAAAAAAAGAAAACAGACAATGAATGGATTATGCATTTATTTAATCAAAGTGTGCAGTTCCTTTTTAAAAATATTATTTTTAATATATAGTCCAGGGAATTTTTTTTTTAATGCTTTGAATGCATCATAAATACAGTATTTGGTTCATATATCAAATGAGCATAACATTAAGGTATAATTTGTTACTTTATTTCTCTTTGTCTGTGTGCAACTGAGTGGTCACTCCGTTTCAGGACGGGATAAGCCTGGATTTATAGAGGAGTTGGAAGGAGGAAGTGGCAGTCTGATGGCTTTACTAAAAAACATTGTTTTATTGAAAACCAAACAGTCCACAAATAGTGCACGAGTCACCCAACTGGGGATAAAAAAAAAAAAAACCAGAGAAAGAGACAGAGACAGATTTGCACTTCCAGCCCTGTTGACTGACTCTCCATCAAGCCAGCGGAGTTACCTTCGCCTACCTCGAGACTGGGGCACCTTTAAAGAGTGCCAACCTTAAATCGCCCCAATCAGGATAAGCCAACACCAAAGAGGACTAAATTAATATGAACCAAAACATGAATATAAATGAACAACAAAATATAACTCTCCAAAAATATACACTGCCCATTCATTTTCCCATTTTTTTCATTCCGCACAATGTACTTTGAAACAATTATCCCAACACTACACCCCCGTGCACACTATGGACTGCGCCTTTTACCCTGTTCAGGTGAAATATCACACCTGTTGCGATCGACCCGTACCAAGGAGCAGGAGGTGCGTGAGTACATGTATGTTTGAAACAAGCCTAACATGTAATCAGAAAACAGAATGTAAATGAATATGAAATAGTGGGTACCACACTGTGTAAAGGTTGGCGTTTATAGCAGTGACTGATGATTGAATAAATATCTTGTATAAAAACCTGCATGTCCCTGTCCCCAACCTCTCTTTGGCAAAAAAAAAAAAAAAAAACGCTAACAAAACAATTACATGAGGTGACACAAAATTGCCACAAGATATCTTTATATGCATTTTATCACACAGGTGTTACAGCTGCATGAAAGTGGATTCATCCGATATTTTGCTTGCGTTATGTAAATACATATAACTCTGTTATATTATATTATATTATAGTATATTAGCTTTTTGCTGGCAATGTGGTGGAGCCAGCCTTCTTTATCAATTTATTTAATTTCTGTGAGTCACTGGCTCTCTTGCTGCTGCACAGATGACTGCAGATTAAATTGCACTCTCCAAGACAGACTTAAAGAAACCATGCCACATCTTGCTGCACACACTTAAGGACTTAAGCTTCCTTGAGAAGTACAGTCTTATCTGTCCCTTTTTGTTGCATGAGAGATGCTTCTCAAATCCAAACTGTCGTTCAGATGAACACACGGGTAGTCCTCCACCACTGCCACGTCTTCTCCCAGAGTAGAAACAGTGTCCAGCTTCTCCCTGCTACTCAGCTCTTTTGTCTCGTTCACATAAAAAACAAAAAAAAGGTGACGCGCCCCCACACCATGCCACAAAGTGTTCCCCCAGTTCTCTGTATTCAGTTTCTTGTCGACGAGTGACCACATCGAGCAGAGTTATCTGATTATGTTCGGAAATAACAGGACAGGAGATGTACAGGGGGAAGAGGAACGGTGAGATTACAATCTTTTGTGGTGCCCCTTTACAGTTGATCGGCGACTCAGTCACACAACCAGTCTTGTAAACTCTGGACTGTTTGTCAGGTAGTCAATAATCCAGGTTATTATAGTGGAGCAGTTGAAGCTCCTGTGAAGGAAAGAGCATGTTACTCACAGTGCTTCCTGCTTTTTTCCAGATGAGAGTGGGTTTACTGTAGCACGTGGATCTTCTGCAAACCTTTAAATTTATTCTTGGGGCGATAAAAGTTGCTTGTTGGTTACTTGGGTTGACCAATGACCATCTCGCCAGGACTTTCAAAGTGCAGAGTGTTACATGTGGTTTAGTTTAATATCTTGTAAAACATTTCTAAACCCAAAAAGATGTCTTTCCCTTCTCATCAGGTACAAAGGCAGTTTTTATAAATGGGAGAAGTGTCCAGGGTGCTCTCTGTGAAAGGGCGCAGAAGCTGCAAGATAAAATAAATAAATATGTATAAGCCCCAACCACCTTTAAGAAACAACTGGTGATTCCCATGTCAAGTTAGAAGAGCAGGAGTCGGCGCCCCCACATCAACTTGCTTCTAAAACGTTTCATGACATGTAGTTTGCCAACAACTGACTCTAATAGCCGACTCCCGTCGTAGTGAGGCCAAACTTCAGCTGTCCTGCTGAGAATACATTCAGGTAGGGGCAGGACTTTACTCTGATGGGAACACTACATCACCTGCGAGGACAGAATGGGTTTATATCATTATGTGAAAGGGGGGCAGTAACTCTGAAGACGTCAAGCTTTGTGGTGTAGACCAGGTACAGAGCCAGACAGAGGGACAACAGAGTTGAATACACGCACACACACACACACACACACACACACACACACACACACACACACACACACACACACACACACACACACACACACACACACACATATATATATATGTATGTATACTGTTTGCTTCTGCCCTCTCTGACTCTGAGATCTCCTCATCTTCACTTACTTCTTTCACCTGTTGCTCTCTCGGTAGCCCTCTTCAACTCTGATCCTCCTGGTCTTTCTCTCAATCCTCCTTCCTCAATTCTCACCGTCTCTACCTTCTGCTCATCACTCACTTTTTTTTTAAGAACTGGAAATGTCTCCATTTTAAATGTATTTTCCATTGTGTCCTGGAATGTCCAGATATCAACATTTGAAAATGATATTCCTTCCATAAAATGTCAATAACAATATGAAAGCAGAATTTTTCATCACATTGACACAAGTCACATAAGCAGTTATAGTCAGACAATTTGTTGTCACTGCAGCCTGTTATTTTCCCAGTTTGACAGTAAGATTGGAACTGGTTTCATTGTGCCGCCTCATGCTGACACATTGATCACGTAGCACTGTCAGTGCCGAAACCGTGAAACAGCGACCCGCCAAACATTTTTTTTATATCTAAATTCATCATAAACTGCTCTCCTATTTGTTCTTATTAAAACTAATTTACTAACTTGGGAAAAATGCTCCAAGAAATAACACGCGTCAGTCACTATTGGCATGTGATCAATGGTCATTTTTAACAGCTACCGTCCCTCACTTTTATCCCCCAGAGGTGTCTGAGCCGACAGGAGATAATGGTACAGTTCAAATTATCATAACGTTTTCAACTATGTCCATTATTATAAGTAATTCCAACGGATTCTGAAACCTGAGAAGCGCAGCTTCCATTGATATATACGCCGCCTCCTCCCCTCCTGTAAATTTCCAGTATAGGAGGGGGAAAGAGCAGGACAGCTGACAGAGGGGCTGCTGAAAAAGAATAAAAGGACACTTTGAGAGTGTAATACGGAGTGTTACGAAACACTGATAAAACTTTCAGGATTCGTTCAAAGTGTGATGCCTATCTTTCAGCAGCTCCTCTCAGGCTCTTTCAGCTGACCTGCTCCTTCCCCTCCCACCCTGGAAATTTACAGGAGGGGAGGGGTGGCGTATATCGATGAACTTTTTAGCTTTCAGAATCTGTTGGAATTACCTCGCTAGTGCACATGGTTGAAAAAGTAATGATCATTTGAAATGGTCCAGATCTGATGAAATCAGTGCCGTTCTTGCTCAGTTTTTTTTTTTTTTTTTTTTTTGTCTCTGTATTGACTGAAAAGCCACTGTTTTGTGTTTTTATATTCTTTCGCAGTCTTTGCTTGCTTGTCTCCTGACAAGGTGCCCTGACTAGGCGTCCTGACAGCGCACCTGAAGGCCACTGCCAGAGTGCTCGTCTGGTCCTCTGACTGATTTCATCCTCTGTGTGGAGTTTTCTGCCATCCTCATGGCCCTGTTATGCCTTCCTGCATGACCAGTTCACACAGACGGTGCTCGTTTTTCCTGTTGTACCTCTGTCACTACCATTAAACTGTGTTGGAACAATACGTTCACGTCTGTGTGGTTCACTCAGTACCGCGAGGCGGGATAAAGGCAGATGTAGGAACATCAAACTGGGGCGTTGGTCTTCTTGTTACCTTTTCCTTATGAAGCCTCAGGTTTAATTTTGGCTCTATTTCTTGTTTATTTAAAAATGTATTTGGTCTGACTTCCCTTGTCTGCCTGCCTCTATTTCCCTTCACTGTCTTCACCTGCATGTCCCTGAGTGTGTGTTTGTGTGGGTGCGTGCACGTAGACCTGTGCCTCCCATTTTCCACCAGGCTTCCTTACACCAGTCTGTTTTTCCATGCCCGTGTTCCCAGCTTCGGTCCTCTTGATCTGTTCCCAGTATGTTTTTCTGATTTCCTCTCAAGGCCCCCCTCCCCATGAGGCTGTCTTTGACTTTGTTTGGATGGTATTGCTCTGACAGAGCCTGCAGTTATTCATTACATTTTCCACTTGTCACTTCTGCCTTCTGTATCCTGCATTTAGTTCTTTCTCATGAACTTCTTTAAAATAAAATTGTTTTTGTTTATTATCATAACTACTTCTCTCATCTTCTTTTTAGCTTCTAGAATCTGTTTATCACAAGAAAACTTGTCATACTTCCTAATCAACACATTTTCTTTGAAAGTGTAACCTGAAACAGTAGGTTCACCCCACGGAATTTTCTTAAGCTGCTGTGGAATTTTTAATTAAAGTAGAACCGATATCTTATTATGTATAAATGTCATAAATTGTTATTTTATTCATGGCTTCATGCATAGAGAGAGGCCAGAACTCTATCCGGAGATAGAAGCAGCAGCTTAGAGCCCAATAGCTAAATGGGGCTCTAATGAACAATTTTCATTTTTTTGAGTCGATCATTGCCAAAATGTGGGTAAACACATGGCTTATGTGCAGCACTCCCACATCACATGCCTAAAGCTTCAAAGCTTTGACAAATGTATGCCAGATGTTACCAAATATATTACCATATTTTTGCAAGAAACATTGTGAAACATAACGAGTTTATAGCTGTGGTGAATGTGTATTCTGATGGGAAATGATTTACTTACCATTTGATATTTTGCTCTGAGTCCAGTGCAGCATACATGACCTCATGACCAACTTGCATTTCTTTAACTGTAAAATAATCATAATAAGAGTTGTCGTTAACATTAAAAGAGAGTAACTTTATGCATTACTTTACAGGAATTACCTCACCACTTAGTGATGTATTATGTAATAGGTAGAAACACAATTTGTTCATCGTGTCATTAACAGTAATAACCTCAAATGAGAAAATGTAATTGATTTGCAGTTTCATTTGTGTAACAGTGCAAAAACGTTTTTATGGTAATATTCATCAATGTCATTTTTATAAAATGGATCACACTTACTAATATGCTAAATTTGAAAAAAAAAATCATTAGATCCAGAAAGGAAATTATCCAGTTTTTCTAATGAATTAGACAACTTAGGAAGAAGTGCCATGGTCTCTGCTTTCGTTTGTGTTTTTTCCATTTTCTCTGGTCTTGGTCTTTTTGTTTTTTTTGGATTTTCACTTCCTGTGTCACAGTTTTTGGGTTTATCTGTTCCTGTTTTATTTTGAAAGCCTGTGTCCTTGTGTTTTTAGTTCTGCCTTGACTTCCCTTGTTCCCATCTGCCCTGATTGTTTGCACCTGTGTCTCAGCAGGTCCTGTGTGTATATCTTGTCTTATCTTTCCCTTGCTCCCTGCTGGTCTGTACTGTTTTATCCGGATTGTTTTTACCTTGTCATGTTCCTGGTTTTGTCATTTTTGGGTCATTGTTTTGTTTTGCATCCTGCTTAGCAGCAGGTTTTGTTAAATAAATCACATTTTTTCTTGTTTTTTTTTTTTTGTTTTTTTTTACCTGATGCCGTCTCCCGCATCTAAATCTTACCATACCTAGTCAGGACATTCTGCAATTTCATTAGTTCACTGAGGACAGCGCACTTTAATCTTCTTCTTATTCTCCTGGCTTACTGTCATTTTGAAACCAAGATTGAAGTTTTCATATATTGTAAATTCCAAACGAAACGAATTCTCTTTGTCATGTTTCTGATCCTGTTTGTCTGAAACTGTGAAAAACGAGTGCCTGAGGAATTGTGGTGTGTTCACGCGTTCCACATTCAGTTTTATGATTGTTCTGAGTGTGCCATGCGGGTACTTGCAGTGTCCTGAATGGTGACTAAATTTTCTGCGTAAATGCATTTACAAAATAATAAGCAGAAGTGCACAAGACAGTTATTTAGGGCATAGTAAGGTTTATCATTATTTATACATTTTTAATTTTACCTCCTTGTTTTTTTGCCTGAACCTTACCTGGGCTCAGTCAGTTGATTGTATCTCACCTGTTATTAATCTGAGGGCAGTATTTGTGCTACCTGGTTCATTTTGTCTATTTACCATTACTTCTTGCCTCCAGGTCGTTCTCTGGCAGTTTTAGCTGAATTTATGTTAAATTCCTTTGGAATCACTGCCCTACCAGGGGTTAATATCTGTGACTAATTCCTGAGTAAGTAACAGAACTTTCACATAAAAATGTATTCAGTTTTTTTTGTGTGTTTTGTTTTGTTTCTGAGTATAGAAAGCCTCTATCTGAGCCAAGGCAAGTCTGTTCAGAGCTTTAAAAAAAAAAAAGATGTGGCCATTTGCGCTCATACAAATCTAAGCGGAAGTTCAGCTGTCTACGTTTTGTAAGGAATAGCACTTCTAGTGCATAGAAGAGTCATGGATCACTACTTATGGTTTTTTTTTTGTGTTGCTCTGTTTCCAACATTGTTCAAAGGTGTTTCACAGTAAGTTCACTACATGACAGCTGAAAGAAAACCATCTGGCTCTGCTCAGTCAACTCGCTTCCAGGAACTGATCAATGACTAACGATTTTAGCAATCAAGTAATAAAATGTGATATCACTTTGTCAGTTGAGGCTGAAATTCTTTCTACATTCCTGGGAGACTCATTCAAGAAGAGGACATAAATGTACCATGCAGTGCATGTAACAAGAAAAAACTATAAACACAGATAAGCATAACATCTATAATGTTGTACAAAGGTGCACAGATACACAGCCTCATACAACATTACACACAAATAGAAAAGTTATTTTGTACAGCCTCATTTATTACAAATAGTACGGTTTTATGGGGAGAACATAATTTTCTTCATTGTTGCTCAGAAAAAAAAGAAAAACAAAAGTAAAATGTAATAAATATTCTTGCAATTAGATTATTTTCTGTGCTCAGAGTTTCATTGCTGGCTCACAGTTTATCTTAGTATATAAACAGGAATATGGACTCCAATGATGATGAGTTATAAGCATTCCGCTCAATAGAAATGTACAAATCACTCTGAAGCAGCATTTTCAGTAGACTTCTCACATCTGTTATGTGATAAATTTCAAGAGGACATAATGGTATGCAAATCATGTAAAAGGAATAAATTTGCTTTGTTTATATGTTGAAAGACATTCAAAAAGCTGATAATCTCCAAGATATCATCAAACGATCCAAGGCCAGTATGAGGACTTGTAAGAAAGCTCTGAATATTACACAGCTCCATCAGCACGGCTCAATTTGTCTTTTTTTTTTTTTTCTTCAAACTTCTTCCAGCTCCCTGCTGCACCCTCTGCTTCAGTTTAGAAGAAGATAACAGTAAATAGGTTTTATGAAGGACAACTGTTTAGTGTGTATTCCAAATGCCTGAGCGCAAATATCTTTAGGTGACAATACTGATCTTTCCTCGTGCCCAGAATTCAGCTGTCCACTTATTATTACACTTCTGACAGATCTGGGGTATGGGTGCAGATAGCCGAGATGTTGCACGAGACGGCTGGGGAGTGGGGACATGTTTTTAAGGGCTTAGTGCTCTTAAAACCAGAGGGATGTTTATTTATTTAGTCCCATTACAGATTAACATCTGTGATTCTAGTTGTTGCTGAACTTGGCAACTAATACTTCCAGCGTCATGGAGCTGATTGACCAAATAATGCTGGTACTTCAGTTCATGTTGTAATTTTGTCATGAGCAGTGGCAGCTACTGGAAAACACTCAGGGGTGCTGCATTTGGTGAGGTTAATACATTTTTATATATATATATGAGAGAGTTAGTTATATTGTTTAGTGTAGATACTTTAGACTAGAAAAGATTAACCCTTTAAATCCTGATATATGAACTATCACAAAAAAAACAAAAATTTATTTTATATGAAGTGTTAATTAAATATTGGAATAAAAAAAACATAAAATGTTGTATTAAAACAATTTCTAAATAATTGTTTTCTTCATCTTTTATAAATACATTAGGCAAATTTAAGTGTTTTTTTATTTTGTTGTTTTATTTTCTATAATTTTTTGGTTTGTATAAAGTTTTGTTTTTTTTTTTTCATTAAAGGGATGCTACAAAGGCCTCAGAAATTAATGTACCGATTATGACACATCGGACATTAAAGGGTTCAATAGTTTAAACTAAATTGGAACTGAAGATGCCATGAAAGATTCACTTATTTAGTTTTATTCATCAGTTCTTTTCTTTTGAAAGAGACGTAGTGATAGACGTGATAGGATTCTCATGAGCCTGCTCCACATAACAGTGTCATTTATTAATCATGTTGTTTATTTGTTTTCTGATTTGCATTTAATTGTTTAATGGCCAGTGCATATAAACACATACCCATGTTTAATGCAGCAACTTAAACGATTTGCAGATAACTAAGTAAAAAAAACAACTTTTTACCTTTTTAACTTTTCAACATTTCTTTAATGGACATGTGGTTTGAAATTCCACAATTAAACACAACAAACAATTAACTACCTAATTACGGAGAAGAAGTCGTCTTCACATTGACAAACACAAGAAGGCTCATGCAAAAGAATATTGTGTGAGTGAGGTAATATACGTAAATATCACATAAGTGAAGCTGTTGCTGTTTCCACACGAGCATGAGACCGTGAGAAAAACTGATGCTAATGTCCTCCGGCACCTCTAATGCAATCTCAGCTCCTATTAAGCAAGTGATCATTTAAAATATATAATTTCATACCTATTATGGTAATTACATAAAGGTGTAATTAAAGTAATAATAGAAGAAGGTAAAGGACTAATATTCTACAGATGAGAATAAAAAATAACGCCCCTCTGTATACGTTTTTGATCTTACTTCATGCCCATTACCAAATTAAAACCTGTATGAACTATGCTGTAAACCTGCATTAAACAGTTGATTTAATGACGGTGGAGGAGGAGAAGCAGGCTACAAAAACAAATGCTATTTGACTGGGATTAAAATTCTCTGGATTTGTAAGCAAGCAGCTGTGTGAAGAAAAGCATCTCAGAGAAACTTTCACAGTTCAGGAAAAATCTCTGTGGGGTCAGCGCTTGGAGCGTTTCACTCCACATACAGGTAAATATGTGAATCATTACAAATATTCCTTACTCCAGCAGTTTTTACAACGCTTTTCAAGAGTTTGACCTATCATTCAGGTATGGTATGTTTCACTTTGGCAGTGAAAGATTTTATATATGTTTCAAACTGAATTAAATGTATGAGTAAAGTCTCACTATTTTCAGAACCAACTTCCTGCAATTTTGCCCCAGGGGTTAGGTTGCTTTGATAATTTAATCAGTGTTTTTGTTGCAGGCATGTAACAATACCCTATTCTCCAAGGTTATACAAGTTCTACAATTTTTCAGCCTAAATATGACTGAATCCTCAGTTTGACCATGAAATAATGAGCAAAATCCTCCAGCAGAGTTCCTGATCAAACAGAAATTTGAATTCTCTGTAAAATTGGCGTCAGTGGACTCACAATCACTCATGGATTTCTGTTGACTGTGCATGTAGTCACATTGTCTATAAACCTTGCCTTGTGTTCAGAACACACCTTAGGGCTCATTTAAGCATGTCCTTGCTGTGAATAGGTGGTCACTAAATTGTTCCATCTTGTACTTGCTCTGCCTATTACAATCTAATGTGCACAAAGTACTAATATATATATATGTGTGTGTATGAATATATGTTTATATATATATATATATATATATATATATATATATATATATATATATATATATATATATATATATATATATATATATATATATATATATATATATATATATATATATGAGCGTACGTATAATGTATGTATATGAAGTGGGAGTTTTATGTTGGTGGTTTATAGAAAATATTTTTAAAGATAGTCATAGTCTCTGGAGGATTATGCATGAAAGCACAAATATTCATTGCATAATGCATGGTGGTTGTTTCAAGAGAGAAGGACGTCTCATTTTTCATTTAATTGTATGTACTTACATCAAAGAGAATACATAAAACAGTTTGCAGCTTCATTTCAGACATTATGTAGATTGAACTACATAAAATGCATTTGGCGTATGTATGTGCGTATATATATATATATATATATATATATATATATATATATATATATATTATCTGTGTATATATATATATATATGTCTGTGTATATATCT
>CM026199.1:12688871-13058871 GCA_014839995.1 Xenentodon cancila
GTCAGGTCGGAGCATAAGGGAGTCGCCGAGGTTGAAGAAATTCCCACAGCCACTGCCGGGAGGGCCTGGCCGATTTCCTCTCTAATTCTGACAATTTTATTGCTAAAGAAGCTCATAAAGTCTTCACTACTGAGAGCTGCAGGGATGCACGGCTCAACAGAGTTGTGGCTCTTTGTCAGCCTGGCTACAGTGCTGAACAGAAAACGTGGGTTATTTTTATTATCCTCTATTAACACTGAATAATAGGCTGTTCTAGCTTTGCGAAGCGCTTTTTTATACACTATTAGACTATCTTTCCATGCATAATAAATATCTACAGACCTACTAGAGTACCACTTTCTTTCCATTTTACGCACTTTCTGTTTTAACATACGAATATGTGAGTTAAACCAGGGAGTTAAGCTCCTACGGTTAGAGAACCTCTTTCTCAAAGGAGCAACTACATCTAAAGCTGTATGCAACACATCTGCAGTGCTACCAACAAGGAAATCAACGTCTGCAGAGGTAGAACCGAGGTCACAGCCCTCAACTGCTTCACTATGTTCCTCTGTAAGAAGATGAAGAGCAACAGCCTCCCTAAATTTAGTGATAGCTTTATCGGATAGACACCTGCTAAAGTAATTCCTCCTATTATGCGTAACGTTGACAATGTTGAATTCAAACGTTATTAAATAGTGGTCGGATAGGAGGGAGGTAACATGTGACACTAACAGATTATCAAGTTCTACACCGTAGACGAGGACCAGATCAAGAGTATGATTAAGACAATGCGTTGGTTCGTTAACTTTTTGTAAAATCCCCATCGATTCTAGAAGAGAATCAAAAGCCAACTTAAGATTGTCGTTGTCAACATCCATATGAATGTTAAAGTCGCCCACTATGATGACTTTATCTGTACTGATCAATAAACTAGATAAGAAATCTGAGAACTCAGACAGAAACTCCAGATAAGCTCCAGCAGGAGGCCGGTAAACTACCACCAACAAGACTGGCTTCTCTGATTTCCAGCTCTGCAGTTTTAAACTGAGCGTGAGGCTTTCAAACGTATTATAATCGCATTTAGGTTTGGATTTTATTGTAAGACTGGAGTCGTAGATCGCCGCTACTCCTCCACCTCGACCTGTGATTCGAGGAATATGATAATTAACGTAAGTGGACGGCGTCGATTCATTTAACTAACAAACTCTTCCTCTTGGAGCCACGTTTCTGTTAGGCAGAAAATGTCACTCCGGGTCTCAGTAATTAGATCGTTTACTAATAGAGACTTGGAGCTTAAAGATCGTATATTTAGTAATCCGCATCTAATTGTTTGGTCCTTAGTTCGCACTAAATGCGTATTTGTTTTTATTTTTACGAGGTTATTTTGGTTAACGCCTCTATTACGTCGCGCTTGGTGAAGATTTGGAGGACGGGGAATCGATACTAAATCTATTTTACTTGGCACCTCGTTAGAATCTCCAATTACATCATTTACTTCTACCTTTTTATTGGCAGGCGATAGTCCTCGAGAAGCAGCAGAGAAGCGTGTAAGACTGCAGCTCTGCACCCCGGCCTGGACCCTGGATTGTCAGGGGGAGGATCTAATAATATCAGCCAGATTTCTAGAGATAAGAGCTGCACCATCCCGGGTGGGATGAATGCCGTCTCTTCTAAGCAGACCAGGCTTTCCCCAAAACGTCTTCCAATTGTCAATAAAGGCCACGTCGTTTTCTGAACACCACCGAGACAACCAGCGACGGAGCGACAACATGCGGCTAAACATGTCATCACCGGTCAGATTGGGGAGGGGACCAGAGAAAACTACGGAGTCCGACATGGTTTTGGCGTAGTTACACACCGAGACAATATTGATTTTAGTGACCTCCGACTGGCGTAGCCGGGTGTCATTAGCGCCGACATGGATGATAACTTTACTGTATTTACGATTACCCTTTGCCAGCAGCTTCAAGTTTGCTTCGACGTCGCCCGCTCTGGCCCCCGGGATGCACCTAACTATGGTCGCTGGAGTCGGCCTCACATGCCTCAAAATAGAGTCGCCAATCACCAAGGTCGGTTTCTCAGCGGGTGTGTCGCTGAGTGGGGAAAAACGGTTAGACACGTGAAGCGAGTGGTGGTGTTCCGTGCGCCTTTTGGGACTACGCTTTCACCCAGCCGCCCTGACTGCCCGGCTGCTCGGGTGCTGCAGGGGGGCGGCTACCAGCAGCTACACCTGGCCGGTCCGCCGCTACTTCAGCCTGACGAGCTACAAAGTCAACCGGACTATGGTCTATTTGGCGGAACCGGACCTCTAACTCACTGAGCCTCGCCTCCAAGGCTACAAACAAACTACATTTTATACACTTACCGTCTTCACTAAAGGAGGCAGAGGAATAACTAAACATTTCACACACTGAGCAGTAAGAAGGAGAAACGGTGGGAGAGGAGGCCATGCTGAGAGGACAGGAGACGGTACCTGTACCGGTGACTGGTGGAAATGAAAGTTAAATAAGAGAAAAGGTACAAGTGCTCGATTCAAAGAGAAGTTTACAAGATGTAGTGTTTTATTATCAAAACAAACTAAAATCAGAGTATAAGGATTCGAAGAATCAGAGCCCGTAACGCCGTGCAGACAGACACAGACAGCGAACAACAAACAGGAAGTGACGCAATGCGTTACCCACCCAGCCTCATATATATATATATATATATGTATATATATATGTATATATATATGTATATATATATATATGTATATATATATGTATATATATATGTATATATATATATATATATATATGTATATATGTGTATATGTATATATATATATATATATATATATATATATGTATATATATATATATATGTGTATATGTATATATATAAATGTATGCATTTAAGGCCAGGAATTCAAAAGAGATAACAAAAACATAATTGGTTCTGAAGTTAAAAGGAATAATATATAAATTGAATGTTTTATGGAAAGGACAGTGTTTGACTATATTACCTGGAGATACAGTAAGGTACTTCAGATTCATTTAAACACCCCTAAATTAATTTTTAAAAAAGGCATCCCAAAATCCGACTCTGCTGCAGTTAGTGCTCACTTTGACAGAGGCAGACTGGACTGACATTCCTCTATCTTGCTTACATCGTGTGTTTCATGTATATACAACTACTTACAAATTATTGTAAACATTAATTATTCTGTTTTCAAATGAGAAGAGGCACTAAATTGTATCAGTTAATTATTTTGAAGGTGTGAAGTATGTTTAAAAATCCTTCACTGCCAATTCTGCGGTTCATTTTGCTTTCACATATTCTCCATGTAGTTTTTACTGTCACATGTCTTGTCTTTAAGCTGCTTTCTACCAGCTTCTGTGACATGCAGCTTTACTCTTAATGGTTCTTTGGTCCATGGGCATAGTGCTAAAGGAAACCGTGATAAAACTTTAATTGACAACTTTAAATTGGCACAGTACTTCCATCTCAAGTTATATAGCCTGCTAATGTGACATTATGTTGTCATAATTAATTTTAAAAGGGTCATCTAATTTCCAAATGACCATTTGGAATGGCTGTAAGCATAATGAGTCTTAAAATTATGACAATGATGAATAACAACTATAAATATCAAACATTTATCTCTTACATGATGGGCATTCCTAACGTTAAAGTGCAGAAGACAGAGATAGGACCTACACAACCACGGATGTCTTAATGACTTCTTCAGGAGAACGGCAGGACTTGACTTTAGGAATTTGCAAGCAATAAGCAAGTAATGGCGGTGTAATCCGCATCTAACAGATGTGGAAGTGTAATCAGGTGCAGAGCCAGCGGGACACGGTGGGCATACGGAAAGAAGATAAAGACAAATGACAAGCAATCGAAGGCTGTGGGATGTAAAGGAAGTAAAACGTAGCGAGGAAAGAAAAGTAAGCGGGATTAAGCTGGAAACAGACACGAGGTGCACAGGAGTACAGAGTTATGGGTGGGGAACTGAGATTCAAAGCAGGTACACACCATGAAGGAGGACCTACTTTTCCCTTGACGACTGCGCTCATTGCCTAGCGTCATGGCCGCCTGACTGAGAATAGCAGTAACCGTGCTGAGCGGCACGCCGTCATCTCACCGCCTCCTTACAACTGTAACGGAGTTGCAGCCTCTGCTGGGAGGGCTCGGTCTTGTGTTTATCATCTTGCCTAGCTTGCAAGTATCTTATCCATCCAATAATTGCTCTTGATGTCATTTTGTTCTGTTGCCAGCCAGGCTGCCTCCAAAGCTGCTTCCAAATCTCTGAATGCGGAAATGAAATAACACGTTAGTACGTTAAAAATTAGACCTGTAGCAGAGGCTTCATTTATGCATTCACAAATATGACACGGTGCTAAAAAGTCGAGCTACATGTCTCAAGCAAAAGAAGGAAAAACAACGAAAAGCAAAACTTAATTCTTGGTTTGCATGAGGGTAAATATGTTTCAAAATGCACAAGCATATAGAATTAACTAATGTTTGTAGAGTATGATAAATACTGAAATCTTCATTTACATTCACAGACTCAAAATTGTTCGGGATGTGAAATGTTCATAAATGTGGCAATTAATAAAATAATTAGTGGAAAGACTGAATTATAATGCTTGATTTAAACTTTAGGTTTGGGAGTTTTTGCTTTACACATAAAAGAAACACAATACTCCCCTGTACATTCAAGGGTTAGGACAGTTTTGTGGACATTGGACTGACTTAAACTTACCATAAAACCTACGTGATTAACATTTTTCTCATCACAGTGCACTGATTTGGGTAAACATGAGTCCTTGGCTTCACGTGGGTGTCAATTTGACATGGGATTAAGAAAACAGTCCCACTCAGGGGTCTAGTACCGATGCACTGCCGTGTATTGTTTGTTTTAGACACCGGTTTTGAATCACACATTTGTTTACAGGTGTAGGCAGAGATAGACACCATGTTAGCTGTGCAAGATAATGACTGCAGATTGCAGATAAACACAGACAAATCAATTCCTTCTTATTTTTTCCTTGACTTTTAGAATAGATGCTTTTCTCTTAACTTTAACTGCAGGCCCATGTCCTCTAATTTAATTTTAAGAATAAAAAGCTTATTGCACTTGTCGTTTGGAAAGAGCAGTTCATGTAAACATCTGAATACAGATTAAATGATGGTCAAGTGGACAGAGCTACACTAAGGAGAATTGCCCCTGGTCTTGCAAGTTTCATAGATGTGATGATGTTCAGCAAGCAGCCAAAACATTAAAAGTCTCACCATACATCTGTTTTTTTATGTGACACCAAGTCCCGATAGCTCCATTCTTTCATTTCAAGGCTGTACAAGCTTTCTAATGTGTCCATGTCTGTTTTTGTGTTCTGTTTTTTTGGGTTTTTTTTTACAAAACTGGTTACAAAAATGTGTCTTTCTCCGTTTTGGGAAGAAAAACAAAAGGGCAAGGTTCCCGCTGGTTGGGGCACGGTGGAGCAGAATTGTGGTTGGGGATCGTGTAAATCTCCGGTAAATGAATGTACTGTCCTCTAAACTGGTGCAAACACCCACTTTGTGTGTGTGTGTTTGTGTGTGTATGTGTGTGTTTGTGTATGTGTGCATTACGCTTCTTAGGTAATATGTTTCCAAGATATCTTGACAGCAGTTCTTAATCTTTTATTTAAAACCAGCTGTTGATGTGCTCTCACATGATTTGAGCCACATCGAAGTGAAACCTCAAACACAACAGATCTTACTTACAGCACGTACTGTAGATGCTACACAGTTGGTTAATTTGACTCAGCTCAGGTATTATATGCTGTTATAGCAGTATTTTACAAGTACAATGTGACGCTGTAATTTACTATTGTACTGGGTGTGTGGCAGCAGAATCATGAATAGTTTGCACTTTCTCTGACAGCAACAGGCTACCTGAAGGCTGTTGGAGGTGAGGCAGAGCTATGTAGCAGGCCATCTGGAGTGAAAGGCTACTGCCTTTCTGTAGGTCAAAGGAGCTGACCGCTGCAGTTGTTAACTCTAAACCACAGAAATAAAAGGCGCTGCTAGATTTTCCAACGCGCCAAGCCACAGCTCCTAAAGCGCTTTCAAATGCTGCTCACTCCGTAGGTGACTGCTAACGTCACTGAGATGGACTGACACAATTACCTTTAATTTCTGTCTGAAGTCAAAAGTCCTCCTACTTGAGATTCCCTTCAGCCAGTTTGTAAAATGGTAGTAATATGTTCACAACGTACAAGAGCGGTTGCACTGACCAGCCTTTACGTTGACCTGAGCAGACCGCTCACTTGATGAAATGAAAGGTTGGGAGTATTTTATTTAAGAGAACAAAATGAAGCTTCACTTATGCATGCAAAGCAACACTTCAGCTCTCCATAACCTCCCACCAGTTTTTAATCATTTTTTTAGCTAAGTTAAAACCAAAAAAAAACCTCTTTACACTCTGCACAATGAAACTGAACACTGTTGAAATTTCTGTGAAACAGGTTGACGGGCTTCTCGGCATGGTGCACTGACATAAAGAAAAGGGTCTCAAGCAAACATCTGACCAGCAGGATACAAGTTTTTATTCCATTTTTGTATAAAAGAAATGAAATTGCATAAAGGTGGTGATATCATCAGCTTT
This sequence comes from Xenentodon cancila, assembly GCA_014839995.1. NCBI lineage: Eukaryota > Metazoa > Chordata > Actinopteri > Beloniformes > Belonidae > Xenentodon > Xenentodon cancila. Next base: position 12,695,488 of record CM026199.1, read on the forward strand.
CTGCTTCATGCTGGGTTTGTACTCTGAACACAGTGGAGCCCTTTGGCACAAATGAATTTGTCTTGCTTTCACTCAATATCAGATTGATATTTATATATTTGTAATGTTGAGAAATACTGATTCTATTCAAGCTGTTTTGCCCAATTAAAGGCATAAAAATGTAATCAGTAAACTCCGCTCTTTGTTTTTTTTTTTCTTTGGACGATGCTGCCCTTTAGCTGAGAGGCTCCTTATTCAGCTGCCTTTTTTCCAGAAGATACAGAGAGGGTTGTAGTCTCATCAAGAAATGAAATTACATTTGTGTCCAAGCATGAATTTGGATACAAATTACACTCAACAACCCTCGAAGACCGTCATACCAAATCAAAGAGCATGCAGTGCCGAGTTAACACACACAGCAATCCAAGCACAAACTAGCACGCAGCTGCTGATGGACAGACAGATTTTCAAGCCTCGCCAGCCTCAGACGAGGTGACAGGGTGGTATTACAGTATGTCATGGTGTCATGATGTTCTGAGCTTTTGAGTAGATATGACCTGCAGACATTTAAATATATGTTCTTGAGGGTGACACCTACAAATATCTAATTACAGCTCTTCATCTGATTTTTGTATCTATGCATAAAAAGGGGGCAACACTTAAATGTACGTATGAGTAGAGGTTCTGGAGATGGTCTGGAGATGGACCACCAGAGGGAGAGTCTACTGAGGATTATTGCTCAGGCTTGCCGGAGAACAACCTCACAAAATAAGGTTATTTTCTGCCGACCAAATGAAAAAAGTGTCTCATTTCTATGCTTTATAGATAACTACTGTGTGTTTGTTGTCTCAATGTTAGTATATTGTTTGCTGACAATGACGAAGAAATACCAGCGTTTGATCAGGTTACCTGTGATGCACTGGCGTCCTGTTCAGGGTCTACTCCTGGTTCCCAGTCATACTCATGCAGTCATTAATTCAGCTTGCTCTTTTTTCTCTTGACGCTCATTTCTTAATTACCCACCACTCCGCTTGCTCTCTATCAGGGAGTCCTCCAGTATTGGTTGTATTTATCACAGTGGTTTAGCTTTAAAAACTCCTTAGAGCAATAAAGTCAAAACATGAACAGATTTGGGTTTTAAATTCACCGTGGAAAGGCACATCAGTTTTCACTTTTGCCTCGTTAAAAGATTACCAGTAGCATGTTGCTGCAGTAAAAGTTTCAAGCCGTCCCACTTAAATCAGTCCATTTTGGATTATTTTATGAACTCTTCAAACACTAATCGTCATGGAAAATTATTTAAGTTCAATTTAAAATATTCAAGTTTTTATTTAATGATAAAAATAACTAGTTGCATTATAGATCCTTTACTATTTTTTACATTAACAAATGAAAAGATGAAGTTAATCAGAGCACAAAGGAGCATTCAAACCGAGCTCCATATCAATGCCAGCAGCACATTTAAACAGTTATTACACTATGATGTGTTGGTATTCAAAATCCAATAAATTATTCCTTCAATGTCTATTAAGATACATAACAAATAATGCATGAGTTGTAGAGGACATTCTTATGAAGAACTACCAATGTTTAGATGCTTTAGCTCCTTTGAGAAGCATTGTGAAAGTAATGAGTGGTGGATTTTTGTGTTATCTCAATTAGTTATTTTAATTAAGACAAATTCACATACAGTGATGACACACATCATGAAGTTTAATGGTGTATGAAGCTTTCATTACTCCTTCTGCCCCCAAAATACTGGATAACCAAAAATGTGTTGCAACTCTCTGGGTTTTATATCTGCACTCTGCAGGGGACAGCCACTGCAGCGGAGATAAAGTCTTCTGCTTATGACTTTAAAATTTCAAACCAGCCTAGTTTTGATGTTCACATAATTAACACCAGCGTTTTCCTCGAATTTTTACATGTTAAGTTGGTTTCTATACAGCCAGTTAACATGTATGTAAATGTGTGTGCAGCTGTAAATGTATCAGTGAGTAAGATCGTTTTACAGCCCAGACCTTTTTAATGGTTGTTGTGTATCAGCATAAGTCCAAGCTTTTGTTTCTGTCTGCGATGCAGGAACTATGAACGACTGAAGTTCAAAGCCATAAGTTTGTAGGTTATTGTTTTTAATATCCACCTCTGAGCGGGTACTCTTGAAGTATGAATGGAACCTTAGACACTTGGACACAGAACCAGAATCTCATATTATAAACTTAAACTGTTAATAACATGAGTATAATATGGCGTATAACAGTTCTTTGGGTCAGCCTCTAAAATTTACATCTGATGCAGACAATTTGCTTGTTAAACTTTTGGTTTTGCAGTTGTGGAGGAATTACATTGTAATTTTGACTCATTTACTAACTGCGCTCTTGCAGTTAAATCAACTCAGTATACTTATCTGCAGTGTGAAGCCAGTCACAGAGAGAGTAAGAAGAAAACCAAATCATGGGAGGGACAGGGGGTTCACTAGTCTAGGGTTATGTTTAGCAACCTCTGGGACCCACTGACTCCAAACGGCCTGTAGAGTTTTAGTAGCTGCTGGGAACTTGTTAGTCGTGAAATCACAATCACTGGAGATTCCATATGACCTAAAAGGAACATATCTGTGTGTGGCCAAAACCACGGGTTTAAGGTGTGACGACGACCTAAACCACGTTACAGACTTTTCGTGTTTGCCCTGTGATCACAGTCAGATATTCTCTGCCTATGACGCCATCATCGCAAGACACCTCACCATAGTAACCCAGAAAATGTTGCCCATTTTGTCCTCACCTGGATAGAAGCAGCAAGAATGCAGTCGATGATTTTCCCAGTGAGATAGAATGCGATGTTATGGAGTCCTGACCAAGCCTCATTTGGTGACAAGTTTGGACTAATAACGTGTTGATGCGATCTGTGCAGTACTGCTGCTGCTCTAGTAAGTCAAGGCTGCTATTCACAGTTCCAGCTGAAAAGAACTGCATCTTCCCCTTATGCATGTTTAAATTTCTTCAAAACAAATGAATTCATGTGCCACAGCCTCTAAATGAGCGGCACATTTGCTGACTTGTGGTTTTACAGTTGTCACAGTTTCATGATGTCCATGTGTTGTTTCAGTACCCTCAGACACTCACTGTATGTGAAGCGAGTGAGTGTTGATTCCAGGTGTAAAAGTCTGAATTTATAAAGATCAATCACCTGGAGTGGTCTAACTGACCTTCCGATCTCTATTTGAGTTATGTATTTCTAAAGGAATGCTGTATTAAACTATCAGTAACTTCATGTTTGTTCAATTAAAAAAAAACACAGAGATACAGTACAGCAACTCCCCATTCAACATGTTTTTACAGTCACTTCCCAGTAACATATGATGCTTTATGATGTGAGGTCGGGTGAAGGGTAACATAGGAAGGCTTGATGAGCATTAATGGAGAAAAGTAAACTGAGACTGTAAAGCAACAACAAAAGATGTTTTCTAGAGATTTTTTAACAAGATCATGAAAAACTCCTTTATTTACAAATGATAAAATCATGACTGAGGAACAAGAGGTTAGAGGTATTAGTACAGGCCCACCTGCAGTCCTGACCTAACAGGAATTTTGAAACTAAAAATCCAACAATGTCTTTTGCAAACTTTAATACCTGTTAGTATTAAGAATGGGGGAAATAACTGCAAATGAAACACTTTATCCCTTGATGTCCTTAATACCAGATAAAACATATTATAAAGTGTGAAAAGTGAGGAGAAGGAAGTGTATGTGTTCATTGAAGTATAAAGCAGTTAACGTTATGAAGTGGTTAACGCTTTATTGTTCCAATTTTTCTTTGGAATGTGTTACAGGCCTGGAAAAAAACTATATGGAAATTATAAAAACTGATTGATACTCACAAATGGAATGAAGTTGATGAGAAGAAGAACAAAAAGCATGAAATACCTTGGGTGGTAGTTCTCTAGAAATGCAAACCAACTTTACTCCCGGTATCAAAGTTTGACATCTGACTAACTGATTTTTGTGAAATGTGCCAGCGTATGAGTGCTTCCATGTGGAAAGTCTTTTTTTTTTTTAATATTGTTTTATTCTGTTATTTTCCTGCTCCCAAGATAAAGGAAAAAGTCAATGGGAAGATTTATGCTTTTCAGTAGGAAAGACGCTCTCTCCCCATCCTGCCACTGCCACCCAAACTATCCAACCTCTTAAAGGCACCACAAGGCCAATTAACCTTCCTCATTACCGCTGCTCTAGGCCCTCTGCTCCAAAGTAAAACTCAATACGAAAAAAACAGATCAGGCAGAGGTGTGTGTGTGTGTGTGTGTGTGTGTGTGTGTGTGTGGTGGTGGTGGTGGTGGTGGGGGGGGGGGGGGGGGGGGGGGGGGGGGGGGGGGGTAGCAATACAGTAGAGGAGAGGAAATGAGTTGAATAAAAAAATAAGAAAACGCAATTTGTCACACCATTGTCAGCTTCCTTTCCCCTCGATCCCACTACGAGAAGAGTATGGATTCACGAGGAAAGGCTCGTGTGTGTCAGCCCAGCTGCTGCAGCTTTTTAAGTGAAACACACAGCTTCATGAAGTGAGACCGCGCATCCTTTCAATATGCAGCTATGCAACCGCTGTGCATGTCTGGATGAAGTAGGGTACACAAATAGCTGGGACAGAGGGAGCGGATGCAGTGGGAGCTGATTGAAGCGAAAAACAGAATACACCAAACTTTGAAGATAACCCTCCCGATGCGTGTACGAGTGTACTTAAAAGTATGGAGGAGGTCTATAGCCTTGATGGCTTGCTGGGACTCACACAGTGACTATAAAAGGGGAATCACATTCATGGTACTGTAAAAGCCACTGACAACTTATTTTGTTGTCAGTGGATTTCGTTTGTGAGAAACGAAAAAGTTCTTTGTGACTGCAAATGTTTTCAGTTTCATTAGATAAGGAAACCTTTTGAATACACAGCAGCGACTAAGACTGTGTGTGTCTTGTGCCGGTTCAGTTTTTTCACTGTAGAGTGTAAATGGCACACCTGTGAGTTCTAAATAACATTTCAATTAGACACAAAAGCAATACAAGTGGTCCCAAAGGATCATTTGAGATCATCCAAATACATAATGGTTACACGTCTTCATTACAGAAGACGTATAATGTATAATTCCTGCCAAAGTAAAACTTACCATAACAATGTCATCAGTGCTTTTTCAGTTTGTGCCTGTATATTAGAAGGATTACTATACAGATTTTAACACTTTCATAAGTAAAAGGCTTGCCGGGATTGTCTGTTGGCTATGACGCCTTATGTTTTTGTCTTGTTACCATGGTTGGGTGGGGTTTTTCTGACATGCCTCAAAGGAAAATGTCCCTTTAACACCCAACTGGTCAAGTCAGCTGGCCACCGTTTCTGAGTCTGGTTCTACCAGAGGTTTTCTCCTTAAAGGGGAGTTTTTTCTTTCTACTGTTGCCCTGAGCTTGCTCAGGAGGAGGGACTGTGTTGAAGAAAACTCCTTATAGGCAGTTCATTTTTTAAATTGGCTTTGTAGTATTTGGAGGAATTTGGAATGAGGTGAACTGTATTCTTGAAGTGCCTTGAAATGACATTTGTTGTGATTTGTCGCTGTATAACTAAAGCCGGACCTAATTTGGTCTCGTGAAGGACTTAGCTACCTGTCCAGGGTGTACCGCTGGCTTGGTTGTGGGGTCGGCTATGGCGGATCCCAATCATCCCAAATAGGAATAACTGGGTAATGATAATGAATGGATGACTGGATGGCCTCAGAAGAGGAGCTGGGCGGACTGCAGTTCAGACTCATGAAGGCATCAATATTCTAATCAGAGTGTGTAAACTGGTAAAACTCTGCGGACATGTTAACTTCTCCTTCAGTAAATCATCAGTCAGTTGGGATCCTTTAGTCTTGGCAAGTGGCTCTGATGCCTAAACCAAACCAAACAGCGGGCACAGGTGAAAGTAAAGATAATCTGGGAAGAAAAAGGAAGAGAAGAATGCAGCTATTGCAGTTGTTCTAAGCCCTGTGACTGTGACCGTAAGTAAAATACAAACTCTTTATTATCTCTAACACATAAAGTACTGAGAGTGAGACTAGGTTTAATATAAATAAAATTCCTGGCAAACGTGCAACTGTGAACAACGGAATTGTGATATTAGCTCAAAGGACCGTTATGCCTGAGTGCAGCCTCACATGGTTATTAATGACCGTACCATTTTAATCTTGTTTAATCTGCCTCTTGTGAGCTCCTCAGCTGTATGGCAGTGTAATGTGAAGTCTCTGGAGTAACCCTTTAATTTTGATCAGGTAGGGTTTTAAAATGATTTTTGCAGAACGCTTAAAAGATGAAGCAAGATGTGTGTGTCATGACGATGTTCTGCGCTGATTTTTTTTTTTTTTTTGCAGTTTTCTCACTATACTAAAAGATTAAATGAAAAGAGAAGGTACAAGTTAGAAACATCTGCTTTGAAGGAATTCTGAACATCTGGTTTGCCGCCCATCTGTCGAAGTTCGGTGAGTTGATTTGTACCAAAGGAGCTGGAAGACTGACGAGGGTTTTTTAGTTCAGATCAATTTTAAAGTTAAAAAAAAAAAGAACAAGGTCTGACTCAGCAACTACAGGTGAATTAACCTCTAGGGACTTAAGTCAGTGAGGGATCACATCCTCTGGTCCTCAGATTGTTTCTTTGGTCAATTATGTGAATAAGGAGTTACATTGACATGAATAAATTATTCATTTCCTTACTTTGTATTAAAATTAATAAACTATAAACATGACTTCGGATGAACTTGAAGTCATACGTCATCAGGATATTCGTTTCACTGTTGTGTCACAAGAAAAATAGAGACTGGACCAAAGAGCAGAACAGGTGAGCTGCAAAAATGGTAATTAATTCAACATGGAACCAGTTTGAAAGTCTCGTGGCAGTTTTTGTTTGTATGAAGACTGTAGGTTAAATAGTTTGATGAGGCTGACAGACAGGCAGCAGATATGACTGAGGACTACAAAGATCTGGTGGAGAGTGGTGGAAAAAAATTACAGAGGAGAGAGAAGATGGGAAATAAGAGTAGCTGTGATAGGCAAACTGCTATAGAGCAAGATGCCATGCTCTCAAGAACACAGTGGAAGACACAGACACATGAAGAAAGGAGACATGAGGAGACAGTTCCCGACTGCCAAAGGGGATCATGACAGGTTGTGGAAAATGTTTGGCCCGTTCTTCTTTACAGTGTTGCTCTGGGCTGTGTGCTGGCATGGATCTGGGTCATGGTAATCCTAAAAGCCTTTTCTTGGTTCTTGAAGATGCTTCACCTCTTACTCAGAGGACCGTAACCCTCATCCTTTCAAGCATATAAACTGTTCAAGTTCAACGTAAATCACTGGCCCCTGTGGCTGTAAAACGAACCTAAATCACCGCCCTTCTACTGCCGTGCTTGTTGTATATGATGTATATGTGATGATAACTGTGTTGAGTTTTCATTCATCACGCCTATGTGTTTTACTTACAAATATCCGCTACGTCTTTTCAGAGAGAATAGACTTTTCTCCGGAAACCCTTATCACCCTTATCAGTATCTGACATTGAGCTGGCCGGGACCTCCGCTACTGTCATGAAAATCTTTCTCACAATAGCATGATAGTTTCCTGATTGAATAGAAATAGTCTTAAAATCACCAAATCACCATGAATGGCAGCTTCTCTAAAATCGTTGCTGATGTCTTTCCTCTTTGGGATTGTATTAATACACTTGAATACTCCAAATGTGAACGCTGAAAGAACCTTTTTTCTTTCTTTTTCTTTTTTTTAATCCCTAAAGGGTGCTCACACTTGCTGAGGATCAGTTAATCAGCGATTGCATTGGATCAGCAGCACCTGCCTGCTTCTATCAACCTTTTATTTTCATCACCCAGTTCGCTGGGCTAAAGGTGGGGTATGTGTTAGACAGGTCGCCGGACCACAGGGCCACATAGAGACACATGACACTAACAACCTATGGACAATTTTAAAAACATCAGTCAATCATGCATGATTTGCAGGGATACTTGGTGGAAAAAATAAAAAAATAAGCACGCAGGTTTTTCTCTACAGGAAGGATTTCAGATTAAAAGGCCCCACCTGAGATTTTACTGGCTTATTATTATTATTATTATTGTTCTTGTTGTTTAAACCTTGTCTTCTTTTTCACATTACTTTACACGTTTCTCAATGGGATGTGTTGTAATTCAACCCTGTGCATCGGCAGATCGAGTACCTGTATGTTTTTAATCTGAGAGAAAGTTCTCGAATCCTCAGTTTGGACTGTCGGGACCTTGAACAGGGCTTAAAGTGGCTTTCACCCCCAGAGTGATGAACCTCTGCTTGCTTACCTCTTTTTCATTCAATAACCTAATCTGATACAAAATGTCAGGTCAACTAATACTCACTAATTGCAGTGAATGAAGGGGGGGCAGAAAATGCCATCAGCAAGCCAAATGAGTTTTAATTACACCCTATAAGCAGCTATAGCAGATCTGTCAATCTCAGAGTCGACTGGAGCAAAGGGAATTCGAAGAGAAAGGAGGGAGCGAAAAAGGCTTGGAAGAATAAAGTGTGGAAGGAGTAGGGAGGCTTATAGTAAATTAGAAAAGTAAGGGATTGCAGGTGTTTGCTCACAGAGAAGCATTGTTTAAACTGTGAGCACGAACCACCGTGAGTAAAACTCTGCTGCCCTCTAAAGGCTGCACCTCTCAAAATACGGCTGGGCTCGCCAAGCAGGTCTGTGTGCGGCTATGCACATGTGGCCAGCATGTGTACATGTGTGTCCTGATTGCTCATACAACCGTGAAGCCCTTTGAAGACTGTCCAAAGGACTGGATGGGTTGTAGATGCAGGGGTTGGGTTACCGCAGGGTTAGAGCGGGAGGAGAATGGTGATGATGTGAAGTGAGAAGCATGAAGGAGGGCCAGGGATAGCAACCAGGAAGAATGGATTAACACACCTGAATGAACCCTTCCCTCACACACGCATGCACACACAGTCAAGCAGGTAAAGCCAGTTCAGCATCAGCTGAAATTCCCACTTTCCTCCCCATCACCACTTACCTGCAAACACTGCAGTGAATACAATGCACGGTGACATTTAGAGCACGCGTGCTAAAGTCATCACTGTAAAAAATGACTCAAGTCAAATAAGCAGGGGGCATTGATCCAACTCAAATGTCAGGAGTGTATTACAATAAAACTGCACACCGAGTAAAATTACAGTGGGCTTATGTTTTAAAGCTTAAAAAGATGCACATGAAAATTCCTCATCACCTTTTTGTAGGTAAATAACCTACCGAGATCCTACTATGACTATGGCTACTAAGGCTGACTCGACGTGCAGAATTAAGGCAAGGATTTTTGTATAAATATATATATGTGTTCTTTTCATTGGTTTGAAGGGGCTCTTTTAGATTAAGATGATCATAATTTCTTCAAACAACTGTTTGCTTTCTCACCTGCCGATCAAATCTAGTCAAAAGGCACGACAGAAAACAAAGTAGATGAGTTTTTGTGTATAAAAGGCTTCATTAAAAAAGACAAATCATATACCAAAACAAATGTGAATAATTTCAAGGACTCATTTCTTGCTCTTAAGGTTTGAGGTTTGTAAGAACTAAAGTGTAGAATTCACTTTTTGAGCCAACATTCATATCTGAGGAAGCTGCAGCTTATATGGATATTAGTTTTTAGAAGTAATATCTTAGCCCACAACGTTTTTATTTTTCCTTACAGGGAGTATCTGTGCTGTAAGTGCATTTGTGGTTGTCATTAGTGAAATGACTACGTTGGACATCACTGGATTTGACTAGACTTGCCAGTGTTGCGTGCTAATAATATTCAAACACTTCCGATGGATGATATGGAAGAATTGTGGCGGTGAAAAAGATACTAATAATGTTTTTAAAACACTTCTGATTATTGTTAAACACCACACGTAAGAGTTTCTCAGCAATGTGGCCCAACAGTTGTCTGTGTCCTTTACAATTCACATTGCAGATGAGAACAAAGGCCTTTAAATCTCCATCCTCATCACTACACTCTACTTTTCTAGTCACTTTGATCTGTAAAAAATGGATTAGCTTCATTTGTAAGGCAATTTCCTCCCAATGACACGGACCACTGCCAAGCATACATGCACGTAACATCTTGAAAAATTAAAAAGATTCCCTGAATTACTGGATTATTTCAAGACCAAGCATCAATCTCCCCAGCAGACAGTTTGTAATCAATTCTAATTAGCTCTTCTTCTGGATTTTGGCAAGTCATGTCAGACAACGGAGCAGCACAATATTGAAGTTGGCTGTGAATCTATTATGAAGCCATGTACGCCTGGGAATATGACAAAATGGCAATCAGATTACATGAAAATCAAGACTGGACTTGGCAGGAAAATAGAAAACTTCCATGATCAGAATATTTATTCCTACATTTTACAAGGAAAGACTGCTTCACTGTTTGAACACTGGTGCTTTATGATACCAACTGTTGAATTTGTTGCAATTTTTTACATTTTCAGACCCCTTTTCAAATTAACCATAACACTTAACAAGCATTGTGCCATTTGTTTACCATTAAACCAATCAAGATTTGCCACAGCATGGGCTGATTTATCCTTTGACTTGTCTGCAGAGAACATTTATATATATATATATATATATATATATATATATATATATATATATATATATATATATATATATATATATTTATAAGGACCTGCTGCATCCTTTACTCTGGTTTCAGTGCTGTAGCTGTAAGTCATATTACCAGTTTGTCTTCTGAGTCTGAGGTTAAACACCTGACCGCTTTAAAAAAAAGTCACTACTTTCACAATAAAACGTCATTTAGAGCTTTAATTAAAAGCTGGTGGCTTTTTAACCCAAACTGCTCACTCCCACTGGTCATTCTTTGATAAAGGTGTCTCAAAGCAAGTGGCATGTGTGCATCACATCAGTGTTGTTTCCATGGCAACCAATACCACATTGTCCATCCACCTCCATTGTGACACTGCAGGATGGTGCCGACTTTTTTCCCTTTTTTCTTTCTTTCATGTCTGTGTCCACCACATCTTTCTGTGCACAAAGATGTATGCGTCTCTTGTTGTCACCAATATCTCTGGAGGCGCTCACACTCGTCTCTCAAGGGCATCCTTTAATCAACTGTCCTTTTTATGCCTCTTTATTCTCCTCCCCCCTTCTTCACAACTGAACACCATCAATCTAGCCATTTACTTTAACTTTATTTCTCAGTCCATTAGTTTCTAGGACACGGAGCGGCGTAAAGAGTGGGGGGGAGAGGGGGCAGAGGGAGATAGCATGTGAAAAAATGAAAAGAAAGTTTGGCTCCTTTGAGAGATAAAATGTAATTTCACAGTCAACTTGCTGTGATATATTATTTCACAACAATGGGGTGTAGGCTGATATGAGCCCTGCTTGGCACCTGTACAGAGCAGTTAGGACGTCCACGGCGGCTGTCTGGACAGAATAGCTGTGTCTGCGTGTGAGAGGCAAAAACGTGGAAAAATATATTCATATATAACAAAATGCAAGAAAGAATCAAGAGTGTCTGGTCCAGTAGGCTGGAGTGAGCAGTAATGGTATAATGTGACCAGCCATGTGACACACACACACACACACACACACACACACACACACACACACACACACACACACACACACACTCTATAACGTTTAGTTATTCACTATGAAATAATATTTCTAGTCTGTGATTTCATGACTGTGTATGGAGCTTTACTTGGTACTAGCAGTGCAACAGCAGGTGTATATAAACACAACCAAAGAGGAGGAAAATATAATCCAATTGTGTTTCACTATCCAGTGTGAGAGCTCAGCCACATGAAAGAACCTAAACATCATTTATCACAGTAGATGCACACTCCGATTACTCCTTCACCATTACGCACCATTATCCATGAACCTGCTTCGGCATTGACAGACGCCCTGTGCTTCATTAGCTGCGGTTTGTCCTGCAAATCACTCCCATCATATCAATTTTTTCCTAAAAAAATAATGATAATGAGACAAATAGCAGATGGGATGGGGTTACATCATAAGAGAAATGCTCTCATTTTCATTTGAAAATATCAGGATGAGGATGAATTTTATAATTGGCTAAAAATTACAAAAAAAAAAAGAAAAAAAGAAAATGTGTGTAAGTTAATGTCATTTACAACACACGCCAACCTGCAACCAAAACATTAACTAAACTGATGGTGCAATATTATTTATTCATTAATATTTTTTACAGTTTGCTGTTCTTCTGAAATTGGGACACTAATCCCAGCACCTGCTCGGATGCTGAAATCACTTTATTCTGAAGATACAGAGCACTGTTTTTGGATGTCTCTTTGAGGAAGTAGCGATAGTTCACCATGATGCCGCAGGAATTTGCCACACCCCTGGGGCTGGTGTCTGCACGCCAGTTGAGGCGCCACATGGTGGCGCCATTTTGCAGGTGGAAGTTAGCCACCGGATTGAGAGCGTAACCTCGCCGCTTCTCCCCGTAGAGGTACCAGGCACACAGACGCATCAGGGCGGGCTCCAGGACACTGGACAGCCCCTCAGAGCGCGTCCACTCGCCGGTGCTGATGAGCTTACGGAGGGAGTCAGACGCCTGGGTTCCTGGGCTCGAGTCAGTGGCCTTTTCCACTTCCCTCCACTCTTGCTCGGACAGGAGGTCAAATCCCCGGCTCTCCTTCCTGTACTGACTTAGGAGGCCTTGAAGCCAAGAGGAGAAGCCTGGAATGGGTGACAGACTGGAGAACTGGGCCAGGTGAGGGAACTCGCTCTAAGGGACAGGAGCAGAGAAGAGGGGTAGTGTTAGCCTTTGGACATGAAAGGTAGTTACCACTCTGGCAAAACTTGTTACGTCCTTAAACTGTTGCTGATGTCAGAATTTCCAGACACATTTTCTGTTTTGATGCTCTCCAGTATTTTCCCCTCACAGCACACATTTGTAACAGGTAACAAGAAAATAACAACGAATAAAAACAAAGACGTAATCTATGACATCTTATGACAGCGGGACGGGGCGGCTGTGGCTCGGGGAGCAGAGTGGTTATCCACTAAGGCTTAGGCAAGACACAAAATCCACTGGTAAAGCCGTGTCCTCCCTCGGTATGAACTACTGATTGTGTTTCCTAGTGATCAACACAAAAAGTACCGTTTTTTTAGGGTCCAGCGTGGCTGTGTGCTAATGCTAATAATGCCAGTGTTGTTTCCGACAACCGGCGTGTGTCTATTACGCTGTTGGGCCGCACAAGAACCGTTGTTGCTGACTGACCACATGGTGGCGGTAATGTGCAGCTAAAAAAAAAAGAAAGAGAAAAGGCCAGCAGCATAAAGGGAGAAGAAGAAAAATAATGTAGTTAAAGAATAAAGAGACAAGTAAGCTTAGAAGGGAAAGTTGTTTCTTGCGTTTTTGTTTAGTAAATAGGTGATAAAAGAAAACCCTCCGCCAGACCTCCACCAACAAGGCCTCAACACACTCGTCTTCCCATCTATCGTTTTCTTTTTCTCTTCTTGTCTCCATCTTCATCAAATTAATTCGCTGCAAAATATTTCGGATCCAGTAAGTTTCAACTCAGTTGTGTCCACAAGATTTATGCTCACGTGGGAGGCCTGAACATAATTTAGAAGTCCCAATTAGAGACCCTCTGCCAAGGAGCTCCTGCTGGCCAATCCGAGTACCTCTCCTAGTACGGGAACATTTTTCACTCCGTAAATGTCACTTTCGCAGGGCTGTTTCTGGTAGTGGAGACACGCGTCAACCATCTGGCCTTGAAAAATCTGCCCGTATCTCCCGCTAATGGAAATGCACCTTATATGAGAGGCTGAAGTTCCCAGAGGATTGAATGGACTAACACGAGTATCTCAAGTGCATAGAAGCAAGTGGAAATGGGGCTTAAGTTGCTTTGGATAAAAGCTTCTTTCAAATGGCATGTTAGTTCTGTGGAAAAAAAAACAACATTTGAAGCAACTGATGAAGGAAATTATTCTTTAGTTTAAGAATTCATATATTCCACAGGCAGAATTGAGGCTTGGCCATAATACACAGATAGATACTGCAAAAAGAGGTACGGAGATCATAGCATGGTTTTTTTTTTAAATAATTAATTTAAAAAAATTTATTAAAAAAGATTTTTTTACTACTTTTACTACTACTAAGAAAAAAAACATGACTTATTAAAGGAAATGGTGAAATAGAAATTGAACAATAGATAGATTTAAATTCACATGAGTTGAGTCCCAAGCTGCTGAATATCAGAATGTTTGGACACACAAAAACTTAAATTTAAGGATCCAAGACTTCCTTCATTTTTAATTCTGTTTTGAAACACTGTGTGAAGATCATTTTCATTCATGTAGTGGGAGTTGCAGAATTCCCTCAACCAGCCCTAACCAGCTGGAAGAGATGAACCGTGAAAGGGATGGAGAGGAGACAAGAGGGTAAAAGCATATAGGAAAACAGATGTGAGGCGGCAAACATTTGATCTCCTTTTGAATTTAAAGAGAAACTGTTTCGCAGCAGAGGAAATAAACCGCACATGAAAACTTAAACCCACTGTCAAAACAAGCAAAATGTTCTTGTTTTTGTTTGTACTCGGGCTGCGCCTCGGCTCCTTAGCTCCCCTGACAGGGAATTCATTACAAATCAACTCCATAGCTTTCAGCGTCCTGTTCTGCTGATGGAGACGGATGACGCCCTCCCTCCCTCTTCCATCCCGTGCACCCTCACCTATAATGCCTGTCCTTTCCTCTCAGCTGCCCCATCCACTGTGTCTCTCTCTTGTCTTGACTGCCCACATACAAACATGTCATCCACCCATCTCATGAGCTCTCTGCCATCCTAATACTCTTTTTCTTTGGCAGAAAAACCCCCCAAAAACATTCTTGTTTCTCTCCCGGGCCTATCTTCATGCTTCGGTGTCTACGTGGTAAGTGATGGAGCAATATGGCAGGCAGAGAAGCGAAAGGCTGCAGATGAAAGAGGAAGTGTCAGACAACCCCTGGTGGGTCACACTGCTGTCTGCCTCGCACTGCAACACCGTTTCCCCTTCATCTTCTTTGATTTCATTCTGCCTTCATTTCAAAATCAAGCTGCCTCGTGTTCCACATCCTAACAGCTCTTCGCTTCCCTTTCTCCTCATCTCATCACTTGACAATGTCACAATGTTACCCTCCTTACTCCAACCTCTAACCGCTAGCACCAGAGGTAGATGTAAAGGCAGTGGGAAAAGTGAAAAAAGAAACAGGAAGGAAAGAGTGAGAAGTGCCTGAGCTGCGCTTCAGGGTCTAATCTTCAAAGACGAGCGACACGTCCGTTCTTCACCTTAAATCAAGACAGTGACCTTTTCTTTCCTACTTTATCATTTGTCCATCACCATCTCTGTGGCCGAGCTGCTCCACTCCTCACCTTTTATGCAAGGTGAAGCTCTGTCAGAGGGAGACCTCTGCAGATTACAGGCCTGGATACTTCTAGTTTCTCCAAGGCAGCACACCGAACCTACAATATCAGGGTCAGCTGCACAGTTCCTGCCAGGTCCAGAAGAAAATTGCATGCACTCATGCACTGTAAAAAAGAAGAAGTGCGTCCAAAAATAGGAATTGAAACTCCAAAAGAAAGTTAAAATTCACATCCAAATGAGCACTGCCCAATCGGATGTAATTTTGACAGATTGATGTTGAAGATGTTGCCTGGACTTAAATGTGGCACAAGGGAACTTTTTAAGCAGCTTTTAGCTTTAGACGTTCCCGTTAACATGGAGGTCTAATCTTTTTCCGAAGTTTACTTGTCTTTTCACCCTCTCCTTTCTCTTCTGCCATGACTTTCCTGATTCTCTTTATTGCCTCTTCCATGTCCACTGTAGCTCTGTGAACTTGCTGATGTCTGAGTGCCGTGAAGCAAATATGCAGATGTTGTAAGAGGCAACCAGGGTGGGAGTCTTCGGTCGGTTTTTGTCGACAGTAGGAACAAAACACTATTTTTTTTTCCTTTAAGATGTTTTTATGGCTCTAGCAGCCTTTATTTTGAAAGTAGCTAGACAGGAAACTTCCCATACTGAAACTGAGCGTTGGGCTTCCACCAGACACAGAAGTGCAGTCCATCAAAACAGCATTATTGCTCCGCTGCAGACTACTTCCCAGTGCTGACTTTTCGATTGGATTTTAAGTTTACCTAAAGGTTTTGAGATAACTTGAGAATCACAAGGTTGTCTGCTTGTTTAAGCCATGTCTTGGCTTGGTTGGGTGGTGTCGAATAAATCATATAAATCATAATCTTCAACTTCTAAACCTATTCTTGTATATGCTTTGATTTTTTTTTTTTTTTTTTTAGACCCTTGGACGTGTTTGCCCATAACCTTCGCGGGTTAATGGGTTAACAAAATGTCTATGTGCAAGTCAGAATCTGCTCGCAGTGTTGTGTTTTGGATATATTGTACGACTCTCTTTGACTTTCTTGTGTATGACTGCCAGCTCCATCGATTGTGTGAAAATTAACACAGTTAAGCTGCAGCTGAGCTCCAAAACAGACTCAGAGGATCTTTAGTGGAGCAGAGTGGAGGGTCTTTTCTGAATCGCACCACTGAGCTTCTGTCGGGACCACTCTCACCGACTAGAATAACCTAGATTCCCAACGGCTGGGATGGCGCAACCATACCATGACGCTTCTGCGCTTGGTGGGACCCAGGGATGATATTTTAAAACACAAAAACAACGTATTTGTGCTGCCCTAACAATGCCTTCTTAACATGATTCTCAGAGCGTCGCCATAACTTTGGATTAAGGCTAAAAGTCAAATAAGTTTCTTGTGAAGTTTCCTTTTCTAGAAACTTTTACTCCTACTTTATTATCACCAATTCATGACTTCTGCATTTTACTGCTGTAAGAAAGTTCCAGGAGGCTAAAAAGTATCCCTTAACTGTTTCTAGATTGTTAATCTTGCTTTAGTTGCCAAGCAAAGCTGGTCGACTTCAAAGCTGTCAGATCTTTTGATAAGGAAGACGTCTGCATCTTTAGGGCTTTTGCAACACAGTGCAATATGTTGTGGTTTTCCTCCTGCAGCACAAGAAGCCTAAATGCCAGATAAAAGCAGAGTACTGCATCTGCTCAGTCATGTTTTCCTTATTAAAAATACTGGTAGGTGAACCACTTGCTGCAATGTAAATACACCAACTATAATGATAAATAAAGCCGAAGAAGCTTGAACCTGATTTGTGGTGAGGAGATGCTGTAAAGTGCTCTTTCCCATTTGTCGGCCAAAGTGGTTTCTAATGTTCAATTCAAGGTTCCAGTCATTTTAACAAGTGCGAGCTGGAGTAGCCCAACGTGAAGGGTGCTTGTGAGCTTATTGAGAGGGATGGATTACTGGCTTTCTGGCGAGTACAGCCCTCTCTCTATATACACTATATGCATTATTGTGTCAAAGAGTACAACTAAAATGCCAAAGCAAGACTGGGATTTGTAGGACTAAAAACTAAACTAAAAAACTAGAACTAAAAATTGAAACTTAAAAGAAAAAAGAAAAATCTTAATTTGACTGAACATCCAGAAAGTCATGTGAAAAAGACAGAATACCTCCGACTCTTTAACTCACGTTAATGTCATCAAAACAGCATCTGCCTATTACCTGCTGTAAAATTTAGATTAAAAACCAAGGTAAAAAAAAAAAAAATCCACACACACAGACAAAAACAGCCAACTTTGCATAAGACTATAGTTTACATTTGGTATAATCTATTTAATATGATCAAACTATGCCAATATTCTATTGCACAATAGTCTACATTTGCACAAACATCAATTAACTGCTTCACCTCGAAAAAAGAAACTCGTTAGCTGCTGTCTTAGGTGTACTCAAGGCACATTATAGATCAGGAAAAAAAACGCTGACTTTCACAAACCATTCCAACATTACAAGGATTTCTATGGAAGCGTTTCCACGCATATGGAAACAAGACAGTGGCTCAGATTTACGCCAACCAAGTTTTTACAAGGTTTTTTTAAAAGTGAATTAGTATTTTCCTGTGTTGTTGGTGTTGTTTTCCAAAATTAAAACTAATGCAACCCTACTTGGTGCATTTAGATTTTTTTCTATGTGATGTTGCGGGGTCGGGGGTAAAATTCTGAGGAAAACTTTCAAAGAATTTTTTTTTTTTTTTAATAGTGTCAAATATTCTGACTTGTAAAATTGCAAAAAAAAAAAAAAAAAAAAACTTTAAAAATCTGCAAAGTTTTGTTGTTAAAGCAAGTCAGTCCCATTATTCCCCAGCGTGATCAGTAGCACCTGGTTGTCACACACACAAACACGAAGAGCTAAAACACGGTGCATCGTTCATGAAAGTGTCTCTTCAACGTCCAGAAGAATCATTTTCTCGTTGCTAAATTCAACTGCAAACTATAATGTGATCAGGTTATTGAGTGCAGTTATTTTGTCTCGGATATGCATCGTTTTTGTTGTGCACATATCTGAGTTCATAAAACCAGAATTTCTGAGTTTATAAAATCTAAAAATTCTGAGTTTGCAACTTGGAATTCCAATATTTACAATGTCCTATGAAGTCATAGTAGTGTCCCCAGTTCGTGCTATAAATATTCGTTAAGTAAGTAACAATCAGCTTTTTGTTCATTCATAATGAGTTAGTGAGTTATAATGAGCTGAAAATGTTTACACACCACCACCGCCCACCTTTGCCCACCTGCAGTTCTCGCACCACCTTCTTGATGAGGTAGTTGCCCAGCTCCACTCCTTGCAGCCCAGTCTGCGTTGAGGAGATTGAGTAGAATATGGCTGAATTGATCTTATTCACATCCTCTTTTGAATCAAAGGTTGCAAACTCACGGACAATGCTCTGAGGGAACAAACATTTTTCATCAGTCACCATGAAAAATTCTGCATCCACACATAAACTCGGTGTAAAGCCCACAGCTTCACAGCCGAGACGGAAGCATAAGTCTAAACCAACTATTCCTGCTGGTACAAAAATGTGGAAATGATTGCACAATTTCACACCGCGATATATTTTCAAATGTCAGTATTGTCAAACAGCACCTTTTCCCTCGCACAAGATGGTGAGAAAAAGAGGTAAGCCGTGTGTGGTGGTTGCTCCCAGAGGGGCGTGCAGTTTAAAGGTCTTTTTCACACAGAAAATCATCCATTTGTCGACTAACCTCTAAGGTGTGGTACAGTTAAAAACATGCAGCAGCCTGGAGTGATTGCCTCAGACCTGTATGTTATCCGCGACGTCCTCGGTAAGGGCCACATGAAGAACAACCAGGGGCTCGCCGGGCATGGCAGCATGGGTAAAGGCATAACAACGTCGGTACGGTCCCACCCTGCGTTTTAGGTCAGTCCAGTTCCTTACAGGATGCACCGCCTCATACCTGGCAGAGGACACACAGTCTCCGTTTTAATTATTGCGTTCATAAACCCCTGCCCTTCTCGCGTCCTGGCTTTATTAGTCCCATACCTGCAGTTTACAATAATAACCCTGGCAAATGTGGCACGTTTGAAAATCTGTTATGTTTGTAATGCTCTTTACATCTCAGAAAGACAAAAGTAAAGTCTCTTTTTTTACAGCTGCTTTTGGTGGATAATACAACTGTCAGAATCCATTTTAATGATCCGCTTCTGTAAAAACAACATTAAAGCAGGGACGCAAACACTGTCGCTTCACAGCAATAAGGCGGAAATCTCAGCGGAGGTGTGTGTGTGTGTGTGTGTGTGTGTGGAACGTCCCCGTGCAGGAGTGG
Source organism: Xenentodon cancila (assembly GCA_014839995.1). Taxonomy (NCBI): domain Eukaryota; kingdom Metazoa; phylum Chordata; class Actinopteri; order Beloniformes; family Belonidae; genus Xenentodon; species Xenentodon cancila. Next base: position 12,715,246 of record CM026199.1, read on the forward strand.
GTTTTCCCCAGGTGCTCCAGCTTTCTCACACATTCAAAAACATACATGTCAGGTGAAATAATGATACCAACCTCACTGCAGGTGTGAACGTGAGTGTGCAGGTTGCATGCCTGCGTGCTACCTACTGTACAGTAACATCCCAGACTTTCTACTTCCTCTTTTGTTTCTTTTGTTTGTTTTTTTTTTAGTAAAAAAACGACTGAAAAAAATATCTGGGATTTGATGCGCGTAATACTAAAATCCACGATGATCATATGATTTTTTTTTTATTATTATGTCTATACACCAAAAAACAAACTAAAGAGGGGAGAAAAAAAAGTCTGTATCACTGTTGCAAATGTTTGCACTCTTGACTTTAGACTGGAAAGTAGCATCAAGAGGAGACAGCACAAATGTCAAATAATAAACGTGTTTGAAACATAGTTCACCAGAAGATGCTCAAGAGTGAATCTTTCTCAATCCAAATTCAGGTTTTATCAAGCTGTAAAACTGAGTTATAATTCAATTGTGGCCTTTAACATTCCAAACTAGCTCCAATATATCATATATGCTGAAAAACAAACGCCTATGTGCTGGATGGGCTCATCCAGGTGTTTTATTTATAACATTTATAAACCGTCCAAAATTCTTACTGGGTTGCTTTTAACTTTAACATGCACATCATACTAATTTCCTGTCAGAGAAACTTCTTGTTTTTAAGTATTTAGATGAGGGAACTTGTTAAAAGGTTGCACAATAACAGCTGCGAAATGAATCGAATCATATCCTATTTCTTTCTTAAAACACATTATCAGCTCACAAGCACCACTCAGAACCTTCGCCAGTACGTTTATTAATTTCACTCTTAATTTCATTATCAAGATTTCACCAATGCTCAATTAAAAAAAAAAAAAAAACAAAACAAAAAAAAAAAACCAGATGTTACTCAAACCTCATTCACTGTGGCTCAGCTGGTTGAGCAGATTGTTGACTAATCACACGGTTGGCAGTTCGCACACCCAAACAAAAGAAGGGTTTAGTAATTACATCGTATTGGTGCATTCTGACAGCTGATACACAAAAGCTGAATCATGGACAGGTGCGACAATTCTTTCATTATTTCTTCACCGGTTAAGCAGCTAAAAAGGTCAGAAGTTGATTCCAAGGGTTGTATTTATGATGCTGCTGCTTGGAACTAATGACTAGAAGATAAAACGGGCTCTCGGTGAAAGTGGAAAAAGATAGTAGGAGTATTTGGAATGACCAAATCAACAGCTGGGTATGTTAGTGTATCACATGTTGTGCTTTTAGGACATTTTTATTGCCGTTACATTTGTTTTGACTAATTATGTGATAAACGACAGAAGCAGCTGGATGAATTCTCAGGTGTAGAGGTATGAAGTGCCTTCCTCCTAAGCTGATTGGACAGGGATTCACGGTGTAGAGGAGCAGTGACCCCCCCAAAAAATCAAAACATCCTGAATTAGAAAGTTAAATAAGAATAATCCTCCGTATTAACTGAGTCAATCACCTGACCTTATTGTAATTAAGCTGCATGTCATTTGTTAAGAGACAAAATTAAAGGCTGGAACACATGCAGCAAAAGGTCTAACATAAAAAACAAACTTTGAGAGTGACCACATTTTTCCAGTCGTGAGGGAATCCTGACCCGTATGATAATAATCTTATTCTTTCTTCCCATTTCTATCAGCTCATATTCAATAACCCCGTGGAAGCAACTTAAGTATTTTAAAACAGAATAACAAACATTTGTGTCAGTGTTATAAACCATCTTTTTTAAATTTGGATAAAAACAAACAGGAAATGAAATATTCACAAACTAGTCGTGAGTGTATTCGACTTTAAAAATGCCACCGTTTTATATAGCGATTTCACACGAGAGTTTACTTTGCTGACATGAGAAGCGACCTCTTTGGGTCCTGAACCCGAGGTCGCTGAGGTTTCTCTTACGTTCCGAATTAGAACCTCCAACCTCGGAGGGCTTTCCGACTGAAAGTTGCCAATTGGAACCATAAAAATTCTGACCACCTAAAACAAAAAGAAATGCACTATTCGAAAGGATGAAGAAAAACAGGAAGCCCTTACTGGCTGATCTTCTGCAGGATCTCGCAGGGGGACTGCCAGGTGATTCTCTCAAGTCGGAGCAGTCCAACAGAGAACCACTCAGACAATAAGCTCCTCAAAGTACCATTGAGGTCCTGTGTGAGGGGCGAGACGAGACTTTAGAATTGCACATTCACATCCAGCTGATAATCAAAAAATGACATTCTTTCCCTTTTACAAAACAACTTGGTAGCCGCTCTATCAAATGATGGAAACCTAAAATACACGCTTAAACAGAAAATGAATGTCAGCAATTGAATGGACTGTAAGGAATGTCATTTTTGCAGTAGTTATGGAGAAGTTTAAACGCAGACTTAATGACCTTATGAACTCCTAATAAAAGAGCTCAAAAGCAGCACATTACTGATAGTGAAATTACTTGAGTACATCTGTGAAAACTGAACAACTCCATAGCCTTATCTTACACATTGTTCTGGCTGTAAAGTCCTCTGGCTCTCTGAATGCTGCCTGAATGTTTTCACATTATGAATAGTGATTTGCCTGAGCTCGCAATGGGTGTAGAAGGGGCACTTCAATAAACACCTTGCCATTTCAAAGCAGGCCTTTCCTCCAGCAAAGGTCAGACTTCATTTAAAGCAAATCTCTTGCAAACACACAAACAAGCAAACACAGACCACACATTCAAGCGCATCAACATGGCTCATATCGGCAGATCCACTGGATGACTTTTCTTCAGGTTTAATTTAATGCCGGCTTGTCAATCATTATAATGACTAATACAAACAAGCACAACAGTCATGATATAAAAGTCGTTGGCTGAAATTCTCTGTGCGCAGCTTTAAAATCCAAAGCAAGCTAAATTTGAGTTTCCTATGCACATATACGTATCGGTTCCAGCTTTGTGAAGCTTGGTGGTGGGAAGGTTTCATAGGGGAAGAATTCTGTCCAGCAAAAGGGCAAGTCCAAAGTTCCTTTCAAAATAAAAGCGCTCAGAAAACCTTTTATTGCCACCACTGTGTGATGTGTGTATAACTTGTGCTCTTCAAGATGTCTGAGGTGAAATATTTGTTGCGGCCGATAATCCTGGCCCACATTGTAGAAAAAAGGACCAACACTACAGAGCAGCTGCTGCTTCAGGAAGCTAGATCACAGCCACAAAGAGGGGGGTCAAACGAAGCTATGTATCCCATTGACCTTGCAGGAGATGAAGGCTTTAGAAATAGTCAGGTTGAAGTCTTAGGTTTAGGAGAGAGACGAAAGCGGAAAAAAAAAAGAAAAAAGAGAGGCTTTAACACAAGAAAATCTTGCACTACATTGGAAAGAAAATGAAGCCGAACTGCAGCTACATCAAAATGGTGAGGCCAAGGTCCAAGATGATACAGCCTCAGCTACAAGGACCTCCTCTTCCTCGAGCTGTAGTTATTGTACTATTACACAATGGCTGAGCTGACCGACCTGGAAGGAACAGTCGGTCCACACAAGGCCAAACGCCCACGGGCTTCCATGTGTTTACTTGGAGACTTGAAGCGAGGTTATACCTTTCCTCCAGTAGGCTACATGCCACTTGCACTTGTCAGCTGGGCTGGGCCTTGGGCCTACATGGATACTTTGTGTGATCCTGAGGAGCCAAATTAAATGACATCTCTCACTGCCTGGAGGCAGATGAGGGGAGACGGAACATCTAAAATCAATTAACTGACCAAGAAAGACTAATCTACTGTAGAATTCAAAATTACATTCTTGTAATACTTAAGCGCTTACATAAAAAGGTAGCTGGATTTTTTTCTTGTCGAGTCCTTTTCTATTTAAGAGTTTAGGATTACAATGACCTCGATGACTGCACATCTATCCCCACATACCACAAAAATTGCAACTGAAACAGCATATGCAATTCCCTTCTCCTCTCTCATAAGACGTTTTAGTTCTTAAATCATAATCATCATGCTTTGATTGCACGGCTTTTCCTCCTGCCAGTATGCTGCTTCCATCAGTTCTGGTATTAAAAGCTTTATATGTACCATGACCTTTTCTCATTTCCAGTTCAATCAATCCTGGCACAGTAACAACAGGCAAAGATTACAGGGCACCACCGAGACCAAGGTGGCCATCACTGGGGTAGGTAGTCTGGACCTTTACAAGCCATACAAACTCTCAGTGGGCCGGGGTTTTTAGGATCAAAAAGATTTAAACCACCTCACAGCCGGCCAAAAAATAAATACAGTGAAGGAAAGGAGACGTGAGAGGTCCATTTTCCGTCAGGGTCTTCAGAAAACGATATTAGACATTTACATTTGATAACACATCAATGCAAGGTTAAACGTCTGCACACGTGTGTGCAAAACAAACTAGTGAAACACATTTCTCTTTTGAATCTCAAGCAGCTCATATCGCGATTAAGCAAAGTCTACTAACACTAACAACACTTTGCAGTCTCAAGCAGGGAAGAATTGGTTTAGCCATCATCTTCTGATAAGTTTTAAAATCTGGATTAGTGCTACTCATGATGGTGTACTTTGAAATCCAACAAGTGTATTTCATCCCTGATGTTTGACATAACTGGACAATGCAGCCATGGCAAATGCTGCATTCACTTGAAACAATTTGTTCCTAAATTTTGTTTTTTTTTTCCCTTCTCTCCATACAAAACTTAAACATCGCTCGGGATGCATGAGCTTTTGTTTTGTGGATATTGTTACGCCACAGCCGCTCTCAGCTTATAATCACCAGAAGAGAGCTACTGGAGGCCTGTGTGTCACATAGAACAGCGCCTATGGAAAACCCAAACTTATATAAATTCCATTGTCCAATAAGTAAATCCAGTTTCATGTCAAATCAGAAAATAATCTATCTATTAAATACTGAAAACATAATTTACTCCCAGTCAGGCTGACAGCAGACATGAAACCCAAACTAATTTGATTCAGAAAATGTATTTTATGTCATATTGTCTAAGATGGTAAACATTGTATTGCCATCTTGAGAGCAGCAAATGCTGAAAACACAGTATTATTGCTAAAAAACACATTTCTTTAATCACACTTATCACCACATTAGGTTTTAAACACTGTAAACACTCATAAGGTGCTCAGAGCAGGTTAAAACACAGGACAAAGGACACTGGACTACACTTTCACACTTCTTGATGGTAAAAGACAAAAATGAGTCTGGAGTCTTTGTCAATTCACCGATAGAATATATTGTGTCGCTTACATGCCTGATGTCTAATTACTGAAGTTTGATTTAATTTAGCTCTACCTGGAATTCCAACGTGCACGCAAGATAACATATATACATTTCATGGAGAGGTGGAACATGGGTAATGCAAGATTAAATGTGGATCAGGATCATTTCTATCAAAACTGGAAAACACAGCTTTGGCCGTGCAGCATGCACCTGTTTGCCAGTAGGAGTCTTTAAAAGGTTAGGGACAGATTAGTAGTTCATCACTACTACCTCATAGTGATCAACACGTGATGCCAACCCAGATCTAGAGCCAGGAATCTGTTATTCATTCCTAGATTGGTCTTCTTAACCCCTCCCCCACTCCCCAGGAAGGTCACATCCACCCCTTAAGACTAGAGATACAACAGAAAGTCACCAGATAGTTTGACTTTTCAAAAGCGACTTGGAACCAGGGTCCAAAGTAAAATGCATCAATTTATAATAAAGAAATACCCCAGTGTGAATGAATGCTGCTACACTCCAGCATGGCACTGAATAGAAAACTGTAATTATATTTAACTGAACATAAATGACTGGACAATGAAGTATACAAGCCATGCTTCCGGGAAAATAAATAAATAAATAAATAAATAAATAAATAAGTGTCATTATGGAAAAAAAAAAAGAGCATAGGAGCCAAATCTCCAACAGAGATGAAAATGTAAATTTTTTTTCTCTCATTGCCTTTTGTTGTCATCAAAACATTAATTCAAATTACTTATTACTTGCCCATTTCATATTCAGTTCTGTCACTTATTAGCTGCAGTAAAAGTGGTCTTGACTATTCAAATACTGAATCTTTTCTGTTTTAAGAGGGTTTTTTCCCCCCTTTTATCTTGTAGTTTTTCCAGCTACTGTTGAGGCCACCTCTGATCTCTAGTGTAAGTTGATCTGTTCAGCCAAGAATAGGCAAAAGAAAGGTTTGGCAAGAAGCGTAAACTGGGGCAAAGGTCTGACACTGAGCAGGGGGTGCAGATATGTGTCCGACTGTGTGAAGGTTAGTTACGCAAGCCACAAGGACGTCACATGCAACTTCTCCGATAACCATACATAAACACGAACGGCACCTTTTGAGCCATGCCAACACCCGTAGAAAATGTAAACAAACGCATTACCCTGATGTGCGGGCTTTCGCTAGCTTTGGAGGCAATTATTTCAAGCACGTCGGCTCGGAGATCCACCAGGAACTTAACGCCGCCTTCGACCCTGCTTATGTGACAGAACAGATGTTTATATCGGGGCGTCAAACTGTACCGCAGCCTGTCTTCGATTTGCAAAATGGTCGCCAGGTCTCGGAGCTGGTTGTCCAACAGCTTTACAGCCAGCTCCGCGACGCTTTTGTGATCCACCTCGTAGTCTTGGGACAGTTTTAGCAAGAAATCGACTTTGTCTTCTTGGTCCAGACTTCTGTAGAAGTTCATGAACTCCGCGCTGTTGGATTCGGGAGGAGGAGGGGATTTGTCCCTCGTTTCGTACGACGGTAAAGGTGCGACGACCCTCGCCAGTATCTCCTCCATACCCGAGCCGCCACGAACCGGAGCGGGGTACCAGCGCCTGCCAATGACGCCCGAGGCCTCTAGAGCCACATTAAAGGCAGCCCGGTTCTGGCAGCACCTCACGCCGCTGCGGACAGTCCGGATAACAGGACGGGATATCATGGCAGGGGAGCGGGCTCGGCTGTCCGTGTACTGACGACACAGCCCGGCTTGAATCACTTCCGGCTCTCTTAAGGAGCCAGCGCAGTTGTCAAGGCAACGGGTGAAGAGGTTACTGCCCCCCCTCCTCCAATCATGACACTTAACTGAGGGATTAGTCCCATTTTCAAAAGTTGACACAATCTCCTAAATGAAAGGTATATGACACATATTAATCAAAATATCACCCAGATACACTTCAACAGCTGCCGTTTAAATTGTTTAATAACACTTCCGCTTTGAACGCTGTTCTTTCTATGTTTTAAATTTGATTTATGAGGCAGCACAGTGGCTTAGTGGTTGGCACTGTTGTCTCACAGCAAGAAGGTTCCTGGTTCAATTCCTGGTCTTTCTGTGTGGAGTTTGCATGTTCTCGCCGTGCTTGCGTGGGTTCCCTCCGGGTACTCCGGCTTCCTCCAACAGTCCAAAAACATGGATGGTAAGGTAATTGGTCATTTTAAATTGCCTGTAGGTGCAATATTCCAAATACAAAGGGTTGTTTGACAAGCTGCCCAAATTAATTGTATTTTTCATTCCTGTTTTTAACACCCAGTAATCTTTGTTTAATCACTAGCTAAGATGATTTAATCAATACTGCAGTCACTGGACATATATCTTGAAGTCATGCACAGCTCCGTATGGTGTGTGGGGGGTATCGTAACAGTACGAGAATGTGACATGTTGTGGCACAGTTTACTTTTGAACTCAATTGTCTAAGTAATCAACATGCATATTTGGTTCAGGCTATTTGTTTTAAAGAGTTTTGTGCACATCGAGCTATTTGAGTTAGTTAGGAATTGTATAGTAGTTTCCATGAATAACGTGTTCCAAGTTCAAAATTAAATACTCTCCTGTGAAAATGAGACCCAGTATTACGGGGTGTCAATTTTTCTTGTTATGTTTTTCTCATCACAACATAAACAAGAGGTGACGACTTTTCAACAGTTAAAGCAAAGGGTAACTCAGTGTCACACTGGACAATTTTAGGTTAGATTGAAAAGAAAGTGAGTTCTCTTGTGTGCTCACTGACATTAGTTCATTTAATGTTTAACACCGTAGCAACGGGGAACCAGCATTTGATGGTTCTCATTAATATTCACATTTAATGTAATGTATCATAGAAATACATTAGGAGAATATTACATAAATCACTTATATGTGACAGGTTGGAAGGTGCAGATGTGCTGCATATATCTCTGAGCATTATTTCATGATCATGTACTGGGAGGGCAGAAAATTGAATTTTATTTAACAAATGTTCATATTAGTACAAATCATTTAATGATTACATTGTTAACCTCTCTGCCACAAGCTTGATCTTAGGTTAATGTCAAACTATATATTTTGTATTCAGCATCAAACGCCCTGTTTGGAAGTCGTGTAGCCAATATTCATCTCCTCATCATTTACGACCGCAGTGAAAATCGTTTATATATTCATTTATGTCATATAATTACCGGTACCAATTGCAGGAAGACAGCAGGGTTTGTTGAGAAAAAGCAAAAAATAACATAAAAAAATGTGTCTCTCATCTCTGTTGCTTCATACCACATATTGTTACTTCTACTGGTGATAATTTTACTAAAATTCAAATAATCACCCTATGCTTAAAAATAAAAATATATATATATTTCTTTCTAAATGAGAGTCATTTTTTCTTACAATCTAAACTTGATTTATTTGTATATTCTTTTTTTAACCTGTATATTCTTATTTCTTAGGGTTTCCTTACTACAGTGCCAGAAAACCTTACATTCAAATTCAGCTGTGAAATGATAAACATTTAAAATGCACATATTTGTATGCTTGTCAAAGAGCCATCACTTTTGATAGTGATATTCCAGGAAGTTTGGGCATCAAACAAATGTGTAATGCAGTCTGCTATTCCTCCTTTGAGATTAAGATAAAGAGGAACTGGTGGAAATAAATTCACAGAGAAGCGGAAAAAGCAGGGAAGCCTGCTTGGGTTGTGATAGACTCTCTTCAACAAATGTCAGTAAACATGACAATAAAGATTAATTAGAAAGGGATATAATGATGCCAAGATATTGCAAAGCAAATAGATCAAACCAGAGTGCAATAAACGTGTCAAGAGGTTTAAGAACAAATAGTGATAATCAACTGGCTATCTTATGTTCTCCTCATTATCCATGTTTATTCTTGTTACAACAACTGATGATGTAATCATCAACATGCTGCTGTAAAAGGCTATCTGTTCATCCTGGATATTAAATAGTTGCATGTGCCATTTGGTCCCGAGGGACTCTAAATAGGGTATAGATGAGAGATGAGATGAGAGGTAGATGAATGCATCAAATGCCATCCACGTTGTCTCTTGGGAATGATCATGTAGTACCTGTCATAAGTCAGTCAGGTCAGTTGTTGCATGTCTATATGCGCAACATCTCTAATGCATTTATGGTGATCTTCAGACATTCTACCCATTAACCTGAGATCAGTTATATCACAACAATACAATTACCATTTGAGAATTGGTATGGTATTCAGTTCATTTCACTTCAGTCCAATTAAATTTAATCGGTGTCAGACAGTGTTATCTATCATTATGTACAGCTCTCCTCAAATTGTTTTAGCATCCTTCTGTCATTCTATCATTTTATTTACGAGTAATAATTATAATGAAAGACAAAATTATTTCCAACAAAACCTGGGGCACCTCATATTAACTTACATAAACCACTGAGTCTGGCCTGCCAGCCTGACACGTCCCTACCGCAGTACTTTTCGTTCAAGTTTTGGAAAGTGCTGCTTTGAAAACCAAAAAAAAGAAAAAAGCACACGGATTCATCAACATATAAATCAAGGAAGGTTACAAAGTCATCAGGGTCACAAAATGTAACAGCACACCATCCAATCTGTCAGGTGGGGCATCGTCTTTATCCAATCAGGATTTAGCTTGGTCTGACGTCAGCTCAAGTATTTGGCAGCTGGAAAAGGTTCGCGTTTGGACGAAAATCCGCCCATTTTGCGCTTTGTCAGTTTAACGAGTGGTAAGTAAACGTATTGGGTAGGTTTTCTTCGGCTAGCCACGTTTTAATGACAACATTTTCCCCTTTTAGATTTTAAACCTCCTTCCATGAGATAATATGCATTAGGATAATCAAAACGTGCAATAATTTGTCTAGTCAGTTGACGTTGCCCAAGTTTGTTTGCTAGCTGGTAAGTTTGAACGCGGACACCTTCAAGTTCGGTCGGAATATTTGAACTAGCCCGGTTTTATTGATATTTTTTTTTAAAGTCTGCATTTATTTATTCTTAATTTGTTTCACCGTTTACCAGTTAGTTCTCAGTGCAGTGTCCTCAGGTACGTGTGAGAGATGGGACGAGAAAAGGACTCTAAAGGAGATGGAAAGGCCCGACAGAAAACCACGAAACTGAAGAGGCTGAGTGATCGTGAAAGCGCAGGTGCCGGCGGAGATATTAACAAGAACAGGTGAGCTGTGTTTGAAGAAGGAGGCTGACAATAAGGATATGGTGACAGTCCCAGTACAGCATGCCCTTTATCATTATACCATCGTCAGAGATGGAAGTGGCATTGTCAAGTCTGTAGCCTGGATCTCCGTGACATAATTGCTCGGTCGGAGCAGCTCCCTATTAATCAATGCGTATGATCTCACCGCAGCACATCCAACATCTGCTCATCACCAACACAGAGTACACATCAAAGCTACTTTTGCACAAATCATTGCCTTTCATGTTGTCGAAATGTGAAGATAAATTAACTTGGAAGGAAAAAAAATAAATAAATAAATATATATATATATATATATATATATATATATATATATATATATATATATATATATATATATATATATATATATATATATGTATATATATATATATATATGTATATGTACACACACACACTTCTAATGTAGGCAAGTATGATGTGTCATATGGCAGGGTGTGTGGGAGCCCAGTAAACGAAATCACCCCCAAAAAACATGTAGCTGAGAAAATGCTTCACTGACTGAGCTGTCAAGCAGACTGGTGGCTTTGAGTGCTTGCATTCATTTCACAGAGTACTGTGGGTACTCCATCTTCATATGAATAAATTAATATTCTTTGATATCTGATGCGTTTATTACCATGCATATATGAGCAGACAAATGAATGTGGAGGGATCTGTCATTGGCTTGTGTAATTGATGAAAGCTCAGCGATGAATAGACACCTGTGAGTGCCAGTGGCAGTAGAGCAAGCAGCTCTCTGTGATAGCTAGCCGCATGTTATTTCATGGCACACTGACTGAATTAGTGATTAAGGATCAACTTATCCTCCTTAGCCAGAAGATTCGCGTAACTAATTTTCTTCAGCAAGTGCCTGCTGATGTTCAAATTTGAGGCTTTTAAATGTATAAAAAAAAAAAAAAAAAAAGAACATAGCTGGAGAGTAATTAAGGCTCATGTCACATTCAGCCCTGAAGGACAGAAAGGTCAGACTGAAAATAAACATTTTTGATGGTGTATGGGAATCCTCTGGGACAGTGCTTGTCAGCATGGTGACATTTTACAACACTGCCTGACTAAAATGATCCTAACAAGGCAGAGACATGAGACTAACACAACTTTGAGATTCCATTAAGCCTTAAGTTGATAACAGTTCAGCTCAGACTGTCTTGCAGTGTCGTTTGATGCTGTGCTTGTTTCTGCGTTAGAAGAAGAAATGGAGCTGAACAGTCAAAAATCTTAGGACTTGTCACAAGATGCTATCAGGTTTCATATTGTATAAAAATGAAACTACCTACACCAGCCTATATGACTACATTTACACTTTGGGGTCGAAACCCATTTCCAAGAAAGAACTTCCTTTCTGAGTACTTGATAGACCGGCAAATGTTTGCAGTTAAATTTAATGAATTCAAAGATGTGCCAGAATCAGCTCTCTTTTGATATTACATGCTGTTTTTCAGTGACCACAGGCCACGTTTGTAATACTTTTTAAGTTTTACATGTTGTGCATAAACTCAGGTTGCACGCTGCTCTGGCATTTTCATTGTTGTGACAATGGACCATTGGTGGAAAAACAGGAAAAACTGCTTTTTCCTTGCATTGCTGCAGTCTGGATTTTTTTTTGTGTGTCAGAACACTGTGTTACTAACATGTCTTTTTTTTATTTTTATTTTTATCTCTTATGGTCATCTTTCTGTCTGGACATTCTCATACAGTACAAAGCCAACTAAGTCGATAGAGAAGACGGATAATGGAAAAGTCTCTAAGAAGGTAAAATGTGAATTTAAAAATGACCACAGATGATAAAAACATTTGTGATGCTTATGCCAGCATGCTATGGGTTTTTGTTTCTGTTATAAAGATGCTAAAGGCTGACTTTGACGGGTATGTAGTGCTGACTTGGGGAACAAACCTGAAACTCTTTTGCTGGCCAGTATGGCTATAACGATGTGTCCCATTACAGCAGAAAGCCTTTTGTCTTATTCAGCCAGAAACATGTAAGACTAAATCAGTATGAAGGAGTGAGCAGATGCATGGTGCATTTGTTTGAATGCTGTGAAACTGATGTTTTTTAATTTTTCCAAACTCTGTACTGCAATTTGCACATGATGAATGTCTTCGCACTGCGTGGCGTTAAATTATTGGACTGATTATAAGGAGTGAATGTGCCTAACAGATGTAACTATTTAATCAAACTTATTAGTAAGCTGTGTGTGTAGCAGCTTGACTTAGACGAGCAGCAATGTCAGGAGCTGAAGAACCAATATGGTAGTAATGCAAGAGCTTGAATGCCTCCTTCAGGCTGCCTCCAAACGTTTGATCTATTTTTCTTTACTTTATATGTAGAAATGTCTGTACAATGGATGCCTTGAACATATGGTTTTTGATTTGGATCTAATCTCCCAGTTAATTATAGTTGCACAAGTAGTGACATTTTTTTTTCTTTTTTTTTTTTAAACATTCCTCTCCGATAAAACAAATCATTTTAACTTCCATGAATAATTCAAGTTATACACACCTGAAGAAGTGGCTGCTTTGAATAGCATGTGAATGCAGGTATTTAGATAAGTTACCCATCCCATCTGTTTCGCTCCTGCCCTATATCATCAAAGTCTCAGTTTTAGCTTGTGGAGGATTTTGGGTCACATTCTGCAGATTAGTTGGGCTTCAGAAGGCTAAATCTGTGCATTTCTATGTATATTTTTTAGCTTTAGCAGTATACCTAGTGAGTTATAAACTAGTTGAAAATGGCAGTTGAAAAAGGGAAGAAAAAAGAAGAATTTTAATGCGTTTTACATTTTGTGAACAGTGTTATACCCGTGTGGGTCTACTTGCACTACAACCACTTAGTTATTGATTTCAAGACAAACAGGCTCTTTTTCCAAACTCCAAACACCTTCCTGTCACCTTCTGTGGGAGACGAGGAGTTGCAGTATCGCTCAAAACACATTAGGCTCTGGTATAGTTGCTCTCACCTCATGTCTTTTGACTGCGAATGCTCATAGGAGCCTAATAAGTTCTCAGAAATCAGTGCTCTTTAAGAGCAACACATAGTGTGTGTAGATATACATTTACATTAATTAAGAGTCAAATGCATATTTATTCAATGCAAGATCCTCCAGTTGCAGTTATTTGAAAGCCACATAACCTCTCGCATTTATGTATTTCATGGTCAGCTCTGTGACTGTTCTTGAAGTGCAGATGTGTTATGCTGTACTTTAATTCGTCACTCTTCTTGTAGGCAAAGACGCCTAAAACTGAGCCCCTGGAACCAGCCACGCTTTCCAGGTAAGGATGAATTTCCTAATGCCAGGAGACTGTGTACTATTAAAGACTGAGACAATAATCTGACATGGTATTGCGGTGCGATTGTGTCAAAAAACTTTTTTTCTTTTCCCTCCCTCCTGAGGTGATGGAAATTGATTCTTGTTATAATGTCCAGGAGGCCCAGACGTTCTAAATTTTATACAACGTGTTAAGCTGTCTTTGAAAATTAATTTTACTCTGTAGAGAAGACGAGTATCTGTGGCTTGTCATGAGAGTAATAAATCAAAATGCATAGTTTCAGTGGTTGGATGCTCAGCAGGAAGTTGACTTGATGACATACTGTGGCCAAGGCCTGCTGTGCTGAATCTCTCTCACAGCATTATTTCTGTATTGTTGTTAATGGGTTATTTCTCAGATGTAGGTGTTGCCCCAGCTTATTGTTATGAGTGACATTTCAAAGGATATTTTTATTGTGAAAACTATTTTAATAAATTCTGGCTGTCAATGTTTCTCTTCAGATTTTTTTCCTTCTCACAAAGACTCAGGTGGCAGCTGTGCTAGTTGAGTGGGTTTCATGCAGGGTAGAATCTAAGGCCTTGTGGAAGAGCTGAAGAAACTTCAGGCTATCAGAACCACAGACTGTAAATGTCAGTGGACTTGGTGACCCACCCTTTTTTTTTTTTTTCTTTTTTTTTTTTTTTGTATCGCTTCATATGGATTTTGGTCAGTAGTGCAGTAACAAACCCCCACAAGAAAGGGAGAAAAATGAAATCATCTCTCTCTCTTTATTTCCATATCGAGTTGAGCTGACCTGCTTGTCCTCAACAGACGCACACTTGGATTTTTAAAGCTGGTCCAAAAGACAACAGAAAGAAAGTTGGACAAAGGCTGCCTGCATATTCTGTCTTAAGTGACAGTAAAAAGTGCCTTGTCTTGAAAGTAGTTGACTTCCTATAAAGGTTTTAAGACACTGATGTGTTTTAGTAATTTTCTTATCAGATGTGAATGTCATGCACTGATGCCTGCTTTTTGGCACAGGGGTTTCTGTCACAGTGGAAGTCCCTCCTACCTAACTATGCAGAGAAGTCTGTTAATAATGGGAGACACATTTTAGGCTGTAAATGCTGTTTAATAAAAACTTTATGTAAATAGTTTATATGCAGAATGTAAAAGCAGCATTTTCTCCTCTGTCAGCACATGGTGTTGCCTGTAGTCATGGAGGTTGCTGCTTTTACAACACTGCAAAACATACACCTGTTCTCTCTTTTGCTCAATCACTTTTACTTTTTCAACTCTGCTTTTACTTTCTTGAGTTTGTCACTTGTAGCTATGTCAGCATCATCGTATTGATGCGTGACACAATGTCATAAAGCCATTTACAGTTGTCATAAGAGACATCGGGTAACTTGGAGTGGCTTTTGCTGATGGTAGGAACAATGATTCCTTTTACATGAAATGTATCTTTTAATGTAGTTGAAGATATCCTTTTTAAAATTTGTTTCTATAGGGTTTTAATTTCGGCATTGTAATTTGGATACGAAAACTATTTTCTTCTCCTGTACTCTATCTCTCTCCCACCCACCCACCCACAAAGTTGGGAGTATGGAATTGTCCAAAATGTCCTGGTATGCTGAAGCATTCAGAGTTCCTTTCACTGGAACTAAGGGGCCAAGCCCAGCTCCTGAAGAACAACCCCACACCATAATCCCCCCTCCACCAAACTACACTTGGCACAGTGCAGTCAGACAAGTACCGTTGTCCTGGCAACCACCAAACCCAGACTCGTCCATCAGATTTCACTCCAGAGAACTCGTCTCCACTGCTCCAGAGTCCAGTGGCGGTGTGTTTTACACCACTGCATTAACACATTGCATTGCACTTGGTGAGGTGTGACTTGGATGCAGCTGCTCGGCCATGGAAACCCATTCCATGAAGCTCTCTGCACACTGTTCTTGAGCTGATCTGAACGCCACATGAAGTTTGGAGGTCTGTAGAGACTGACTCCAGAAAGTTGGTGACCTCTTCACAATATGCGCCTCAGCATCCACTGACCTCGCTCCGTCAGTTTACGTGGCCTACCACTTTGTGGCTGAGTTGCTGTCATTCCCAGACACTTCCATGTTCTTATAATACAGCTGACAGGTTACTGTGGAGTATTTTGAAGCAAGGAAATTTCACGACTGGATTTATTGCACAGGTGTTATCCTATCACTATTCCATGCTGGAATTCACTGAGCTCCTGAGGGCGACCTATTCTTTCACAAATTTGTTGTTCTGTTTCACAAGTTGTAAGGTGCTTGATTTTATACACCTGTGGCAATGGAAGTGATTGGAACAAATGATTCAGATTATTTGGATTGGTGAGCTAATACTTTTGGCAATACAGTGTATTTGTGTGTCATCTGCAGAGCTGTGGTAGTTTATTTTGTCTTTCTTTGTAATCTGTGGCAATGGCAGCCTGTAGATGTAAAACAGAAGAGGTCCCAGGATGGAACCTTGGGGAACTCCATGTGTGATTCTTGTCTGCTCAGATGTAAAGTTACCTATTTGCAACAAGTATGTTTTGAATCAGTTTAGCACACTTATGGAAAGACCCACCCATTTCTCCAGTCATTTGAGTAATATATAGTGGGCAACTGTATCAAATGCAGCACTGCAGCAAAACTAAGACTGACATTTTTCCACTGCCTGTATTCAAGCATATGTCATTAAACACTTTGGTCAGAGCAGTCTCAGTGCTGTGGTGCTGTCTGGGGAAAAAAGAAAACCTGTTGATAGGACGTCTAAACGGGAAGAGGAGGAGTTCAGTTGAGAATTTAACAGAATTTTATCACAGGCCGTGGTGGAATGAAGTTTAGCTGCCACCGACACTGGAGGTTTGTTAACCTGTCAACTTGCAAATAAGGCCTGAGCATTAAGATTTTGGTGATTTTGGTGATGATGTCAGAGAAGTAGGATTTCCTTGCATTCCTCAGTTGTAAATTATAAGAGTGACGTTTCTCTTATATATATCAACACAATGAACCTAAAGATTAGTTTTTCTCCATCTGCACATGTGTCCTCCTTTGTGTATGGCCTCTGGACAACTTTGGGATGACTCAACATGTAACAGAGTTACTCAGGTCTTTAGTCCCTTTGTCCTGAGGGTTGTCCACATAGATGTTAGAATCCCAACAATAATTACGCTGTCAAAATCAACACAGATCACAGCAGTTTACTGAAATCATCAAAAAAGTCTGAACAGTATTTGAGAGGCCTGTAAACATTAAGAAACAACTCTGGATGAGACCTTCAGCTGAAAAGCCACATATTGAGAATAATGAAACCTTCCTGGAGATAACTGCTTACATTGAAATGATTCAATAAAAACGACTGCTACCCCTCCTCCTCTCCTGCCCACTCTGGCCTCACTGATAAAACTGTAAGTCGGAGGGTCGACTCCATGAGAACAGCTGCATTGTTATTTTGGTCCAACCAAGTTTCAGTTAAAAACATAAAATCCAGGCTGTGTTCAATGATAAAATCATTAATTAAAATGTTTTTCTAGCTAAATACCTAACATTTAATAAAGCCAACTTACGTGTTTTAGAGGTATTTTGTTTGGGAGCAGTCTGTGGTACACAAGGTATGTTTACTTTATTTAAAGAGTTTTTAGAGTGCATCTCTCGGTGGCAAAACTTTGGCTGCTCCTTTGGAAGGTTTCTGGGTGACAAAAATTGGATTGAGCTGGGGGGTAGATCTGAGCCCAGCGTCGACCCGCTCCGTCATCTGCTCTGTGAATACAATCTGAAGCAAACAAGGGTCATATAGTAGAAGGGCTGGGGAGTGTGCTGCTGTCATAAATGTGTACTCTGTAGGTGTTACTACCATACTAGTTGGTAATTGGCTGTAGTAGGCTAATTTTACAATCTCGTGCTACAGTGCTCGACCTTTTCCCCAGCCCCAATGTCCCATTATGACCTTATGTTGGAACATAACCGGAAAATATTCACATTACTTTTACAATCTAGCTGTAGCTATTCGTGGGGTTTGAGGGTTACTCATGTCTTTAATTAAATTCTATGGGACAAAACCAATATTAGCAGTGATAGTACTGATTTGTTTGTGCTGATTTGATTTTGGCCATTTCTGTGCGGTTCAGTTATTCACTCAGGGAGAATAAACCTAGTTAGTCATTCAAATAAAGCTGCAGTGTGAAGATTGCAGTTGGGTTGTCTTTTTTTTTTTTTTTTTTTTTCCCTCCATTTCTAAATGCTGTAATTAACTGATTACTGGCATTGTTTCAAATTTGTTTAATTACAACAACTATGTGTAATTTTCTTGTGGTCAGTGACTCATGCTTGAAGTTTATTTTATGTTCCACATGAAACGTATATTATCAAGATCTGTAGAGAGCAATAAAGCTACTTTAAATCTCGATTTTAAATTGATATTTATTTCAAACACTAACATAACCAGGGAAGGAGGGAAGGTTTAAACATTTAAAATCAGGATTTAAAAAAACAAATACAGCATGGAGTACTAGCTTACAATTTTAAATATGTGTCATACAAAACTGAAATAGGGTCTCGTAAGTTAATTTGAAAAAAAAAATTACCTACCTGCTGTAATATGTGAAATTGGATTTTAAAAAATGGAGCTTGTTATCCTACTATAAGCTTGCGAGTGCAGCTGCAGTTTTAACCTCTTAATAAAGTGTGATAATTCAGCCAAAATGTATAATTTAATCAGACTCCAAAGAACACCACTGTGGGATTTGAATAGAAAACAAAATTGTCCTTTTTCTTTTTGTGATTTAGTGACTTTTTGAAAGAAGAGTCTCGGGATGATGACTTTACCGCAAAGAGGAAAGGGCTGAAAAGGAAAAGAATTAAAGATGAAAACACGGATGACACATCACACTCCACTGTTTCACCTACGTAAGTCTAACCAGCTGCATGAGATGCAGATTGGCTTCAAATAAAAGCATTTCTTACATGTGGGTTATAATATGCTTATGGTTTTGGCATGGAAAGTATGTTTGTCTATTTTTACTAGGGTATCTAGGAAAGCTGTCAAACTGATTTGGCTATTCAGGAATATTTTCTGAGTTGGAGTAATAAATATTGGATATTTTATGGTTTTGGAAAAACTGATTAATTGCATATTGTGAGAGCCATAACGATTCATTCTGCATCTCAATACTTGCAGCTTAAAGAAAAAGAGAGAACGGTGTGGAACTGATGAAAGTGAAGGAGAAGTTCAAAAGCGGTCAAAGCTAAAAAAGGTGGAAAAGGTAAACGTATAGCTTCCCAATTATCCATCTCTATCTATAGCATTTGTTAAATGAAGTTGGTTCCTTGAAATGCTGTTGGTGTTGGAATCCACAGTTTTATACATGCAAACATATTTTTATTTAATTTTTTTATATATATATATATATATATATATATATATATATATATATATATATATATATATATATATATATATATATATATATATATATATATATATATATATATATATATATATATATATATATATATATATATCTATATATATATATATATATATATATATATGAATGAAATAATCAAATTTTTTTTTCAAAAGTTCTTTTCTTTTCCACAGATCGTAAAGAAAGAGGAGGGGGACCATTCAATTACAAAAAAAGTGAAAAGGACAAAGCAGGAAATTCAGGAAGGAAAACTGCTGAAGATTAAAAAGAAGGAGGAGGAGGAGCAGAATCGCTGGAGATGGTTGGGAAATGGTGCCCTTTTTATCTTACGTCATACTGCCTCCCCCATGACTGGTTTTTATTGTCTTGTTGGTTTTTTGTCAGGTGGGAGGAAGAAAAGTATGAGGATGGGGTAAAATGGAAGTCCTTGGAACACACTGGTCCTTACTTTCCTCCTGAGTACCAGCCTCTAGCTGACAACATTAACTTCTACTATAAAGGTCAGTTAATTGAATTTATAAGAAAGAGTCTTATACAAGCTTTAAATAACATTACCCACATATTTACTTTCTAGAGATGATTTAAAATATATTTGTACCTCACAAGTACTAGTTGTGAGGTATACGTTTTATGTTTAAACGAGTGTGTGACTTAATGTGATGGGTTTATTTTACCTGTCACAACTTGGTTATCTTTGTGCATGGTTACCTCCTTAATTCTCTTATTTAAAGATTTCTACACCCAAATTCTTAATGGCTACACTCAGTCAAATCTAAGCCATGTGATTGCTTTTACTGAAATTTTGCATGCAAAATGGGAAGTCTAAGGACATGGGATCAGAGTTTGAGATCAGTGGACACAGGTGCTGCCAATCGAGTGCTAGAGGACTTTCTTTTTCCGTTTTCTTCACCCTACATCAGTCCCTTTTATTCAGCAAGAACTGGGTCTTAGATTCACCATCATAATATCATCTTGGCATAAGTGCATGCACCTTTCTCAGTGCTGAGTCATGCAATGAGCTGGACAAATCTTCTAATTCATTCTGATGAGCAGAGAAGTTCAACTAAATGTCGAAATGCTCCTTGAAGAGTCTTTAGCTTGCTCTTAAAAGTAGGTACAAACCCCAGGGATCTGACAGAGTTTGGTAGGTCATTCCACCATCGGGGAACAGAGGAAAAGAGTCTGGCTACTGACTGTGCAGTGGAAGAATCAGGCATCTTTCACTGGCTGAGAGTAGCTGTTGAGAGTGAGTGTAACGCTGGATGAAGGAGTGAAGGTAGGCAGAAGCTGTTTCAGTAATTGTTTGGAAAGCCAGAAGCAGAGCTTTGAACTTCATACGTGATGCAACTGCAAGCCAGCGCAGAGAGATTAGCAGCTGAGTGACATTGGCTCTCTTGGGCTGGTTAAAGATCAGATGTGTGGCTGCATTCTGAATCATCTGCAGAGGTGTAACTGAGCACCAGGGAGGCCGACCAGTAAGGAATTACAGTAGTCAATGCGAGACATGACCAGAGCCTGATCCAAGAGCTGTGCCGTATGTTCTCTCGGTTAGGGTCTGATTTTCCTGACGTTGTAGAGAGCAAAACGGCAAGACTGGGAGGTATCATACAGAGATATCAGGGACATGCTGATAATTGTATTGAGATGGTATTGTTGTCAGGTGGGAAGGAAAGGAAAAGCTAAAGGTAGTTTTAACCCACATATTAAAAGGTGATTGTTTCAGAAGACAAAGGAGGTAACAGGTGTTTGGCATCTAAATAACAAATAATTCCAATAGCACCTTTTCATTAGCAAGTCAGACATCAAGCTGATGCTAGTTATGACCTTTTAATTGATTAAAATCCAATGTTTTTAGCTACAAGTATTTTCTTGCTTCTATAAAATAACTCTGCCCTTGTAGGAGCGAGAAAGTGGCACAGTTTGAATTTTGGCTGGAGCCTTTCTGGGACAGAAGACAGTTGGTTCAGATGTTTAGGAAGAGTCTTTGTGCATGTAACTTGGAGTGCACTTTAACTAGCATTATTAATTTCAAAGTTGGATCTTTGAGATGCCGTTAAGTGTATTAGGTCAAACAGTGATTGATGACTGTAATTGTTTTTGCTTTGTTTTGCAGTCCAGTCACAATGCTACAGGATATGATTTGATCTATTATATCCTCTGCATGCACGCTGTTTCTCTAGCTCATTACAGGTAGTGGGCTTGAATGTAGATAACTGTCCTTGTCTTTAAACTTGCCTCTATCAATTCATGGATTAGTCTGACATGCCTCTAGAGGAGTTGAGCTACGTGGTGTTGCATGTAGGATTTTGATCAAACCGAGCTTCCAAAAGCGTTGAGCGTGTGTGATTTTGTAATTAATGTCTTGATGAATGTAGGTATTGACAATAAGGCCATGAAAAATGTACACAGCCCAAACAAAAAATTTAATTTTTCTGAAGAATTAATCAGAGTGAGGCAACAAAACTGTTTCTGTGTAGGCAAGAAGGTGAAGCTGAGCCTGGCAGCAGAGGAGGTGGCTGTTTTCTTTGCACAGATGTTGGACCACGAGTACACCACAAAAAAGGTGTTTCGGGAGAACTTCTTTACAGACTGGAGGAAGGTAAGGCCAAAAGGAATCACAAAGAATGATTTTTGTCTCTGAAAAGAAGGTAACAGACCCTCCTTTAGTGTACCTTATTTTAAACCAGTGCTGGTGTGTTCAAGCCCCCATGCGCCCCTCATAACATTATCTTTATAACATGTGGGTGGGTTGCATGTCAGCAACTAACGCGTCCTTTGACCAGCTGTTTCAAGTATAGGATGGTTGCCTGTGTTCTGGCTCTGTTTATTGCATCAATAGGAATATGTGTGTGTAAATACAGGATGAGTATATGTTTGTGACATGTACATGCTCATTGATATCTGTAGGGGTGTCCTCTGTTAGGGGGGGAGTCATTCCAAGCCTCAAGGCATATCGTGCAGAATTACTGAATTAATTTTGCGCTGCTTAGTGTTCAATGCTCTTGAAAATACGATTTATGTGAAAGCATTGATATGCTAATCCAAACAACTAGCTCGCTGCATATGAACAAATCCAATTAAACAGTTTTATTATACCCGGAAAAAGCCCTCCTCGCTTCACTGCCCTCAGTGCCCGCCCACCGCCGTGTGTCATTCGTGGTTAGGCATGCAGACTGACTGTGTCCACACTGTCAAGTATTTCTGGAGAAGTGTGTGTATGACTGCTTGTCTAAAGGTGTTTATATATCTCCACTGAGCTTAGGCACCAAAAAGGCACATGCACAGCAGCTTTTATCTGAACACCTTGATTGAGTCATTTCCTTTATTCTTATGGTGTTGAGCATAGACGCTCTCTGGTTTGTAAAATGCTCAATCATTTTAAGTCCTCTTATGTAGTGATTTTTATTTATTGAAAATAGTTTGACTTCCTTTTTTTTTTTTTTTTTTTTTTTTTTTTTTTTTTGATGAACTCAACAATACCTCTCGGTTATATATTTAAAGAGATTCACTTTTAGAAAAAGAGTTTTTGTATTTGTTCCCTGGCAATGACAGCGATGAAGTGACCTGTTATATACCCTAACAGAACAGTTAGTCTCAGCTTGTCTACCTGGTTTAAGTGCAGTTTATACTTTCACTTTATACTTTCTCTACTATTAAACTGCATGAAGAAGGTAGACACAGCCGTTGGGTCTGCTCTTTACAGTCTATGCAGATATGTCATGAAGTACAGTGCCACAGAATGCACAGCTGGATGAGATTACACCAGTGCCAACTCTGTGGCTCAACAGTACAATATGTGCTATTACTTCTATTTATGCACTTGTTTTTCATTTCAGGCAGTTCAGACATTACTTTTAATCAAATTTTATTGACATTTTCTTTTTGTTTCTTTTTTGTTTTGCGTAATACCTCTTTTTCTGTGTAGGAAATGACCCCTGAGGAGAGGTCACTGATTCAGGACCTTGACAAATGTGACTTTGGAGAAATCCATGCTATGCATAAAGCCAAGGTGGAGGCCAGGAAGAACATGACCAAGGAAGAGAAACTGGTAAAGTGCCACCACTTCTTCTTCAACAATATTTGTGTTGGTGTTTTGGTTTTTGTGCTTTTCTAAGGAGAACTCTCTGACTGACAAATAATTCCTTAATATCTGTTATAGGCTTTGAAAGAGGCCAATCAGAAAATAGTGGATGAATATGGCTACTGCGTGCTGGACCACCACAAAGAACGTATTGGCAACTTTAAAATTGAGCCTCCAGGTCTTTTCCGAGGGAGAGGCGAGCATCCAAAACAGGGAATGCTGAAGAAAAGGATCCAGCCTGAGGATGTCATTATCAACTGCAGCAAGTGAGCTGGAATGCTTGACTATATAGTGAGATTGTAATTTCCCACTGAAGAAAATAAGGCCCAAGTCGCACTGATTAAAGAAATCGTAAGAAGATAATCAATTTCATTTGGACCCAAAGCTATATTAAAATTGTCTAGTAAAAAATCATAAAAGGAACTGCACAAAATTTAACATTTTGAACTGAACTCAACCCAAGAAGGGCCTCGTAGAGAGCTTTTCATTACACCATTGCTATTACACCAATTTAGAATATAACAGATTGCCGCAAACCAAACAATCATTTCTGAGTATTTCAATATTTTCCCCAAAAATCTGAAGCACACAGGTGCTGTATGTGTTGTGTTGTGATGAAACGACTTCAGCATACCATCAAAAGTTAAATGGCCACATACTTTAATTTATAGGTAATCTCACTGATCTTGCTCCATCTACCCCCTCCCCCACCTGAGTGCAGTGCATAATGTTTAAAAGGCTTGATGAGTGACCATCACTTATAAACATAGACTATAAATGCAAAGGACGAAGAATTAGTCATGTTAACCATTGGTTTCTGAAGAGCAATTTTGAAGCCTCTGGCCATTTTCAATATCTCGTTCTTGTGTGTACTTGTGTTCTTGCATTCTTGTGAATCGACATCTTCTGCAGCCGAAGTATTGTTCCAAAGGAATACCCGGATGTGTTCTTGCTCCACCCATTTTATCAAGGTTACGTCTAGTGGAGACTTGTGTAGAGTTAAAATGACAAGATATCCCAGAATGCATTTCGCACCAACAAGCGAAAGTAATAGAAGGCATATCGTGTTTATTTGTAGAGCACAATTCAACAACAAGGTGATTCCAAGTGCTTCACAGAGACATTAAGGCATCACATAAATAAAAATCATGATTTAAAATGTAAACAAAAGAGAGAGAGAGATGGGGGAGGGGGGGTCATTTTGACGATTATGGATTTATAATTCTGGATTTCAGGTTGTAAATGTTTATTTTTGCTCTAAAGTTGGACATTTTAACAGGAAGGTCAAAAGAGATTGACTCCCTTTTGGAGCCAGCCTCCAGCAGCCAGACGAGGAACTGCAACGAATCCTACTTCCACATGAGATTCAACCAGGAAGTTTAATTGGTGAATTACAGTACTGTGCATGATGCATTGAGCATGTTTATTTAAGGTTTAACTTTATTCAATGTTATTCGGGCAGCAGTATATTTATTTAACCTCACAAAGGGTAGGATAAATAAGTTTGTAAATCTTTTTTTTTTTTTTTTTTCTCACAGAAGTCGATTGTTTTTATTTATGTACTTTTTGTTTTTATGTTTTAAATTCATTGAATAAGGAAGCGTAAACCTCTGAGGGGCTACTTTGCGAGTTATGCTGCAGTACCTTTTTCAGTTTTTTTCTTCCCACAGCTTTACCCCACAATTGTTTGTTGTTACCAATCTTTAAAAGAAAGATTCTGGGATTTCATGAGCGTTGTTTTCCTTCTGTTTGGTTGTAAGTTATTTATGGACCCATTACAGCCACAATGCCGTAATCATCAAGCAGTTATAGGACAAAAAGGAAAAAGTCATTCTGTCTGTTTGGGTTGTCTGCTTCTAAATCAGCATTCTTCTTCAAAATAGGGTGTTTTTAGTGTAAGATTGCTTTCACTGGCAGTTTTCAGTTGTTACCGTCTGCAAACATTGCATTGCACAGTGTATGGACATCAATTTTTCACTGCCTATGCTTGGCCTACCTAATGAAATTGCCATTAAGTGAATAGAATAGAAAACTTTTAATGTCAATACACAAGAACTGTGAAATAGATGTAGCCTCTCCCTGGTGCATAATATGACATTTGGAATGACAAACTAAAAATACAACATGACAAATACAGCCTAACATGTGCCTTTTAATCAACCAGCAGTTTAAAAAAAATGGTATAGTTAAAAGAAAAAAAATCAAACTAAAAGCAAAGACTTCTTTGCCTTTCAATAATTTACCAAAAAGGCTGATGCTGAGAAGTCTTGCTTCCTTTTTTTTTTTTTTCTATTTAATGAATTTGAAATTTTAATGAAATCAAGTAATGCATCATAACATCTGAATTAGTTTTTATTTATTTTTTTGTCAATCCAACAGTGGTTCCACAGGCCCCTTAGGGGAGCGTGCCCTTAGTTTAAGGCCACTCTGACATCTTGTATGCATACTTCCTGATATGCTTTCTTGCTCTGACAGAGAATCCCGTATCCCCGTACCACCTGCTGGACACCACTGGAAGGAAGTACGGCATGACAACACTGTGACGTGGCTGGCCAGCTGGACCGAAAACATCCAGGGTGCCATTAAATACATCATGCTCAATGCAAACTCAAAACTCAAGGTAGTCAATTACAAACAAAACTACTGTTGGCAGCAATGCAATGAAATAAGCTTTCTTCCTGTCTGATAATGTATTGGTGCGCAGCATTAATTATCAGGGTTGTGCATAAATCATGTGATGCCTTCCACCTCCAGAGAAGTGTTCCAGCTGGCTGCAGGGCTGAAGGTTCAGCCCTGTCCAGTTAAGCATGGACATTACAAAAGTTATAAATTGTCTTTAAAGAAGTGTTGTGTATTGCAATTTCATCAACTGTTGCTTTAGCAGCTGTACTGCCTTCTCTTCTTTCAAAATTAAGTCCACCCGGTACCGGCGGAAGCTGCTTCGGGTGATGACTACAATGTGGTTGCATCAGGGCACAATAGTAGCATATTTAGTTATGTTTTCATTTTAAATTGGGGAAAAAAAGATATCTATAAAAAATGCTAAATATCGGCCTCGATAATCATTCTATACTCTACCAGTGAGTTCCAAAGTCGTCTTGTACAACCACTTTTCTGATTCTGAAAAGTCTCCACCACAAGTTTAGTCTGCACTCTGAGATTGAGATGCTCTGAGGAAAACGTACAGTGCAGCTCAATCGGCTTAGTATGTGAGTTTTCTTGTGTTAACTTGCATGAATGCAGTGTATGGCACCGAAATGAGATGACCAAAGGGATGAAGTTGTCAGGCTGTGGTTGGATTGGCTGATGTTTGCTTCAAAAGCTGGGTTGGTATTTTGCAGTGGAACGCTCGAATAAAGATTTAAAGTGGAGTCTAAGCGATATTGACACAGATCTTTTTACAGGTTGTATGAAATTGTATAAAAACTTTTTATACCCTGGAGGAGGTTTCACAAAGTCAGATAAATATTCTCAAGATGCAGCACCGTCTGCCTGAGGCTTGTGGCCCATGCTGAGAATAACTAGCGTGACGTAAACATACCTGGATCTCAGACCGAACTGTTGCCGAGTGTTGTGGGTCATCGGGTGTGGACAAGGAAAAGAAATGCGGAGAATAAAAATGGAAATTGTGGGAAGATCTGCTAATTGCTGTATAATTCTGAGTCTGACATTATTTACAGGCATGATTTTAAGTTGGTGTAAGCCTCTAAAGGGAATTAAAAGATTTTGATTAGCTTGCATGTTTTTCATACTTTAATCTCTAATCTGCCACTTCTTTAATACCCACGAAGCCGATTGACCCAACAATTTGCGACACCAAACATGGTAAAAACAAAATAATTTTTATTTCAACATTTTTCTCAACAAATGTTAGTCTTTTTTTTCGCCCTGAGGAAATCAATAAAGGATACAAAGTATAATTAAGAAACACAATAATTGCAGTCCATTTGTGAGTAAGCTCTGTCCACATCTTGTTATTCCTTCCATCCTCTGTTGTTTTCTGTTTGCTTAGTCCCTTCTAAATTGTGCATCTTTCATTTGAAAGGTCAAGTTATTCCACTGTTAGTCTCCATGACAATACAAGCATATGCTGACTGATGGTGGGTTTGTCTCGGCTGCACTTGATAACCAGCAGCTAATGCAAGATAATGAGAATTTTGTCATTAAACATGTGGCTTTCTGCAGCTCCTTGCATTCATGTCTTGATTAACCTTTTGTATGTTTTTAATTTGAGGCTTTTAAAGAATAAATTGTCAGTTTTGATGCTGTTACTTGAGTTCATCACAAATTTACTTTTTATTTTTCTTTTATTCTTCATTCACACCATCCTTTTTTCTGTTCTAATATTGCTTTTTCTTTCTTCCTACACATTTTTAATCTTAAAACGCAGGGAGAGAAAGATTGGGAGAAATATGAGATTGCTCGGAAGCTGAAGTCATGTGTGGAAGACATTCGTAACCAGTACATCCTGGATCTCAAATCTAAACAGATGGTCACACGGCAGAGAGCTGTGGCCATGTACTTCATAGACAAGGTCTGATTTTTTTTTTTTTTTTTATTTTTTTTTAAGTCATGATAACTATATCAGTTAATAGTCCGCAGTTAATGAAATGACACATTTATGATTGCTTCTGACGTGCATGAAAGACTGCTATAATCGTAGATTGCTTTCTTTATGTGGGGATACTATATATACACAAAGGTCATTTCATTGTTGAATGTTTCTCTGTGACTTTGGGAAGGTTGAATCATAAAAATGCTAGGTATGTATTTTTGATTTGGTGTGTTTGGTGTGAAATGTTTCTATTTTATCATCTCAAAAAGCTGGCACTGAGGGCTGGCAACGAGAAGGAAGAGGGAGAAACGGCAGATACGGTTGGTTGCTGCTCACTTCGTGTCGAGCACATCACCCTACATCAGCAACTGGATGGCAAAGAGTGTGTGGTGGAATTTGACTTCCTGGGTAAAGACTCAATTCGCTACTACAACAAAGTTCCCGTCATCAGCAAGGTAAAAGAGAAAGCAGCCATCCCTAATTTCCTCCCCCCATTTTTTTTTTTTTTTTTTTTTTTTTTTAACCTGGCATAATTGTTTATTGGAGAAACGGTTCATTTAATTTTAAAACTTTTCTGTTGACATTAGGGCTGAACATGGCAAATGTCACTGCATGGTAATGTGAAACAAACCAGTACTATAATCAAAATTTAGCCTTTTGAATTTTGTCAGAATCTTACTGTTATGTTAAATGCACAGAGCCTAAAACGCAGCAGTAGCTGAAAACTGTTCTTGGGAAATGGTTGAGGATTGGTGTCTTGGGGCTGTAGTGATCTCCTTGTTCATCCATTATAATGTATAAACTGTCAGCCTCGGTTCTGCTTCTCTTTGATTCATTTTAATGACGGGGAAAACTTAACCCACATTTCCTCTGTATATCCAAGCAAAGCGTGCATATTCTGGTCCCTGTGTGCAGTACTTCTTTATTGATTAGGATTCCTGATTCTGTTTTGTATGCGTGAATGCATTTGACTGTTAACTTTTATCCCTTTTTTTATTAATCAAACAAAATTTGCAGTTTGACTATAATTTGGTGGACTATAATAATAGAATATATATTTGTTTTTTTAAGCCAAACTGTAGAATTAATGGATTCTTTTTTTTTTTTTTTTTTTTTTTTCCCCTCATGACAACAGGATACTTGGTTTAAAGGGGCATATAAGCAACTGACCCAAACAAAACTCTTTTTTTTTTTTTTTTTTTTTTTTTTTTTTTTTTTTTTTTTTTTTTTTTTTTTTTTTTTTTTTTTTTTTAACGCCAGAAAAATGTAATGCCATACATGATGTATCATAAATGATGTAAGAGTGAGAGTGACCAGGCCAACCAAGACTTGAATGGAAGAAAACAAAATGTCTTGAAACTTTTTTTTTAACATCTTGTTTAGCTGTCTACAGTCTGTCAAAACATTCATCACATTAGTGAGTGTCTAGATATATGCATATGTAAATTTCCAACCTTTCCTCTGGTGTCAGCCCATGCTATCTTTTACCCCAGAGATGGGGAAAGAAATGTTAACACCTGACAGCCAAAGTGTTTTGTTTCTGGCAGAACATATAATTATTCAAATGAGTGCATGCAAAAGCATCACATTAGCTAGAATTAATTAGTCCCTGCATATTTTAGCATCATCAATTCCCTGGCAAATCAGTGTGATTGCTGCTAAATGTCACTAGGAATAAAATGGAACAAGAATGGAAGGAAGGAAGTTCTTTTTCAGACTGATTGAGACTAATATTTAGGGTATGCAACAGTGGTTTTAAAAATTTGTGAAAGGTGTTTATTTCATACTAAGTGACGTAGGCGCAACTGAGCTATAGTCATGGAGAACAAATGGAAGAAATCTGGGGTTCTGCAAGCTTACTGCAGTTGTTTCTGAATGGTTACTGCCATTCTCAACACCCATTTCCCAAACTATACGGGAAAGGCCAACCATCTCGGCTCCCTTGTGCTTGAATGTGCTTCTAGACAGATGCATCTAGAAAGGCCTATATTTTTAAATTCTCAGTTCACAAGAATAAAGTTGACATATGAAGCATCCAGCAAATACATCAGTATTTTGTAAAGAAACACATCTGTTGCTGTTAATTGGTGTCTTGCATATTTCACTGCTTTATTTGGAGAACTGATGCATCTGTGGACCCTGATGTCAGTTGAAATGCCAAGATGTAATTGTTACAATTTTAGTCTTCTGGCACTGCTTTGAGATGGACAAATGTCAGGCCGTGAAGCTGGTCAGTCTGAATCCATGAATATATTGAATTTGTTTCCTCTTTGTTTTTGTTTTTTTGTTTGTTTTTTTTTCCTTTTCAAAATTCAAATTAATTTGGTTAAAACCTTCTTGAGAGTAATCTGTGAAAAGGGCTGACTTGAAAATGGTCAGCTTGAGGTTGGGGTAGTGGGTTTTTTTTAGGACTTAACCTTAAGTTTTTAATGTCTTTTGTCTGTCTTTTCAGGTTTTTAAGAGTCTTAAACTTTTCATGGAGAACAAGGATCCAGGAGATGAACTCTTTGACCGTCTAAATGTGAGTGACTCAGTCGAACCAGTTATTTACCCCCTCATTTATACCATTCTGTTCCAGGAGTTTGGGACCTTTCCAGTTTACATTTTTGTGTCCAAAGCAATGAATTGGTTAAAAAAGAGGGAAGGAAAGGCCTCGCAGGACGTAGCAGCTGGGCATGAGTACTGGCTTACTAAGAAGCATGACAAACCCCTCTGAGGTGTAGGAGCAATAAATATAATGTAGAAAAAGATGGTGAAAGTAAAATAGAATTACCTTTTTTTTTTTTTTTTTTTCTCTCCTCTTCTTTTTAATTTTTCAATGGTCAGAAAACTGTAGTCAAACAAAAGGAAAGTCAAAATTTTAGGGTATAAGATGAAATTGAATGAGGATGAGCTGTTTGTGTGGAGAGATGAAAGTACTAAAGTAATGCAACGGGTGGTAAGGAAAACGGGGATGATATTAGAAATGAAGAGACTGAAAGCAGGAAAGGAGTTTCAGTAGAGAGCGGATGGACTCTGGCAGATAAAAATGAATTTGTGAGAGAAAATTTAGAGCAAACATGCTAGATGAATTTCCTCTCTCAAAATCCAGCATCAACCTCTCGGCTGCAGGGACAAAGGCCACAAGAATGCAGCAGTTGTGCTTATGGTTTTCCCACCACAGGGGAGTGTGGGGTTTAATAGGCTGCACTCAATTATTTTTTCAATTATGTGTCAGTCCACCTAAATTTGTTACATTGTGATGATAACCCAAGTTAACAAGTTGTCCTTGATGGACAAGAGTAATTCAAATCATTCATTATAGTTGTTTCAGGTTCTGGAAACTTCAAAAAAGGTATCCGCTGATAAGTAGCCAAGAAATGGGTGGCTACGTTGGAGGATTAGGTTTATTGGCATAAATGGTGGAGGAGGCAAACGAAATGGGGCGTGATGAACGTTAGAGTTGGTTGTAACCATGCGTTTGTGTGTCTTCAGAGTGGCAAATCGGGAAAAGACATGGAGCAGATCTCTGTTTTCTAGTGTTGGGGAATGTATGTTGTAGTGGTTTCTGAGCAGCCGGGGAGGCCAGGACACTCAACAAGTCAGACCAGGATAAGAAACACGGAAGTGAAAGAGTCGGACGCTGTATAAGAACTGGACAAACGCCATATGACCTCACCCTTAGGTTTCTTTGAAGTGCGATCTGCCCAGACTCCTTGGTGCCATGTTGCAAATGTGTCAACAAGCGGGTCTAGGAAGCCGGCTGTAACGTGCCCACCTCATTTGTGTCACAGTTGGCTATTTTACCATATGCTAACCTATGATGCCAGTTAAAATGACTTTGCATTAATTGTGAACAAGGAGCTGCTGAACTGCTGTTACATTTGCTATGAGACCTCCCGCTTCAAATATGGATTTGCTTGTAGCATTAAAAATGACCTCGGCATTTAGCCGATGCACGGTTGCACAAGCTGCCTGCTGCTTCGTCCTCTGATCCTGTCAGGGTAACCCACAGCAGTCTGTTCGTACAGTTAACAGCACACCAAAGCATATTTTCTTTTAAAATATGAATGACTTTGTTCTTTTAGGCTTAAGAAGCAAAAGGGATGACATCAATTGGCTGTGCTAGCCACTGATGACGACTAATGCAATGAGCGTGAGACACGCACGTTTGACTGTCTTCACACGCTCTCACGCCGAAAAATAAATCTATACTTCAACTACCTGAGCTACCCAGTGCGTCGCGCTAGACACGACTTGCAATCCAACAGTTACTCCTGTTGCGCTCGGCTTAACAGGCTGAGAGGCGTTTCCCTACTGTACACACTCCCCTACGGTAGTTGGCGCACCTAATGATGCTGCACTCGCCGGCACCTGTAGAGGTGGACTACCGCCAATTCAGAAGAGGAGGAGGGAGAAGGTGTCAGAGGTGTTGAAGATGAGTGTCTAAAAAGACAAAGGTTTGTAAGTATGCAGATCAATGTGTGTCGTAATTGTGCTCTCAAACCTAAAATAAAAACAAAAAAAATCCTTTCTATCCTATATTTGTGACACACAAAAACCATAGGGACACACGCCTCCCCCGGTACCTGGTCCAAGCCCTGCCCCTCCAAAATTTCACTCCTAGTTTTTTGCAAAGGTTGGCAGCCCTGAGACTACGCTTTCAATTACACATGCATTTATTGCTATATATAATTTTACCTGATGTGTTACAAAAAAGAAAATCGTCCCATGCAGCTGTCATTTGGGATTTGAAATCTAGCTATGGAGACCAAAACCTTTTTTTTTTAAATCTGTCTGATTCCCATGTTAAAATGCCCAACTTTCTTGAAGAAGTAGATGTATTTACAAAGGAGATTGACCACTGGCGGCTGGCTCCAAAAGCACCTCAGTCGAGAAACTGCGGCTTTATCTTTTCGCTGTGAGTTCAGCCTGGAGGTTCTACTGTTGCCTTTTAACTTAACAAAAAGCAACATTTACATTCAGACTAGACTCATAAGCGTGTGCTAGTAATGGAGTCTCTGTACCTGAGGCAGCTGGGACAAAAGTCACGGCCCCTCAGTCCATGTTCCCACGTTCACATACGCTCACAAACTGGGTAGCGACTGAAAGAAAAGAGCATGCATGCAAGTGGCTGCGAGGGATTCCCTGTGGAGGGTGGCTGGACTCTCCTTTAGAGATGAAACAAATTGTAGCAAAGTAACTGCTTCTCTGTGTCAAGAGCACCCAACCGAGGTGGTTTAGACATCTGATTAGGATGACTCCTAGGTGTCTTACCAGGGAAGTGTTCTCAGCATGTCCAACTGACAGGAAGCCCTGAGGCAGTCTCAAGACACGCTGGAGATTATATCGCTT
Source organism: Xenentodon cancila (assembly GCA_014839995.1). Lineage (NCBI taxonomy): Eukaryota > Metazoa > Chordata > Actinopteri > Beloniformes > Belonidae > Xenentodon > Xenentodon cancila. The sequence goes on from CM026199.1 coordinate 12,748,378, forward strand.
GGCTGGCGTGGGAACACCTCTGTGTCTCTTTAGAAGAGCTGGAGGAGATTGCTGGTGAGGAGGGAGGTCTGGGCATCTCAGCGTGTGCTGCCATAACCAAAATCTGGATAAGCAGAAGTTAATGGCTGGATAGAGAATCCCTGAAGAGAAATTAATTTGTTACAGCGAGTTGTTGAGTGAATTTAAACTTTCTAATTCTGAGATGCAGTAAATTTTCAATTAGATGACACATTACATTACTTTTCTAATATTTACATCTGATCATTATTACATTATTTATTGCCAGAAATGCACTATATCCATATACTTGTCATTGTAGAATTAAATAATAAAATTGGGCATTAGATTAAAACAAGCTTTCCATCTAAAAACGATGTGCATCGTCCTCGCCTCCTCACTACACTGAGCCACCACATAGCTAAACCAGCCTCAAAGCAAACACTGGCACTGAGACGGGCATTTAAACATAAATTCTACAAACAAGAGAACCTGCTTTTATTGGCCATCTATAAAACTAACACCAACTAGTTTTCCAATCTTTCTTTAAAAATTGTACCTAACTTCTGATACTAATGGTCAAATGTTTTGTGTGTGTGTGTTTTATTTATTTTTTTATTATTTAAAGAATCTTTCTGTTCTGGATTTTGACAAACTATCTGCTAGCAGATGACGGCCTCATAAAATTATTAAGAATGTAACTTGGATCAGCAACTGTGGCTCAAGCCTTCTTTGGAACCCTAACCTTGGTCAGGTTCACATCCGCCATCGTTCCACACGTCTTCACAATACCCGTCAGTCGGTTCTTATTACTGAGAGAGAAGGATGCAAACAAACAAAAGTTAAAAAGTCAAAACGGATCAGTAAAGCGTCCTCATACAGGTGTTGTCGACATCAAAACTTTGAAGCTTATGATAAAAGTGCATGTGCTCATTAGCTTTTTTTCCTAACTGCACTGACATGTACCGTACTCTTAATAACCATACCATACGCTTCATAAAGCACAACGATGGAAGTTGATAGGCTAAAATAAAAATTAAACTGTCAAAATGTAATGTTTAATAACATGAAGAAAAAAGCGTTTGAAGAGTGGAACTTACACTTATTGTAGGGCGACTCAACATTTTAACTTAAGCATTCTGTAGGACCCTGGAGTTAAAGGTGTGCGGTGCTAAAGTCTTCAAAACAAAGTCGTTATTTTAATGTGTAGTTCAGCTGTGTGTTAATCTCACCATTTTTGAAATCGTCACGTCAGAAGGTTAGATTTAAAAAATTGCTGTTAGGGAAGAGAGAGATGAAATTATACAAACTTTGCTTGTCTGAACAGGTAAAGCCATTTTTTGGCATCTCATTAGGATCTATTGTGTTTTAATCATTGAATTTGTGGCACCAAAGCCCTATGCTGTTCAAGCAGGAGGTTGTTTTTAATGTCCTGATTTGTTTAAACTGGCACAGCACAGTGCTCCTTTTGAATTATTTTCTTCCCTTGAAGAATGGCATTATAGCTTAATCTTATCCTCTAAGTGCATATTTATCATCAATGACAAGGCAAAATTAGTCATCTCAATTTGAATGGGATATTTATCAAACAAAAGTGTCTGCTCTTTATTTTATACTTATCATTTAACAATGGATTATGAACTGTTAACAAATGAAGACAGAATTACAATGAAAATGTGTCTTTTTGTCGCTCTATTGAAGCTGAGCCTGGTTGTAGAGCAGGCTTTTAGCCAGGATTTTAAAAGGGCATGTTCACACCGTAGAGGAAGGGCAGTACCAATATCAAACGAAACACAATCATTCAGCAAACAAGAAGCAAGACTGTCGTATAATTTGTTTGAAACAATATGTAATTCAGATGATTTCTATCAATTGAGAGCTAGTTAATAGGGTCGATCTCGTATAAAACTCATAAATAACTTTAGTGTTAATTACTTATGACTTATTTCTAGGTTCCTTTTGTCTACAGGCTTGCAACCTGAGCTTGTTGATTTGATATGAGCATGTACATCTTTACTGTAAACACTTTATTGTTGCATATGTGGGCATCTGTTAAATGACCTGGGAAACAAAATCTGACAAACAGGAGCTGTTATTTTTTCTGACGACCAGGCATAGATGCCACCATGAAAATAAAATGACAAGGGATTTGGTCTTTGTATGTGAAAATGATGTACATGATCACAAGTTGCCACTTACTGTTGGGGGTAAACAAGATGCACTTGGAACTCTGTCCACTGGTAATTTGATCACTCTTGATGGATTTTAACACCAGGTGTAAATGGGGCCTATTTGTTGTAGATGATTGTATGGATCGAGAGGGAGAGTTCATCAGCAGAACTTTTACAAAATGCGTAGCCTGGATAAAACACAGATGCATTTGCACCCATCATGCTGAACTTGACTGCATGACAATGCAATTTCTCTGTAAGCATCCTTTAGAGTCCACATCGTTAGTTCTTGATTTACCTGTAAGCTTTTTTTTTTTTTTTTTTTTTTTTTTTTTTTTTTAATTTATTTATTTATTTTTATATAAATGTATGTTTTTTTTTTTTCTCCCTTCACAATTTTTGTAGTATTTGTCAGTATTTCTTCCTGGAATTGGTTATGTCACCAAAAATTCACTTTGTTGCATTATAATTATTGTAGAGCCTATACCTGTAGCTGTTCTGTGAGGGGCAATGAGCTTTTCACGACGTATCACGACACAGTTGAAAACTGCCTTCTCTCTCATCACCCACATCGGGCTTCCATCACTGCCACTTGTATGCATCTATATATTAGCTACCATAGCAACCACTTGAGATTGACAGGTGGTAGGCGCACCCATGGCAACCAGTTAAATTTGACATGACACCATAGCAAGGCCATCCTGGTCAAGGCAAAAAAAATAAATATGTATTTAGCTCCAACACACCGGCCCCTAATTGGTAATGGCAGGAGGCCAGGAGCAATTCAAAATATTAATATAATGGAGCCAATAATTCATAAAGAAAAGGCTCAAAACAATAAGCAAATAACCCTCTGCCTTAGAGGTTTTACATTTTTGCTTCTTGAAGCAAGTATAGCTTTGTAACTGGTCTATTCAGCCGGCTTGTTTTTAGATTTCACTCAAACAGAACACACAATTCCTTTCCTGTCCGGACAGGTTTCCAGGACTCTTCCAAGTAGCCAGGAATCACGTGTTGCTGTAGCATCTGCAACCAGCACTATGTCTCTAGGGACAAAACTACTTCTCTTTTTACTCCCTCTGCTGCTCCTGTAGCAAACGAATCTGCATATGGCATTTATACAGGGGTCTGTATCCAAGAAATAGGCAACTTCCAAACGGACCGCTCCGGATGCCATACAGGTAAAAATTACTCTATACTGCTTTTTAAGAGAGCATCCTCTCTTGATCTCAATTGAGCCAAAATAATCAACCCCAACATTGGTAAATGGAGGAAGATCAGCCACGATTGGGTCTAGGGGCAAGTCCGCCATCTTTTGCTCCCCCAAGTTTCCTCGAAAAATGCAGTCGGACAAGACCGTTGTAGTTGCTACATGTGCACTTGTGATCTAGTAGTGTCTTCTCAATCTTACGAGTACATGGTTTCCCGCCATGGGCCAATTGTTTTATTTTCTTAAATTACAGAAGGAGATATGTAGGTCTTTTTCAAGGATTATGATAAGATATTGCTGACCTGCTCAACCTCCCTCAGATTCTAAGCAGGTCATCTTCAAGTATGGGGTCCAGTTTGTAAATCGGACTGTCCTCCTTTACTTCACACTTTCCAGATGTCGACGTAGCAAGCTTCTCAGGATATCTTTGCTGCTGGGTGGCACTCTCTCCCTTCACTTTCTGCTTTGTCAGCATCCTCATGACTCAATTTTCTTTTTTTTTTTTTTTGATTCATCTCCATAAGTCTTCCGCAATTTTAGGAAGACATGCAACTGCTCTGTTCAACTATTTCCAATCAGAAATGTAGGCGAGTCTGTGTGTGGCACTTTCTGTGTCAACAATTACTGCATTGCTGATGAGCTCTTCTTTGGCCTCAGGGTCATCAGCAGTGAGATTATATTCCAAGATCATTGCTGGCCACTACTCCGCTGGTTTCCATAGTAAACTCTGGGCCCTCAATCCAACCATGTTTACTTGCTTTGCATAGATTAAGAGACACGACACCTGCTGCTGCTGTCCCATGTCTTCAGATAAGTCACGGTGCCATATCCACTTTTGCTGGCATCAGAGAAGTGATGTAACTGACCACTATTGGACTCCAAAATCTGCCGGTTTAAGGCATCTTTTAACCTTGAACCTCCAACACCTTCCAGGTCTCTCAACCACTTTGCCCTTTACTGTTGTGAATTGGGTGTATTTCATCATCCCATCCATAGTTCCTTCGACACATATCTTGCAGTTTGAGCTTGATATTTAATATCAGCCATTAAGGCTACAGACTCCTGCCGGAATCATGCGAGTACTTCTAACAATGTGCTGTTGATGCAAGTCCTCTTGTAGAAGCTCCTTGTTGAGGGACTTTCGTCTGCCCCACAGTCAAATATGACACACAAAGTTCTTAGGATGGTACATTTAATGATGTGGATTGTACCACACCTTTCCATTTGATATTCAGGAACACATTCAGCATATCCTTTACTGATAACGTCGTGTAGAATGTTGGTGTATTCCTGGTGGAACTATTCATCTCTCTCAAACTTTCTTTTCAATCCAAGAATTGTTTTGCAAACACACAGTCATTGTTTGGCAGAGACACTGCCTTACTTTTAAACGGAAGCGCTAAGGTCTAATGTCTATCTTGACATTTGCAAGAATCATTCATGATGTCCATGAGCTTCATATGCTCTATTGATAGTTTCTCTTTGTCCTGTATTGACTTTTCGTTATAATCATGGTTGTACTGATTGTTTATCAACTCCTCCAACTTTGTTATGGAGATTCTGTTTACCGGAGCATTTGCACTCTTCTCTTTGTAACCTGAAAGGGGACCATTGAGAACCCACCCCAATAGTGTCCTAATGGCATATGGCCCATTGCCACGACTGTTCACAACCTCCCATGGTTCAAGCATTTTGGAGGTATTTGTACTAATCAATAACTCCACATCGGCTTGAATGTGAGGAAGGACAACCCCTCCCATATATGGCCACTTTGCCAATTCGTCTTCCTTGATATGTGGGTTTACAGGCATTTTCTTTTGAGTGTAAACTTTCAGCAGTTCATAAAATTGATTCCCAATGAGGTTTGCAATTTCCAAGTCTGACAGTATATAGCTTGGGACGGATGCCTTTGGGCCCATTGTCAATAAGCTGATTTGAGCTTTCCTTCCATTAAAGATTGTGGACAGAATGTGTCTGTGCTGCCTGGATCCAAGAATGCGTATGTTGTAATGATTCTGTCTCCCTTTTGATGATTTCACCTGTACAGGCAAGATAGACTGAATGCCGTTGGTGTTATTGGCCCCCGTTTGGCCATATGCTTGCAAAGAGATGAGTGCATTACTTACCGTTTCCCTGGTTGGGTTTTGTGTTATTTTCTCTGTTAATATGAAGAATGCTAGAATGGTTTTGGTTGCAAACCTTGTAAGTTAGATGGTGTTTGCAGTTCCTGTTAAGATGCCCAATGCGAAGGTAGCCAAAACGGATTCCTTTTTGCCTTTTATAAGGCTGTGTGTCTTCACTTCCATCTGAGGACATTTATCCAGTTTTGTGTTCTTCTACAGGGGTTTTGATGGTGGTAACTGTTGTGATGAAACTGTCTCCATTGAACCGGGGTTTGATTTGTGATTCCATCCTGTGGTGTATTTTGAATGTCGCCAAAGACTGCATCTGCTACAGTTCTCGACACGTAATGTAACAATATCTATAAAATGGGGTCTGCGACTCTCCAATGTTCTCTCAACTTGTATGGAAGTTTTGAAATTATGATTTTTGATGTTGACTTGCATATTGAGTTCCCCCATATACTGTACATTTTCCATAGCGTTGCCACACTCAAAAGAAACGTAAATGTGCTTGGAGAGATTTTACGTCTTCTGACTTGACTTGTGGCCAGTTGAGCACTTTCTCCAAAAATGTCACTGAGATCTTATATTCATCACCAAAGAGCTGCTCCAGCAAATATTGTGCTTGGTCATAGCCGTGTCTAGAACCATATGTTGACAGCTACACAGGGGTTCTTAGGGCTGACCCCTGGTGTACATTTTCAAAAAGTACAAACAGTCCCTTTTGTTTCTTGTCTTTTTCTCCACACATTGTACAAAGGCCCTGACAAAGCTTCAATAGTTTAAAGGATCCCCATCAAAATGGGTAATCCCTCTTGGTGGTAAGAGGTGAGAGGTTTTCTGCTCAATTAACAAAGCTGTAATCTCATTTTGTCAGTGCAATAAATTCCATCCAGCTGATCTTTCTCTATTGCTTGGATGAGACATAACTGGTTAATTTGTTAGCTGCACCCCAGGTGGTGGTTGTTGACTGGGTGTTTTTTTTTTTTTTTTGGTTTGTTTTTGCTGTTGCAGGGATTGTTGTTGCTGTGGTTTCTGTGGCTGTAGTAGATGTTGCTCTGGAAGCCGTGGTTGCTGTGGCAGAAGCCGTTGTAATGGCTTTAGTAGTGATTGTTGCCGTTGAAGCAGTGGTGGTTGTATAGCTGGTTGATATTTTGGGGCTAGAGGGTTAAATGGGATGGATGCTTGCTTTGACCTTGATCCCTGTCATCCACTTGTGTATTTGAAGCTTGCTGGTGGACTGGAGGATTTTATAACTGCAATTATAGCATCAGCAGCTGCCTGCTGTGCCTCCACTTCCATAATTTCCTTTTTATTTCCCGTAGCTTTTCTTCCTCCTCCCCCAGTGCATGTTTCTTCTGTAACGCTGCTAACTACAGCAAGTGCAGCTCTTTCCGCCGCCACAGACCTGCTGGACCTGCTGGTTTCAGACGACGTTGTTAGACTCTTGTGTGTTGAAGTTTTACTTTGCACATTTGAAATGCTGTCACTTTACGCCATCTTGATCCTCAGTAACCTGTTCACCAGATGTAGAGACGTTTGGCTGACTTGTCCATGCATGACTTGCTCAATGAAATAATTCACATTAAGCATCTTTGCTTTGAACCGTGTGATATGTTTTGATTGCTCCTCTACAGGTAGTAGTGGCTGAAGGGAGTGCTGTACCCCTGTGGCTTCCTGGATTGCATAGAGATTTGTTGTAAAGGCACATTGAACCTCCTGTTTGAACCTCCTCTTCAGTTTGCATCGGTTACAAAATATTGTTTTGTAACTCGGTTGCCTTGTTAAATTTTGATTTTCTTTCCTTTTGTAATATGTCGAGTTCTTCCATATAAGCCTTTGGTGTCATGACAACTGCAGGCTTGGCTTCCAGCATACTATGAGAGATCTGTTGTCCTCACTGGCCTGGGTTTCAGTCACTGCAGGTTGTGCCTGCAGTTCAGTCAGTAACAGCGCTGACTGTATTGGTTCAGATCATTCAGATCATCATCATGACCATTTGATTGTGCAGTTGAATTGTCACCTAATAACACATCATGTTTTGACCCTGTACACCATTAAGTGAATCCATGATTCCCAACACTATCTTAAATCAGTCAGCAACACCAAACCCCTTAATTATTATCACAGCGAAACCCAACTTTGAAACCAACACACCCAGAAACGGACTGCAACCGTCTCTATTTCTCCCTTTTATTTCCTTTCTTTCTGTATGACCCAGCTGGTAGCGCGCTAAATAGGTCTACCTTATTGTCCGTGTGCAGCTGATCCAATTTCAAACTTCAAAATTAAAAAGTTGTTAAACGGTGCTCTCCTTCTGAGCACTTTTTAAACCACCTCCACCGTATCAACTCTAAAAACGTATATTCACGTATCACGCCATGGTCGAAAGCTGTTTGCCTTCTCCCTCATTACCTACACCTGGCTTCCATCACAGGTATAAATCGGCTACCAAATTGACAGGTAGTAGGCACACCCATAGCAACCAGTTAAATTTGACATGTCATAGCAAGGCCATTTGGGTCACGGCAAAAAATAAGGAAATTAAAAAAAATTTATTTAGCTCCAACAATTGGTATATTTGAATTACAATAATCACACATTGCACTGCACCCACAACAGACCATGCATGAGAACTACCACACTTTATCCTCAGACATGCACGCTCTCATTAGTATCGGAGGGGCAGAGTTGGGTAGCTCGTTAAAAAAGGCACACCGAGGCGTGCCTGGTTGTTTGTCTCTATATGTGGATAGACTGGCGCCCTGTCCAGGGAATACCTGTGTGGTGTGCAGCACCTTTACATGAAGATGGTCACTCGTTATGTTTATGGTGAGCTCATCCAGTGAAATACACATCAATACGAGTCTGTGGCCTCAAAGTCAGGTGGTGAAACCCCATTTCAAACCAGCCACAGATTTGTTGGTCTTCATCAGAATAATTATTTTTAAAATGAACTGTATGCTTTAATCCATAATGCCTCTTAACTACCTGGATGTGCGCAGGTAGTTAAGAGTTTATACTTTTAATTCTTTCATCTGTCTTGTTCAAACGCTCTCATCTTGGCCATGTAACCACTGACTTTGACAACTCTCACTGAAACGCCTACAAAAATATCAGAGGGAAAACGGTACTCTGCTCATTTTTATTCTCCCTTATTCTAATGAATGCTAATAAAGGTATAGATTAGTCTTTTATGTTTGTTTTATTTTATTATACAATAGATGGTATAACGCTGAGATTACAATACCACAGCACCACCTAGTGGTTTTTAACAGGTTTGGTAAATAGGTTTGTGATGATTTTGCTTTGTTGGTCTCTCTCCATTACTCATTGCAGACGAGCCTTTTGAACAAACATCTAAGCTCTCTAATGCCTGGTCTGACTGCAAAGGTATTCAGGACATATAATGCCTCCATCACCCTGCAACAGCAGCTCAAAGAGCTCACAAACAGTAAGTATCACACACTGAATAGACTATAAACAGGATGGCCCATTAAAAAGCTGCAAGACCTATATAGGTTTCTGAAAGCTTAAGCTCATATTCCTCAACTCATTATCTGCCCAGCTCTTGGCAATATTTAAAACCTGCATACTTGAGAAGTGTATTTTTAGCTTGATTCAAGACTCTCATAATGTCAATCAGCTTGTTCAGCCCTGGCAGAACCACGTTATCACTGTACCCAGTCTGCCTCCTCCTTGTCAATGTCTCATTGGTTGTCTCTGCCTCCGTTTCTCATTCAGAGAGAAATGTCTCACTCATTTTTATATAGGTGCCAAGATCTAATGTGCAGGCTGACGTGTAGTTGCAGGCACTGTGTAGCATGAGTCCCAGAAAAACATTGTTAAATTAAATGGGTGCTGCAATAATGAAATGGGGGAAAAAATGTAACAAACTGTCTGAGTGTGTTGAAGGTTTTGAATTTGTGCAAGTTTGCTGTGGATATGTAAAGTAGGCAGTAATTATATGAGGGTATGCTTCCGTGATATTTAATGAAGCTGCTTAATTCTGGTTAAATGAATATGTCCTTAACTCGAATTCTGTCACCCTCCAAAGAGTCTGACAATGTGGCAGAGAAACTGCTGTCCTACAACCGCGCAAACAGAGCAGTTGCTATACTGTGCAACCACCAGCGGGCGCCGCCAAAGACCTTTGAACAGTCCATGGCTACTCTTCAGGCCAAGGTAAGGACAACTTTACTGTTGCACCAAGAAGGATATCGCATCAGAGAGGACAATATTAGTGTTTTTATTTTCATGTCGCGACTAACCGGGGACATTTACAGAAACGTGTGATGTGCTTTTTGTAACATTTCCAACTCCATGATAGTGTTATGCTAATCCATAGTGAGGAACTTATGTCCTCCTGTTTTTCCACCCAGATTGAAGCAAGAAAAGAACAGCTGGCTCTGGCTAAGACGGAGCTGAAACAGGCTAAGAAGGAGGCCAAGACCAAAGGCAGCTCAGACCCCAAACTTCAAACGTAAGTGTCCTATGAAAAACGGGAAACATTAACTGAAAATATTTTTAATTATCCGACACTGCTTCTAATTCTATATCTAGACGACACCATGCAGGTTTAAGTCTTTGTATGTTCACTCGTTTACTGCTTCAGCAATAAATAAGTGAATATACAACTGCATATTCAAGTTGGACATATTGTAATGAAAGAGCTGTGTTGGCAATTAGAAATCTACAGAGCCGTTAGGTGTTTTTCTGTCTGTACATTAGTCAAAGATCCACTAATGCACCGTTTCATCCTAGTAAAACTCCTTTTAAATCCTGACTTAAAGCCATCCACTGTACTGTCAGATAAAATGTACATAAAAAAAAATGATGAAATATGATTTTTATATGTGGTGTAGTTCACTCTTATTACCTCAAAGTCACATTAATAGTTACTACTTTTTCTTTTTTTTTTTCTTCACTCTGGAGATGCACTTTGGACCTTCTTTTTGGGACATTTTGCAAAAACCCCCATTTACTTTACAGAAAGTGACAAGTTTCTTAAAAATAAGTTGATACAGTTTCTGGAGGTCTTTAATGAATTGTCTCGCTTCGCCATCAGATACTGAAGGTGACATGGTGTCCTTGTCCACCATGTCTTTATAACTTCGTCTATAGCAGCTGGTTTCCAGGGGTACTCTGAGCGGATTGCATTAAAACGTTAGTATGGGGAGATTGGTGTGCAAATAGGGAGGTGAAGGGGGTCCAACAGATGAGTTCAGCAGATTATCGTAACGTACAAAAGTAGCATCCATGAAATGCTGAGTCTTCCAGCAAAGATTGGCAGATGATTGAAACAGCCAAGAGATTTTTTATTTTATTTTTTTTTTTTTGTCAGCAGGCATCAGGGATGCCTTGGTGTATTCCCTGGAAGAGCTAGTTGGGGAAAGGAAGGTGTTGTTGTTCAGGTTGATGTTGGCCCTGCAACTCAGTGTGGGGTTTGTTCTATAACATAACAGGTCACAACAGGTCATGTTACAGCCGAGTTTTTACATCAGCTCAGACACCAAAATATGTTCAAGGACAGAAGTCTTTTTTTTTTTTTTTTTTTTTCCCCCTTTGTGAGTTTTCTCTCACATGCCCATCAAAATAAACCAAAACTAGGTTTGTTTTTTAAATTGTTTGTTTGGACTCTGTTGTAAGTAAACTCGTATGTGTGTAATTGTTTAGGCTGGTGGAGCGGAAGAAGGCAGCAGTGAAGCGCTGCGAGGAGCAGCTGCTGAAGATGGAGGTCCAGGCAACTGACAGAGAGGAGAACAAACAGATTGCTCTGGGTACCTCAAAGCTCAACTATCTGGACCCACGTATTACCGTGGCTTGGTGAGTGAGTGTTTACCTGGACTGCAGGCTCTAAGATAAGTGGACAGCTACCCTGCAACACATTTTCCCATAGACGTATGTCCTTTTTACTACTTTTGCACTCATTATTTCCCCCCGCTGGTCATTTGACAAAATACTGCCTTTTTATTTTACAAACGATCGTACAATCTACAAACTTGTACCTTGTTAGATATATACACACTTACTGTGCGTATATTCTGTTAAATGTCAGCTTGTCACATTGCTATTTGGAGGCTTTGTTTGGGTTTTATAGAACTGCGAGGTTGATTCACCCCTAATCTCAGATCACTTTTTTATTAAACCTTTTGTAAAACTAACTAGCTGTGAATAGCTTTGCCAACAATGCAGAAATTAAGACAACTGTAAAGGAGTTATTTTACTGGAAGATGACTGATTTTTATTCATACTGCAGTTAGATGTACAAAACATCTGTATACCAGTCTAAGTTTAAAGTTTGCATGGAACCGACTAAGAATAACTGGTGATTAAATCTGATTATAAAACAAGTCTATTGTTCTCCCCAGGTGTAAGAACATGGAGGTGCCCATTGAAAAAGTCTACAATAAAACCCAGCGGGACAAGTTTGCCTGGGCCATCGACATGACGGAGGCAGACTTTGAGTTCTAAAATTTAACTTTAACACCAGATTCATAAACTATAAGATGCAACTAAGGAACCTTTTGACTTTAAAACGTACGGTACTTTAATACTACATTTATAGGATTTTCTGAGACTACTGATGTACTGTGTGATGTGATCAAGCTTTTCCCAAATGTTTGTTGCTGCTTATTTTGGTTTGATGCTATTGGCGCTTAATTTAGATGATTGCTGTGTATTTACATTTTGTTGGCATTACTTCAAATAAAGGTTCCTAATTTGCAGTAAAATGTGAAATGTGATTTCAAAGACATCTCATGTCAGCTTAAACTGGCAGTTGGAAATGATAAATGCCAAGTGTCTTTTATCCAACTTGACCATAAAATCTAATATTGGATGTAAAATCAATACATAATGTATAGACCAAAAAACATGCAACATTAAATATTCCCGATAAATACATCCAAGTCCCCCCCTCAAAGTTACCTGACTGAATGCATGTCACAGATGACAGACAACATTGTACTAAACAGCTTTAATAGAAGTGTCAGAAGGTGAACGCATCCTGCACCTTTGCACTAACAGTGCTGTTTGTCAAACACTGCAACAAGTTACAGATGTTCACTGTGGCATGTTGGTAGGGAAGTTCTTCTGGCCTGTTGGACTGTGGGTTTTACTTCTTCGTACAGAATTGGACAAAGCTGACCCCCTGTGCCGTCACATAAAGGAAATCTGATAAATGTGAATTACGGCAGCTAAAGAACCTCCAGGTTGATTCACCAAATCCATAAGCTGGACTTCTGCACTAAAAGTTCAGGACATATCACTATTCTAGCTCACACGTAATGTTCAACTTTTCAAGTCATTACATAACTGTAACCATTTCACAATATTCAATATATAAAAAAATTATTTCACACAACACACCAAGGGAAGTCATTTTCAGTGAAAAAGTCTGCTGCTCCTGAATATAGCACCGACTTCACACCTCATTGAGAAACCTACGGGAAAGCAAAAGAAAAATGTAAGTACGCTGACGTGGAGACTGGTTGGCTTTTTAAATTTGTAAAACATCTACAAAAAATTGACCATGTGAAATTTGAATGGAAGCAGGTGTCTTAACAGGTCTGTCTTACCTTTTATTATGATCCTTGACCTTCTTTAGCCTTTTCCGTCGTCGCCTCGACCTCTTCAACGCCAGCCTGGGTCATCAGGTCAGCAATGTTTTTCTCCAAGTCATCGATGCGTGTGCTCATCTCATCGAGTGGAGATTTGGTTAAGGCACATAAAAATCAGACTGTATCTTTAAGATGAGAAACTGGATTATTTGAAATGATTCACTTCATAATTACGACAGTTTATGCATCACTCCAGTTTAATTTTAATCTGTTAACTGATTTCTAGCACTAACAATTATTTTAAAGATATTTCTCCCAATGATCTGGTCCGACATGGTCTGGAACTTGTCCTGCATTTGCTGCAACAGTGTTTGGACCTGTGGGTGGAAAACAGACAAATGTTTGAGCCAGTCAAGCCAAAGAAGAATCACTTTGATGAATGCTGGTCCACTAAACATTACACATGTTATACAATACAATATGCTTACGTTTCTGGAGATGTAAATTCAACACAACTAGAATATACTGTGCGTGTGTGTGTGTACACACAAACCTCAGCCCCTGAAAAACTAAACATTTAACTGTAAAGCCTGTGGAGAACAGGTAAATGGTAGGCTTGTTTCCATGCCAACACTGGAAAAGATGGGTAACCAAGGAAATGCCTCTTTAATGAATTTGTAGATGCTTGTCATCTTAATGAAAGCAAACTGAAATCATTCTGAGACTACATTTCTGTAATTCAGAACATATTTGAATACTACAACAGTGCTTTTTCAATGTAATCACTCAGTATAACCATATTTATTAATCATATGTAAACAGCTGGTTTAATAGACGATCCCTGACATATTCTAATCTGACAGTGTAACCAAATAAAGTTAGATGTCTGTGGGTGGACAAAAGGGGTTCAGCTCGACAGCAAAACGTGTTTTTAAAGAGAGCTTTGATCAGCAAACTGAGGATAAACGTCCGATGGTTACAATGTGGCGTGGGTTGAATGGACCCTGGACGCCTACAACTCCGGCTCATCTCCATGACAACACAACCATGATCCGGATAACGATGCGAGAAGTAAACTGCATTTTCTATGGTTAATTACGGAATTTCTAACACTTTAATGGACAGTGGCGAGTGAAGGAACGTATGTAGTTCAGAAAAATGACTCCGTAGATTAACTGACATGTGATGTCATGCGGGGTTATCACTTGTGATCTTATGCCATTTACATAACAAACTGACCATTAGCGATTAAGCCACGCGGATGCGAGGACATTTCCATTCGGTTAACACGAGGCTGACACGTTTTCAGTCCGAAAACACACTAACCGACCCACATAAAGGGCTTTAGATGCGCCACACGGTCTGATGTGAACTTCGTTACCAAGCTCGCAGCCGCTAGCGGCTAGCGCTAGCCTGCATCGCGATCACGACTCACCACGTTGGTCAGGTCCTGCACCGATTTGGGGTCCGTCTCGGCCATGGCGTCCGGTAAATAAATGCAAGTGTCGACAAAGTACCGAACAAATCTAAGCGCTACAAAGCAATTATTCTGCTTTCAGTTCTGTAAGCGCTCGCAATCAGTAGTATCTCACACCACCCTCAGCACAGTCAGCTGATCCACAACACACGAAGTCTCGCGAGAGCGAGGTCACGGCGCTAAGACGTGTGGGACATGGAGTTTTTAATAATGGTCATGTACAGTACTGTTATGTTTAACCTATAAACGCCGAGCTATTCGTAAATAATATAATAATTGTAGCTATTCGTAAAATAAGTTAAATGAGGATTTAAATGAATAACGTCAGTTGTATAATTACACGGGAAACACTGTATCTATGCACGCGCGTGAATTTGTGTGAGTGCGCGCGGGTTTCTCCTCCTCCTCCGTGTGAGCAAGTTGGGATTTGAAAGTTGGTGCTGGCAGGGAAGCGAGCGTGTCTCTAACGCTGAAAAAACTTGCCAGAGTGCAGGTTATGTTTTCAAAGACTGAAGGGAATTAATGAAGGCGGCTGGTAAGTGAAACTGAAAATTTTAAAGAGAAAAGAATGAAAAAAAAAAAACACTTTTGCATCTTTGATCCTTTATGCACAGTCCCAATGAAGAGCGACTCAAAATCAGATCCGTGGGTTCTGCGCGTGTACAAGCCCAAACGTGCTTTTAAAACAAGCAACATATTACTTGTAAGGAGAAGTGCAGACTTCCTCGGTGCATTTGATCTGAGAGATGTTGATTCATGACCCAACATGGTGTAAACGCCGTGTCCCTTTAAAACAGCGCAACTGGACTTGGCGGTAGCTGCTCCTGTGTGGAGCAGAAGCCCAAAATTGATGTTTGCTTGCATAAACCCGGGCGTGTTGGCCCTACCCCACCAAACTATGCTCCGCTTACATAACCAAGCTGCTTCATTCAGCAGAGGTGCCTCACCGGTGTTTGATCGTGTATGTGGAAGGCCAAGCAGCGGGCGTCTTGAAACTGTTAAAAGTCCTCTAATATTTCCCTTTGAACTGCAACTTGTTAGGGAGGCTGTTATATATTTGCAGCAGGTTTGCATTTGCTTTGAAATGCCAACGAGTTAACCCTTTTAAATGTGTACATGACGAATATTAACTGAGATGTGGACAGCTTAAAGAATCTATCTATCTATCCATCCATCCTTCCATCCTTTTGTGGGCTTTGTTTTATGTCACAAATACGTTTTGAATCGTGGTTTTGAGCAGGACACCAGATGTCCTGTGTTTCATAGTTAAGTTACACAGTAATTACTTAACTCGGCGATGACAACAGTCCTACTGTGCCACAAGACTCTGACTTCTGTGTTTTCCATTTATCTTCCTGCGTTTATGCGTTTTGGTTTTGTTCACCTCATTTTATGACCTGTCCTTTTTTTTTTTTTTTTTTTCTTTCTTTAATTATGTCTCGATGTGTCAACGTTTAGATTTAAGAGGATGCCTGTTTTACATGCGCTTTCAAGTTTATTCCAGCTTTCTCTGCACACAGTGGACCAGAATAAACTAGTGCTGCTTTAGTACCGGATCAGTAATCATTTCACATCGGATTTTAATCCAGCTGTGAGCCAAGAATCCGAACCAGATTTAATCAGATGATACTCAGAGATTCACAGCTCCAGTAAATATTTACTGAACTGTGAACAATGAGGGTCATGAGTAGCTGGACTCTGGGAGAGATCAGTTAGAGTAGGAGGACCCGCCGGCTTACATTTAGCCATGGTATCTGCAAACTCTGGCAGCTGATGGTGACACCCCCCAGCCAGGTCATCTCTGTAGACCCCAAATACCAGCCTGTCACGTCAGCCTTTGCTGGCTGTTGACCGTTTAACCCTTTCTTATCTCTCTAAGTCAGCTCTTGCTGCAGCCCTTAATTCACCACTTGTCATCATATTTCTGCTGTTTGACAGTTGACTCATACAAGACTGTCATTCTTAAACTTTGTAAGCCTGCTTATAGGTATTTAAATAAAGGGGAAAATGCATCTTTGTTATTAAAAGCTGTTGATTTTGTCTGCCTTGCTCAATCATAACATTTCTGTATATTTTAATAGTTTCCTAATCAAAAATTACATGAATATTTGATATTCTGTTTAGAGAATTATTATGACTCTTTCTCACTATGTTACAACTGCAGTAAGTTAAAAGGATCCCCGACTAACAGCACTTATAGGCCTTAATATGTTGTTATTATTGTCTTGACTAAAACACAAAAAAAGTATTTTGATGATTTTAAACTCTTCGATGCTTGTCACATAGCAGGTACTTGAGGTATTGACGTATTTTTTACTTGCGCTACTCGCTGATAGACGACAACTATGGAAAGTCGTCTCCTCATAGCATTTCTGGAGAACGGAAGACCTGCAGTGGTGTTTTTGTCAACGTCCTACCCTTTTCCTTCCAACGTCTTTGTTAAATACATCTCGTGGTTATGGTTCATGGTTATCACTTGCCGCATTAAGTGACTGCAACTGTAAAGTATTGTGGTTTTTATCATTTCCTGCTCCCTTTTTATGCACCTTTCACAGTCAGCTAAGCTCAATTTTCACGCACTTTATTCTCAAACAGTGTCAGTCTGTCTTTAAAGTATAGTAGAATCAGCCAAGAGTTGTCCTGCCTGATGATAATCCCATCTTTTAAAAAAAACGAACCACTGACTTCACCTCAATGATTCCCGTGTGGGATTCTAGGAGGTTTCCTACTGTCACACAAGCTTAGAACTATTCTCAGTCATTATAATCTTAAAGACTACAGCAATCAAAGTTCAAACCCAACAAAACTGAAGCAAAATTTGCAAAGTAAAGTGAATGATTTTGGACTGAGCAGTAGCCGTATATTTAGGTGGAACGGCGGATGACAGAAGCCAGACCTCTTCTGTCAGGTGTTCGATAGATGCCTCACTGATGCTTTTTCCCTGTAACTTACAGTTCACGTTAACGAGTAATTGCAGACTATGACAGAAAGGGTTGTCTCTAAGATGATATTAGTCTTTTATAAATCACTTTTGTAACCAGTAACCAGTGCCAGTCTTAGTCTATTATGCAGTGCAAGCCATATCAATTGGTATTCTTTTTTTAAGTACAATTGTAAAGTTAAAATGAGTATTTTCATCAAAGCTTTAAGGCACGTGTCAAGTTAGTGCAGAAGGTGGGTGTAAAGTTTGTTGAGATGCACGAGTTGGAATGCTGGAAAACTCCTGCAGTTGTCAGTTTTGTAACTTCCTTTTTGTTAGTGCGACTCTCCGTGGCTTTTAATTACGTAGTTTATTTGAGCCTTACATTTCTGTTGACCACCAACAAGGGCTGGTGGTGTTTGTCGTGTACAAGAAAAGGAACGGCACTCGGCTGCAGCTTTAGTAGATGTACGTTCAACAGAGAAAGAAATACCTTCATAACAATACAGAACAAGAACAGCGAGACACGTGTTTATGGTGTGTTAAAGAAACTGTTCACACGCTTTAGATCATATTGCACATTCTATAACCTCAAGAGTTGATTTGAATCGAACTTAGTCATTCGGTGTAACAAAACACACCTTCTTATCTTTCTTAAACATATCTTCTGTTGTACAGTAGTGGTTAGCACTGTAGTCTCACAGCAAGAAGGTTCCTGGTTCGACTCCTGGGCCCGGCGGGACTCTTTCTGTGTGGAGTCTGCATGTTCTCCTCGCTCCTGCACGGCTTTTCTCCAGGTACTCCAGCTTCCTCCCACGGTCCAGAAATGTATATGAGCTGGGAAAGGTTTCGGCAGACTCCTGTGATCCTGTATAAGATCAGGCGGGTGTAGAGGCAGAGCTGGATCTTCTAGACATGGCAAGAGTGTTTCCTAGTAGAAGGAACACAGATGTTACTAAACGCATGAACATTGGCTCGGTTCTGTGCTGTTGGAGAGTCTCAGGAAGCCGAGACGACTTGATAATAAGCCGGCACGGACAATACCCAGATCCCGAGGTGCAGCAGGCTGAAATTCTAACACCTTTATGTCGATCGAACCCGATTTTACCCCTGTTGATGTTATGTGTGAATTTCATATTCTTAAAAAACATGTTTGTATGTGGCCTCTCTGAGCTACTGTTCTGTAAACATTTTTTTTTTCTTTTCCTGGACAGAGTATTGTGATGTCAGGAAGGGCAGGAATTTCAGCCAAGCAGAAAGGACACTGGTTCAGACATAACAGAGGCATTTAAATGTAATCAGCTTAATGTTTCAATCCTATTTAGCCCTCAGGGAAGTGTTTATTTCAGACCCAACTGATGACCTCTGGTTGCTTCGTTGGAAGGGACATATCAGAACAATATGTTTTGTGTGGCTGATGGCCGTATGTTTGGGTGTCTGAAGTGACTACAAACTCTGAGATAACACAACCCTGTCAGGTTGCTCAGAAAAGAAGTGACACATATTCTGAAAACATATCATTCGGTGAGGTTTTCAGATTTTCAAGGCAACAACCCCCAGGGGCGATGTCGGGTTCATTATCTTGGCCAGAGGACACGAACCCATCCATTTCTATACCGTTTTAATCCTTTGCAGGGTCACGGGGGACATCACAAACCAAGACCTGCTAATTATTTCCCATCATTAACTCCAACTAATCCCACATCTTGCTGCAAGAGCTGCACCTCTTCGTTGGGAAACTCAAACCTGATGCACACCCTTCCTCTGACGGTTGTGTAAGGAACTGTAGGCAGCAAGGAGCACTCAGAAAGGCAGTGGGTCCTGATGGGAACTAGAAGTGTGATTATTGAATGTAAAGGACAGCCGGGGCCTCGTTGAGGTCGCCGTTGCTTGAAGGCATCACTGGTGGAAGAAGGATAACTTCCCCAGGGAGGTCAGGTGGGCGTACTCAGCGGCTGACTGTTGGCAAAGAACCAAGGAGAAATAGTCCATCACAGTCTGAATCAAAGGACAAATAGACAAGAGAAGAATTGAGCACAAGCTCCTTCCAAAATAGTGAAAGGCCTGGTTTTACCATCATTAAAGGAAGCAGATAGGGCTGGATGCAAACCGGATCTTAAGTAGTTCCACCACAACGTGTCACAGACATTTCATTAATATGTCTATTTTAACAATAACTTTAATTCCCATCCCTATAGGACATTGATATTTTTGTACCTGTCGGTGTCCTAGGTGCTCACACAAGACCTCTGGAGACTCTTCCGTTGAGATTCTTTTGGTGTGATGGATGCAGAGGTGTTTCTGCAGGAAGAGGACACGGAGGGCTCATGGACGCTGCTGTCCCTGCTGGCATCCTTCCTGATGGTGTTCGGAGGGGCCGTGCCGTACGTCCCACAGTTCAAGGAGATCCAGAGAAGTAGCAACACGGAGGGCTTCTCCACCAGAGTCTGCCTGGTTCTGCTCATTGCCAACATCTTGCGCATATTCTTCTGGTAAGGATGAGGAAGCTTTAAGTTGTCGGTTATGTGGTATTGTTTTAGAAAAATAAAAGTGGAACTGAATAATCTATTTTCTGTGCTGTGTGGCGTTTGCGTTCCTTTCTGATGTTTGCTTGCGTTTTGTTGGTACAGGATAGGGAAACAGTTTGAGATGACCCTGCTGCTGCAGAGTGTGGTGATGATCCTGACCATGTTCGCCATGCTCCACCTCTGCTGCGCAGTCCAAAACGCCAACCAAGTGAGCACCAAGCGGCATCGGATTACAGGTAAGCAACGTCGTGCCATAAACACGTTGACTGGCTGCTGTAGTCAGTGATGATGATTTTAAAACGGAAACAGTGCAGTGGAAATACATTACAAATCATTTTACAGCAGAAAAATCACATTTCCATCAGGTCAAATATCTGTGTCAGTGAGGTATTCCAGTCTTGCTTTTTGCCAAAAGAGGGAGCCATATCAAAAGCTTAAATATCAGTCCTGCAGCTGTTACAAATACATTACTTCCCAGTTATTGCCTTCTTGTGATTTACATTTCCATTGGTCTTTATTTAGTCGTTTTTATATGTCTTGACAGTAAAACACTGATACTTTGCACTAGTAATGAAGCTGAGAATGTAAAGAAAATAATGGTTAAAGAAAATACAGATGGTAAGAAAATAAAAAAACAAAACACTACTACAGTGTGTTCTGTCAGTTTTGGAGCCTGACTGTATGCACAGTAACTGATTGTACATGATACATGATACATGATATTCATTATGCACATTTTGAGGACCTGCCTTTCTATTGGTGCTAAAAATAAAGTACTTCGTATTTCGTTGAATGCTTAAGGTTAGGTCAGTTGTGGTTTTGTTTAAAGGTTGGTTTTATTGAAACGTTTCTAGAAAGTAAATGCAAAATAATAAAGTGTGTGTGCTGAGGAGGAAGTGCTGATTCAGAGTCGGGAGGTGGAGCGGGGTTATTGTTTCTGAAAATGGCAAAAGAGTTGTGCTTGTATAAAGCTTTTTAACTTTATTTAGATTTTGGAAAGCCTTTACAAAACGTGTAATCAAACATAGACAACGCTACTTATTGTATATGAACTCCACATATATAAATTATTCTCGTTTTCTTTAAAATCACACACCAGTAAGCACCAGGGGTGATGTAGGGTTCATTACCTTGGCCAGAGGACACTTCGAGATGAGGATCAAACAGCTTACCTTTTGGTTGGAGGATGATCCATTTTCCGATCCACAGCGGTGTGTGTGCGTGTGCGTGTATGTGTGTGTGTGTGTGTGTGTGTGTGTGTGTGTGTGTGCGTTTGTGTGTGTGTTTGTAGGCGTATCAGTGAGCGATTCATGTCTTTAAGTGCCGTGGGAAGAAAGTCATCCACGATTATATTTAGCGTCACTCTGTATTGGATGTTTTCTTTTATTGTTTTTTTCAGAGGCTCAAGTTGATTGCTTTTGCAAATAGGATGACATAAGTTCAATCTATTTATATTTTTTTATTTGATCAGAGTCTACAGAGAGATAGCGAATGATGGAATCTTGTAATAATTTGGTTGCAATATAACTAATATAACTAGTAATTAATTTTATATTGATGGATATGCATCAAAGAGAATATTTCTCCCTAACAGAAAACCAGACACGGTAGCTATTTGTTTTGGTGTGAGTGTCATATCTTTTGTAGGGATTGATAGTAATGACCATTGTCATCAAAGACATCTGTATCTCTCTTATTTGTGCAGAAAGAGCTGCTAAATTACTGATGATGAGTGATGTATATGTGTGTGTGTGTGTGTGTGTGTGTGTGTGTGTGTGTGTGTGTGTGTGTGTGTGTGTGTGTGTGTGTGTGTGCAAGTGACTGAACCTTCATAAACAAGTTTGGTCTTCAAGGTGCGTCCGTCACACCGTGACTACCCCCCACTGGCGTCCAGTGTAACCAGACTCTGTGAGCCAGTGCCATGGGAGATGGTAGGGTCAGGACAAGAATAGATCGAAACTGTCGTCGTCCCAGCTGCTTATGCTTTCCTCTGTTCCTCCACTTCTAAGTCTTTTAAACAAACCAGGGTCGCGTTTATGTAGAATCACAGCTTGTTCCCAAGAAGCACATTGTCATGGTTTCCAAATATGTCGCTGTTTTTGTTGCTCTTTTATTTCACTTTTTTTTTCTCTGCCACTCTTCAAGGACTGCTCTTTTTTCATTATGTTTCTGTTTCATTTATATATTTATTTTTTTACCTCTTCTGCCTTTTCACACCTTGTTCGGCTGTTCCTCCTCTGTCCTCACTCCTTAGTCACTCTGTTGTTTCGTTTGCACCAAGCCCTTCATCTCCATAACTACTTATTCGCGCACTGACATTTGAGACTTAGAGATTCAGAGTCATATTGCGGACATAACTGACACACTCTTGTCAACACCTGTTGTATATGTATGTGTTCATATATATATATATATATATATATATATATACACTCTCTCTCTCTATATATATATATATATATATATATATATATATATATATATATATATATATATATATATATATATATATATATATATATATATATATATATATATATATATACACACACGTGTGTGGTGTGTGTGTGTGTGTGTGTGTGTGTGTGTGTGTGCTTTTTTGAATTCCGCCCTGCATTTTGAGAGTCCAGTATGATAATGATATCTGACCTGCTTCTTTAATTCATGCGGACCCTCTGTGGACTCTAACGTGCTGCTCGTTATGCATTGCTGAAGTGTTTTCTAAATGCTTTAACATAATCACTTATTACAACTGTATTCGTGCAGGTTTAATTCCACACTTATTCCACAGTTATACTTCCTTTACAAGGTGTTTGCCAACAACACCCGCTGCTCCTTTGTATCCTGACAACACAGGCAACAGTGTCAAAGTGGAATCATGCTGGTATAACTAAAATGGTGTGATAAGTAAACAATGGGTTCTTTTCTTTCACTGACTCTTGGAAGCATGCTTCCTGGCATGAAATTGGTATTTGTATTTTATTATGTCCATACTTGACTACTGCAATTTATTTGTTTTGTCTGGACTAAAATTTCTAATGATTACTGGTATAACTTTTCATTGTGTTGTGAAAAAAAAAACTGAAAGTTGCAGCATGTATGTTGTAGAAGTTAATGTTGTTTTTGGCACTGGTACGTCCCAGGTATGAACTTGTGCCTGGGAGTGATCTGATCACAGGTAGGTAACCCTCAGTACGTCAGTTCACACCTGACGTCAGCGTGTCACCACATCTCCCACTTCCCTGTTCTACATAAAAATGAATATGCATTTCATCTTTTGTAAGGATCAAATGCTAGAACCCTGTACAAGGTCAGGTTTGAAAACATATCATTCACATACGTAAACATAGTGTTTAACCCTGTAATTCTCACATTTAAATGCAGCGGACCATCAGTCTTATAAAATAAATAACCCTGAAATCAGCTGAGCGGTGACCGAAACACGGCTAACAGAACATGAGCCACGAGCCCAGGGAGTGAGGTCAGACAGATGTGAGAAGCGTATGCAGCTTGGATGCTCCACGACCGTTAAAAAATATCCACTCACGCTTGGATCGACTAAGACGCATGTTAATGCCAGGTTTGAACTAGGTCTTGGTCGGCTCCACGGCTGCGTTTCAACGTGTTTTTGACAAGCCTCATTCAAATCTGGGGTTAACGTCCTCTGTGAAAACCACCATGCATGCTTTTGTCTTCAAACGCACACACTACATGCACGGTAAGAAAAATTGTATTTATAAACCTCATAATTCCACTTCTATTGCCTTTAGCTTTATTTTTTTTTTCTGGAAGCACTTCCCATTATGAGACTGGAACAGACTTTCCTAGTTGTGTCATGGGTTGAGTAGGTATGGCCTGGTTGCACTGGTTTGTGTGTGACTGTTTGTTCTTGCTTACTCTACAATAACTATTTCTGCCACCTTAATGCATTGATGATGCAGTAGTATCAGAGTGAGAGGTCAGCAGAAACGAAGGCTGTTTCTGATCCGCGTCAGCATTGTTACACCGTCCATTACAATGTTCTCCCTAAAAAATGTATGAATGGAGGGGAAACCTCAAACACTTAAAATAGTTCACCTCTAAGGGTTTTTTGTGATATTTAAATATGACTTTTAGATTCCAAACATTTAATGGCTTACAGCCTATAACTAGAGCCTGCAGGCCGCAGCTGGCTCGTGATAATAGTTTCGACACTGAGCTGAGTCAGAATTATGACTTCGCTGTGGCGCACCGTGGCTGTCTGAGGGAGCCACATTAACAGCTCTGACCTTACGATAGAAGGATTAAAAACCTGACGGGGGGCATGCAGAGGATATGTTTAAAGGTGAATGTGACCTCTCGCTTGATGCAGGGAAGTTCCCAAGTAACTTCGGACAAGTGGAAGTAGTGGATATGAAACATCAGCAGGAAATTCATTTTGGAAAACTTCAATGTGCTTTGTATTTTAGTAGAATAAAACCAGACAATGAGTTCATTTAAGGGTCCAACAGTGTAAAGATGGAGCAGCATCCTCATCTACTGGTCAAAGGGGGTAAAGCACAAGATATGCATTTTATTTAATTCAACACAACTCTAATGCAGATTTGTTTGAAAAAATTCAGAACATGTTGCTGGTTTCTTAAGTCCGTATTCATGTACTTAAACTCCACTTTGTGACTCACCTTGAAAAGAGCCCCAATCACGATTTACGGTTCTGTTTGCGGGGGCATAATTGGAGATTACCGGACCGTAAACCAAAGAGAGATGCAGTCTTGATAATTACTGTTGACCTGGGCTCATCCTTAAAACCAGGATTCGAGTGGTGAACACAGCTTCCATTTGTTCAATGTGACCTCAAAGCTGAAAATATATTAGCATTTTTGCTGATTTTGTATAAATCTAATGCCCCTTAAATCAGCATAATTCTTTTCTTGTCACCCAAAACCTCCTCTTTTCTTTCTGAAGTTGTTTTTCTTCCAAACAATTAACTGAGGCCCAGTTTATTTGATTTAACTTTTTAAATAGGTTAGGGATATTTTTGTTGTTTTACATACACAAGTCAATAAAAACAATTAATTTAACAAAAGTCATTTTTTTTATTATTACCTATTGAGGTTGCTGCATGTTTTATTCCACTTATATAAATTAGACAAACATTAGGGAAAACATTTTGTTTATCTTCAGAAATAAATCCAAATTATACTATTTAGCATGTGCAATAAAATGTACTAGTAATAATGTCGTGCCGTGCGCCACACAGACGACCTGAAATGGTTTCTCATTTTAAAATGCAGTCGGTTTATTGACTAGTGCAGCAGAAGTAATGATCCACTAATCGGTGTCTTAGTGGCAGTGATATTGTTGTCAAGCTGTGAAACAGGCACAGTCTCTAAACAAGAAATAGATTAATATTCAGATTTGTTTTCTTTTATTTATATTGCATTCATTTTCTCCTTAAAACTCTATATTCAAATTGTTAATGCATTGTTATTATATGTTAAAATGTTCAGCTTGTGGGGGCATTTTAATGTCCAAGACTTCCTGATATCATTTTCTTACATTTTGAATTCTGTTTTATAATCAGACTGCATGTATTGCACATGTTCACACACAATATGAACTGCAGGAGAATACTGTAGTTAATTTATTCAATATTTTATTCATCTTCACTGCTGTGAAGACATGACCGCTAGATCCTGGAAACTCAAGGTCAAGGTTAGAAAATGAGATAGAAGAAAGGCTCCTGTCCGACCACTCCTCTTGAAACAAAGTGGTTCCTGCCCAGCTGGGTTTGGTATGAAAAATGCAGCGTGTGATGAACAGGGCACGAGTGTCATGTCAAACCAGATGCAGTCTGGGACCCTGCCCATTATGACATCATGTAATGAGCGGGTGGTGCATGTCTGCAGACCGCTGGTCACACGTATCTCCAATCCTCAACCGCACTGCAGTCAGCTGTGACAAACACAAGAAGACGCACACACACACGCACACACACACGCACACACACACACACACACACACACACACACACACACACACACACACACACACACACACGAGTTCCTATTTCATACCCAGCAACACGCACAGTGTTCTGCTTACTTTCATTGTGAAGTTTTTTTTCATTAAACTGCTGATAACAGCAAAGTTTAATTAGCAAGTCAAATTAAATCAGGTAGGTAAGAGAGGTGCTTTATTAGCAGTCAAGCACAGTGGATTACCTCTGCATGGCATTTTAAAAAATAAAAATAAAATGACATGTCTCAAAGGGGATGTTTGTTGGGAATTCTTTGCTCATTAGTTGTCACAGAAACTCACAGAAGAGAGGCAAAACATTTTTCTAATTTAAAGTTTTGTAATTACCTTTTGGTAAGGTTGTTTCTCAGACCCTGTTTTGTCTGGTGTGTATGTGTTTGATGCCGTCTCAGAAGGATACATGGCCTTTTGGCCAAAACAAGAGATTTTTCCAATTTGTTTTATGGTTTAGGACCATTGTGCCCTGTTGTTATCTGTTGTTTTTTCTGACCTGATATTAATTACTATTAATTTGATTAAGTATTGGTTTTAGTAAGTAGGGTTGGACTCTGTCGGGGCGGCCCTTTGTCGCTGATCTGTTCATACATTTGATGAATGTTTGACCCTAAGTTTAAATCCAGCTGTGTCCTAATTTACCAGCATTTGCTTGAAGAGGTCACATCACACAGAATGGAAACTTGCTCTTTCATGGAAAAAGTCAAATTGAGCAAATTTCTCCTCTTTGAGGTTCTGACTTGATTTCTTGTAGTTATTTAATAATGTGGGTCTGTAACTCATGAAAAAGTGTCTGACCTTATTGAACTGGTTGTGTCAATCAGGACAGAGTTTCGCCTCATTAGACAGGTGTTAAGAAGAAGAAGTTAGGTTAAGTTAAGAAGAAGATCTGACAAACAGACAACATTTATCACCATCCATCTTCTCTAAAAGACCTGACAGCTGTGTGTAAAAAGAGAGTAAACACCAATTTGTTATACGGTCTGCAGTGCACTTCATTTGACTTTGTATGAGAGTTTTTTAAGGTTATGTTTCGAGTGCTGGTCCAGTGTATCACGACAAGGGCAGAACCTACGTTTTTCCTCCTAAGTCTGAGATTCTGTTATCTATCGGACCCTCCTCTCTAGCACCTGCTGCAGACCTTACCAGGGAGCCTGAGGAGTGTGATGTGTGATTCCCCAGTAACTGGAACAAACCCTCCGGTCCTCCTTCTTTAAAGTATGGGAAGATATGGGGTGCTGCTGAGACTTTGGTTTGCGTTGCCGGTATTAAGTCAGGTTTGTTCTGTCACCGATTTCTAGGCGCAACCAAGAAACTGAGGCAGTCTGGTTTGGTGGCCAGAGGATGTGATCCCTGCTTTTTGCAGATGATGTGGTTCTATTGGCTGCATTAAAACAAGGTTCTTCAGGTTTCTCTGGAGCGGTTCAGAGCAAAGTGTGAAACGGCGGGGATGAGGATCAGCACCTCCTAATCTTAGACCATGGTTTCCCGTCAGAAATGCCCTCTCCAGGTAGGGAGTGAGGAGCTGGCTTTAAGTGTAGTAGTTGAAGTATCTCAGGGTCTTGTTCATGAAGGAATGATGGAACAGGAGATTGACAGGCAGATGGGTGGGGTGGCTGCAGTAATGTGAATGCTCTTCTGGTCTGTGCTGAAGAGAGAGTTGAGCCAAAAGGCAAGGAATTCTGTTTCCTGGCCGATCTCTGTTCCTACCCTTACCTGGTAGAGTAGAGTCATTGGTGCCTCCTGGATACCTCCCTCGTGAGGGGTTTTGGGCATATCCAACTGGGAGGAGGCCCCGAGGAAGACCCAGGACACGCTGGAGGCCTGGACCTCTGTGCTTAGGCTGGTGCCCTTACAACCTGACCTTAGATATGTATGGATGGATGGATGGATGGATGGATGGATGGATGGATGGATGGATGGATGGATGGATGGATGGATGGATGGATGGATGGATGGATGGATGGATGGATGGATGGATGGATGGAAGGTTTTTCTGCATGGCCAACAGATTGTGTAAATGTGTATGTGTATGCATGTGTCAGATA
Source organism: Xenentodon cancila (assembly GCA_014839995.1). Taxonomy (NCBI): domain Eukaryota; kingdom Metazoa; phylum Chordata; class Actinopteri; order Beloniformes; family Belonidae; genus Xenentodon; species Xenentodon cancila. Next base: position 12,776,426 of record CM026199.1, read on the forward strand.
TGTCAATTCAGATTTCCATAAATCTGGAAAGCCAGATGCCTGCTAACTGAACTGAGTCAATACCATCTGAGTGCTTATTCTGTTGATAAATGAACAGCTGACACATAAGACACATGTTTTTGTTTTTTTTTTGGGTGGCTGGCCATAAGAAATGAAAATCATTAACAAGTATGCAGCTGCATACAGAGGGAGGAGAGAGGAGAGTGTGAGGAGAAGTACATACACTGGTGCCACTTTACAGAAGAAACGGAGAGAGAAAACAGACAGCGTCATCACAGTGTAAACGAGGAAGTTGGTATACTGCCCAGCCCTCAATACAGCAGAACTCATCATCATTCAACTTTACCATAAACACCCTTTTCTAAGATGGCTTTGACTTTTATTTTTAAAGACTTCATAGTGATCAATGAATTAGGATAATGGGCTTCAGACTAAATATGTGAATACATTTATAATACTCAATAAATGAAAAAAAAAAAAAACAAATTTCTCCCACCTGGATTATTTGATGTTATAATGATAGTTTAATAATGAAATAAGCATTATGCATGTTTTAAAAGTGTTCCTTACTTCTTTAATGGTCTCTCTCATCACAGTAGGCAGCCACAAATGAAAGCATGACTGATTGTTGTTTAGGTCCACCTCCTTTGCCAATTACACATTCGACAGCTTTCACATGTTGCTCATCGTTTGTGGTCTTCACGGCCTCAGTAAGAGTTTGTCATCTCAGGTGGAACGTGTGCTCGCTGGGATTACATCTTTCCTGTTTCCTTTCCTGTCTTGTACTGCTTCCGTGTAATTATAATTTGTGAATGCGGACAATTTTTTCCAAAAACCACTGTTGCTAAGCAGACAGAATCCATGCAAAATATTGATAAAATTGTCGAATAGATGTAGTCTTAGTGTTTTTTTTCCATTAAGGTAATACAAAAAGATTGCTGCTATAGTTTGTAGGCAAACATCGTGATTTCTGCTCGACACTGTTGAGGATTGTATTATGAAAACTATAGGCTAAAATGACAAACTGTTTGTCAACTTTTTTGTTTTTTACTGCAGAGAAATCGCTGCTGTGTTTGCTCCCTGTTGCACTGAATCATTGATGTGGATGCAATGAGCAGCATGTCCAGTGGCATGTTCTTTGCTTCTATGCACATTAGTCCTTGTCTGTTCATTGTCTGGGCTACAGCACAATAGATAGAGATTCTTGTCAGGTTCAAGATCACTACTTCATTACCGACTTAAACTGAAATGATCTTGGCCTTGAACGTTCCTCCTGCTCCTCTCACAGCTTTTCTGCTCCGCGTGTTGTCATCTGATCAGTCCTGATCAGTCCTGATCAGTCCTGATCAGAGGGAATGTGATGGAGTCGGACTTTCAAAACCTTTAGCTTTGCTCATTAGGGGGAAACTTTCTGTCTTCTACCATGTTTCTCATACAAGGACCTAGAGATACACATACCCTTGTTTTAGTGGAAATATTAAAGTTAAAATAATTCAATAATTACTGTTAACTGGTGTAATAATTATGTTGCTGGGGAAGTTTATCTTCTTTCAGTCACTTCATTTTGAGTTACTTAAGAGTTTGAGATGCACTGTTACAACTCAAACTTGTCATAAAGTTAATAACTTAAAGTTTTCAGACCCTGAGAAAAACCAGACCAGGAACGTGTGTATTTAAGTGGATATCGTAGCAGAGAGCATGGTTCCCACTGTCCTAATTGGAGAAATGCTCTGCTGTGGGCTCTGCCATCTGTGAGACACTTGACTCGCTCAGACTTCTCTGACTCCTCTCTGACACGTCTCCTTGCTTCCTTACAACTTCACTGCCTGCAGAACTGCCCTCAGGCCCAAACGCAGGCCCCCACACCGCCAGACGTTGACAGAACTTACTACATGAATTGCAAAGTCACTAAGAAACTAACGAAACTGAAAAATAGGCTGCCAGATGTGTTTAATTATTAATTAAGAATGTGTGTTTAATTGGTTGATTGTCTTATAGGTTTATAAGAGCCAGAAATAAACAGCTCATCTGGTATGCCAGACATAAAAATGACAATTTTTTTTAGATTTCAGCAGAATACTGGATTCAACTTGTTTAAGCTCAACTTCTAAATGTTAGTTTGGTTTAATGTTTAAAGAGTCATATGACACTGTGGCCCACGTCTGGGTTTAAACCCTCCCTCTGGTATTTATATTCTTATTTGACTTGATGTTGGAGTTCATGTTGAAACTAAAAGACGTGACAGTTTTATTTGACATTGAGAAAAGTTTTCTCTGTAGTTAGTGCCCCCCTAACTTTGTTCATTCAGTCAAACTTCACTTTCTCAATTTAATTTCCTTTCACTGTTTCAACCCCATTCATCTTTCTACGTTTCTTTTCCGTTGGGAACTGTTGAAGTGAGCAAAAGGGCACTGATGCATCCTGAAAATAACAGCACTGTTGGGGATACTGTCTTTTCATCTGTTTGTTATAGTAAAAAAGCAATGAAAGCCAGTCAGCTGCAAACATTTAAAAAGAAGAAAAAACACACTAGGGGCCTGTCTTTTTTTTTTTTTTAAGAAAACGGGGAAACGTTGCACAGATCCTGAAAAGGAGGACAAAAGTCTTTATAAGGTGATTCAATCACGTCTTTCACTGACGTGTATGTAACGCTGTGAAACATTTCCAAGTTTTTCTGTTGAGTAAGTTTGTTGACAGATACGGTGTTTACATTCTTAATCAATCTTGGTGACGATGTTCATTGTTGCTCAGGAATAATTATTAACTATAATTAACTATTGCAGTCACCATGTTTGCGATTGTGTTTTTATGCAAATCCACTGTTTAGAGATGTTAAAGTATAGCAGCTGAAAGGAAAAGAGCTTAAAGCAAGCGCTTCAGGCAGCAGAACATATTGGAATGTTTTAAATACTTAGAGTTCTATTATTTTATTTATCTTGGTATTGTCAGCTTTATTCCAAAGATGGAAAAAATGAAAAGATTTGGACGGTATTAAGCTCCGTAATAACTGCTGTTGATAAAGCATAACAGATCGCCTCCATTACTGCGAAGCCCGGTTTTAATATCCTTTCAAAGAAGGTAAAAGTCACACAAATATTGCTTCCTTCTCTGTCCTGCATGTTCAAACCGCAGCTCATAAATTTGTCACTTTGTACCACTAGTTTGAAAAAGACAAAAAACAACAACAAACTGCCATCAAAAATCAGATATTTTTCACCATTTACAAGACAATGATTTTTTAACTTTGTTAAAATGTTATTAGATATTAAACCTAATATTTTATTTCTAACGGTCATTCAAATGATTTTGACAAGAAGTTGAATTACAAACACAGATGACAAAGTAGTGATGACTTAGATGGGCTGCTGCCGTACGTGGACGATACGCATTTACGTTTATGTAACGTTAACGGCAGAAAAAAGTCTAGTTAATTCCCTTCATTTAGAATCTGTTGTTAACTTTAAATGTCAGACTGTCAGGCTGTTGTCAGGCTGTTGTCAGGCTGTTGTCAGGCTGTTGTCAGCCTGTAGTCAGCCTGTTGTCAGGCTGTTGTCAGGCTGTTGTCAGCCTGTTGTCAGGCTGTTGTCAGGCTGTTAACAAGCTGTCGTCAGGTTGTCGTCAGGCTGTCAACAGGCTGTCGCCAGGCTGTCGTCAGGCTGTCGTCAGCCTGTCGCCAGGCTGTCGTCAGGCTGTCGTCAGCCTGTCGTCAGGCTGTCGTCAGGCTGTCGTCAGGCTGTCGTCAGGCTGTCGTCAGACTGTTAACAGGCTGTCGTCAGCCTGTCGTCAGCCTGTCGTCAGGCTGTCGTCAGGCTGTCGTCAGGCTGTTGTCAGACTGTTAACAGGCTGTCGTCAGACTGTTAACAGGCTGTCGTCAGGCTGTCGTCAGCCTGTTAACAGGCTGTCGTCAGCCTGTCGTCAGGCTGTCGTCAGGCTGTCGTCAGACTGTTAACAGGCTGTCGTCAGCCTGTCGTCAGGCTATCGTCAGGCTGTCGTCAGGCTGTCGTCAGGCTGTCGTCAGACTGTTAACAGGCTGTCGTCAGGCTGTCGTCAGACTGTTAACAGGCTGTCGTCAGGCTGTCGTCAGGCTGTTAACAGGCTGTCGTCAGGCTGTGCTCAGGCTGTTAACAGGCTGTTGTCAGGCTGTTGTCAGACTGTTCAGAGGCTATCGACAGGCTGTTGTGAGACTGTTGTGAGACTGTTGTGAGACTGTTGTCAGGCTGTTGTCAGGCTGTTGTCAGGCTGTTGACTGAACCACCTCCCGAGGAAACTTCATAATCACACAATCTGGTTTACGCATAAATGGTGAACTTTGATGTGTAAGTGTGTTGTCCCATAACTGTTAGATGCATATTTACTTTGATATAATCACTGTTATTAACAGGTTTTTTACATTTAAAACACAACAAAATTAACTTCAGCGTACAATCAAAAGTTAAATGTAGCTAATTTGCTCGGGTTGTTTGTATGGATGTTTGAATACTGATCATCGGCGGTATGGAGTTTATTTGGGATAGTTGTATTTGACTTGGTTTTGCATGGAAACAATAATTGTAACTACATATTGGGACACCACTACAGGCAGGTGACAATGAAAAAGCAACTATGGGTGTTTACTGACACGGCCTCAAAGCGGAGGAACATCAGAGGACGCTCCATCGAAAAGATGGATTGTAATGAGACGACTGTAGACACGTTTTACTGTGGGGAACGTGAGGAACTGTTTCTGATGCTGTGTGTTGATGGCGGCGGGGGTTTCTTAGTACCGCAGTGGAGCCTCGTGTCCTTTTGCATCTTGCAGAAGAACAAAAATTTCAGCTGTTTCATTAGATTTAGATTTAGATTAGTTTTTTTGTTTTTTTCTTTCCCCCTGAGCTACACATTCCTCAAGCAGAAAATGAAACTGCAGTTACTGTGTGCATGATTAGTTAGTAGCAGCCAGCAAGATCAATATAGCTGACAACTTTTTGCTTTATGGTTATGTTGAATTAGCTTTGCTTTTGCTATTAAACGATAAATATCAAAAGATCACACAGCCTTCATCCAGTTCAGATTTTATGCCTCTTAAAGTTGTACTTTTTTCATACATTTGCGTGTAAGTATTTATATTTCATTCCTCGATATTTGACATTGGCTTACTTTATTCAATAAAGAATGTGTGCATGTCCTCACAGGATTTGACAAAACAGATTGTTTTCCTCAGTCAAGCTGTCTGCACTTCCAGACTTTCCACCCAAAGTGATTTTCAATTACTGATAGAACTACAGGGTTGGACAAAATAACGTGAATTTAAATGGCGACTTAAATATTTGTTGAGTTGGTCCTGCTTTGGTAGTAAAACTTGCCTCAATGCTTTCAGTAATTGCGTACAGGTTTTGGATAGTGGTATATGCATGTTTGATCAAGGCTTTAAGAATGTAATCCATCTGCCTCCCACCCCTTCAAAACGTTCAAAGAAAACTTCTCAACGTGACCCAACACAACAGTTTCAATTAATACGATAAAGTACCTGAACAGGTGTTTAGTACGACTAAGTGAGAATGGACATATGGAAATTCACGCAGCTTTTGTCGTTTATGTGCTCCGAGCGCTGAGCCTTGTGTGATGGAGGACACAGCATGTAAACATCGATCAGCGGCAGTGGCGAGATGTCTCTAACAACAGCTGCCATCTCTTCCATCCTGAACGGTTTGTTCTCTACCTCAGTAAAAATTCCCTAATCAATATGGTCTCACAAATATGATGCTTTTTTGTTATTGTTAAAACAAGTGATGCATGGTGTGTGTCGTTTCAGAGGGAATTCATATAAAAGACACTTTAGACGTGAATGTAAACCAATACAATCTGTTGCTCAACTGATACTGGTGAATACCTCTTAGAAGTAAACCTGCAATTGATTATTTTTACCAAATATATATTAATATGTTTAACAAATAATAACCAATCAAATTATTATAAAAGTGCCCTCATGCTTCACATCTGGATCAAATGCTCCTTTGGGTGTCTTCTGTATAGAAATCCTTCCAGTTCAAGGAAAAAGTGTGAAGATTTGAGCGAACAGATGCCACTCGTCCATCAGTCTGCTATTTTATTCACTGTTCAACATTGATGGGAAAAGAAAAGACATGGTAATTGCAGCTCTTACACAGGATCCCACATGACACATTCATTGAACTATAAGGTTAAGCCTCCATCAAAGTGGTGGAACAATCCCACCAAAGGCCCAGAAGTGTTATATCCACAGATCTAATTCAATAATTGAATCTCTAGATAATGTACTTAAGACACTGTCCTTTCAGTTAAGTTTAGATTTGACTACTGCAACCTTTAACATCACAAACAAATGCGTTTTCGACTCGCCCGGTGACGAGAAGCGTGTACGTACACCACCCGGCTGAGTCCCACAGTACAAATCTGTCCTTTTAAGCAAAAATGCAAACCAGGATTTCTTTTTCCTTAGATAAGGAAAATATGATGAGCATCTTTTATTCATGAGATGGTTTGTTTTTTCAACTTGTTGCATTCACACTATGTTTTTATTTGAAACTTTTGTTAATGTTATCCTTTGCATTCACACTACTCCAGCAAACATTACTGTTTATGCAGGTGTGTGTTCCTTTTTAACAATGACAAAAATAAAAATAACAATATAGTTATGTTATTAAATGATAATAGTGGAAGCTTTGGATACTTCTAATAATGCTGTTACAACTACTATCAAACTCAAATACTCGGGCTTCGCTCAGATCTATGTTGACAGTGAAAACTTCTGTCAACGGTGAACGTATACACGTTGACACCCTCGAAAACAAATAGTCCACCTAAAAGTGACACGAAATAAAGAGCTTTTGCCTCATTTACACACCGGCTATGTCACACATCGCAAGCTGTGCGGTGAAGGTCAAAGATCTTTTGACGTAGACACAATGCAATTTGGTAGCTAATAATAGCTCTGCTTGTCCGCTGGCCTTGGTTCCAATAGTCACATTATCTTTGATTTGCACGCGCTTATCTCTAGAGGAAAAAAAGACATTCACCGATAATGCGTCTGTGCTACCAACCACAATAAATACCCGGACGCTCTTGGTGCCTTATGTTACAATATCCTTATCTGGACCTCCCGACTCTTTCATCTGGTCAAAAGCTGATCATTATCAGACCAAGGCACCTTCACCCGCCTCCCCCAAAAGAAAAAAAAAAAACAACAAAACAACTTTGATTCCTTTGCGTGTTCAACAGGAAGGAAGACAAGAGATAAAACTGAAAACAGAAGATGTGACTTTGTGTGAAAACCCACATCGCTGCACAGAGTGAGCTGTAAATTGGACAGAAGTGTACTTAATTTTATCTCCTTCTTCTCTGCCTCCGACGTGCTGTTCCAGCATGTTCCAGGATGGATGCAGCTCTAGCAATTTTATCTTCGCCACCAAGGTCACTGCAGCTTGTCGCTCTGTCCAGTTATCGTCCATTACTCGCAGAACTCCCCTCCCATGGTCCACTGCGGCAGTTCTTTTCAACAATTCAAGCCTCTCTGAGCCCATTTTATGACTGCTGTAATCAGCGTAGTCAGAAAACAGAGCTGTCACTTTATAACAGTGTGCCTGATGGAGGAATCACTTGTACAGTTTTGTTCTTCCATGAGCATTTTGAGTGATCCAAGTACATTTGAAGCATTCAGCCTCTCTTAAGGTTAAAAAAAAAAAGTTGCAGAGGTGTTAAATGAGTCATTTACACACGGTCTACCTCCAACCACTTTAGAAAAAAATATAAATGGTTTCGAAATTGAGCAGCCTGCTGAAGTGGTTGTTAGCACTGTCCACTCGCAGCAAGAAGGTTCTCTCAGCCTGTAATTTATGGAGTTTTTATATTTCCTCAGTGGTTTCATTTCAGATTCAACCAAACCCCTCCCACAGACCAAAAGCATGTGTGTTTGGTTAATTAAAGATGCAGATTTCAAGCAGTGAGTGTCGCTGTGCACGGTTGGTCGTCCCGTTTGTCTTCGTGTGGACTTGTGACGTGCCCAAGGTGTACCCAACTGCCCCGTGGCCAGTAACAGCAGGAAGACTCTCCTGCACCGCCAGTGATCCAAAACTAGATGGAAATTTAAGGCCTTGAGTTAAAAAGGTGTCCCATATTCTCCCGAAGTTATTTAGTTTCCCTCTGGCCACATTGGTTACATTTTTGGTTACATTTTTCAGAAATTACTGGATTTTTAAGCATTCCCACATGCATCCAACATTATCATTACACTTAACTTGTATTGTAACAGTTTTAATGCTGTTAATAGTCTGCATTTGTGCTTTCAAACAAGATTTTCCCCATTCATTCTCGGTTATTTCTACCTTTAAATCATTTCTCCATGCATCAAATCTTGAGGAATTCCTCTTGATATTTATTTTATAAAGATATGTGTGCAAAGGTTATATAAATAAGCTTCCTCTAACTTAAAATTAATATGAGTAACAGTGGCAACGTTTTTCAATTCGTCATTGAATACTTGTCGGAGCAAAACACAGAAAAAAGTGAAGATTTTAGTATAGAATGAAAACAATCTTGCATGGTAGCCATTGAGTCAGATGACTCAGTCAGTGTGTTTGAGTGGGAGTGAGACCTACTCAACGTGAGTTAGGCTATAATTGATCATTTCTGGCAGCAAGGTTGTATAGCAGGATGTGTGAAACTCTTTCTAGATGAATACTGTGACTCATATGAATAAAATGCTGCCAGGCACTAGATGCTTTGGAAGAACAAGCAGAGGCCAGATGCATAAAGCTCTGTTCATAAGTTCAAATTAAACCACTCACATCACAACTAAATGTACACAGAAAAAAACAAGGGTGAAGAAAAAACACAATTTTACCAAATGTGAACTTTGAAACAAGGACGACCAGATTAGTCTGTTGTATTTGTTCTGGGATCACAGATGGAAGAAAAGCTGGTGAATGTAAAGCAGTAACAGAACTGATCAATTTATAGCAAAAGACCCTGACCCTGATTTCTGAAATACACAAAACAAAAAACAAAAAACAAGCACAAAGGCTCATTTATGCACTGTTTGCACTGGACTAAAATGACCTCTGGACCTGGAGTAATTCTGAAAGTACTCCCCAACATCTGTATTTAGTGCCAAGTATTCACGCTGGATAAGCGAAGTCTGTGTTTTACCATAATTTACAGACGTTGATCCCGGAAGCAGCATCAAAGCCTCAAATTTTATCAAACAATTTCCTTTTATTTAACCTAAAATTTAAATATTAAGTTAAAAGCACCCGATCAGAAACTCAAAAGTTAGATTTCAGTGACTACATGTCACATTTTGACAAGTGACAAAAATCGGAAAGTGGTGCATCTATCAATGTTTAAAGTCCATCCAGACCTAATTGTGGTTATCACAATGATTGACAGTAAACAAGCACATTTAATAACTATCCTGTTGGAGGAAATGCTCTGCACATGGCCAAGAATCTCGTTGTCTCATCTTCTGTTGTCTATCTAAATCCCAAAACCAAAAGCCATCACTATAATCAGATACTTATCGTTTCATTTAGGAGCCTCCTGCTGAAGAGGCAGAACAACAGAGAACATATTGTGTTCAGAGAGGGGTTGTGTTGTAATTCAATTCAATTCAATTTTATTTATATAGCGTCTATTACAACACAAGTTGTCTCTAGGCGCTTTCCAGAGACCCAGAACATGACCCCCGAGCAATTATTACATAAACAGTGGCAGGTAAAAACTTCCCTAGTGGAAGAAAAACCTTAAGCCAAACAGTGGCAGGAAAAACTCCCCTTTAAGAGGGAAGAAACCTTGACCAGGACCTGGCTCATGAGGGGGGACCCTCCTGCCGAAGGCCAGCCGGGTAGAACAGAGAGAAGAGAGACATAGACACACCGTCAAAGGTACAAGACAGGATACAATAGTATAATATTTATCAGCAGCAGAACTAAGACTTCTGTGTATATATGGTGTTATATATGGATAGTTGGTGATCCACTGGGATGAGGACTGCAGGTCAGGATGTCAGTAAATATCCAAGAGACATCCATACAGACAGGTGAAGACAGACACCGGGGTTTGTCAGAGGTGGGACTGCAGTCAGCAAGCAGCTCCTGAGGCTCTGGTCCACCGGACATGCACAGAAGAGGAACAGAAGGGCCAGACAAGCACAACAAACTACAAGAACAATGGACCACAATTATGTTTATGAGATACTGTTAATAATGAGGGTTGAGGTGAAGCAGAGACAGAGAAGGCAAAGAGAAACAGAGAAGGTGAAAGGCACCACTCAGTGGATCATGTTGGTGCCCCCCTGCAGCATAGGCCTATAGCAGCAGATCTACACCGAAGCTGTTTAAGATGTGCTGCTCTAATCTGGTCCTGTAGCTGCAGCTTTGACTACTGGGCCTGACACATTAAGGTACTAAATGTACACTAACTATATGCTTTATTAAACAGAAATGTTTTAAGTTTAGTTTTAAAGGTGGAGGTGGTATCAGCCTCCTTAACCCAAACTGGAAGTTGGTTCCAGAGTGATGGTGCCTGATAACAGAAAGCCCGTCCTCCAAATCTACATCTGGATCCTCTAGGAACTACGAGTAAACCTGCACCCTGAGAACGGAGAGCTCTATTAGGAACGTACGGTACTATCAGGTCTTGCAAATATCGTGGCGCTAGGCCCTTTTGGACTTTATATGCAAGTAACAAGTAATACAATTTTGAATTGGATTCTAAATTTTACGGGGAGCCAATGGAGGGAGGCTTAAACTGTAAGCACATAGGTTTACGGAAATGAGTACAACTGACGTTCCAGGTGTTTCTTTTATTGCTGTCATCTCAGTGTCAGCTCTGCACTCTGATGTTCTGCTACAAAACAAGTGTCCACAACTCAGCGTGAGCTGCTACCACCGTCTGAAAGCATCAGTCAGCCAGACGTGTCTTGATTCTCCTGAATCTCTTGAAGGTTCTACAGTTGTTTTTCCACTTTTTAAAAGCCTTTAAAGTGCCTTAAGAACAAGATCATTAAAAAAAACTTTGAAAAGGATTCTGTAAAGACAACTAGTTTAATCTGTGGTAACAAGAAATGGTTATTTTTAGGATGTAATCAATATATAGGTATTGACACTATAACTGCTTTTCAGTGTGGAGTTTCAACAGCTACAAAACAATATAATCCGATTGTAATATCTCGCTGATGCTTGTCATTTTCTCCCAAGTTTTTATTACATTAGGAGAAACGTACTTTTAAATTTATTTACCCAAAGACACATTTGCCATCCACTCGCTTTTAATGTTCTGACTTCAGATATGAATTGACTGTGTTGCTCAGTTTACAACATTAATAACTGAAAAAGCGTTGACTCATTATGACGTATTATTATGTTTGAGAAATGTATGAAATGGCAGGTTCTATTAAATAACTTTAAACCTTCATTTTGCTGGGACAGCAAATCTTATACAAGCTGTGAACTTCAAAGAAACCACACTGACATTTCTTGAGGCCAAACCACCTGCAGATTAACTTCCACTCGTGACCCTGAGGAGTCGGTAGATATTTAGAGGTTTTTACTGGCACGAAACTCAAGATATAGAGGCTTATAGAGTTTCTATCAGAATAAGTGCCAGTAATTCACTATTTTTTTCTGATTTTTTTCTGCCTAATGGAGTCTCAATTTCCAGTTGCAGTTTCAGATGGCAAAAACAGAAGATGAAGAGGGAGAAACGTAAGAGAGAACTTGTTGCAAAAAGAGGCAGAGGCCCAAACCGAGAACCAACCTGAAGCTTTTTCAGCATCTATGTTCAATGTTTAGGGTCATTATGTCTTGCCACCTCTCAGATGTCTAGCATGTCTAGGCGTATTGTTGTAGCCAGCTGGAGTTGTAACAGCTGAGTATAAGGCAGGGAAGTGAGTCCCAAGTCTGCTTTTAGTGTGAAACGCTCCATATCCGCTGGGCATGAACCTGCTCCAGGGAATGCCGCAGATGGGGAGCTTGAAGGGGGCAGTACACCTCTCAAACGGTAACACAGGTGTCCCAAAGCCTAGAGTGGCCAGAAACCTCCAGTAAAGGAAAAGGCAAAAGCAAAAAGATGACACAGGAGAAGTGCTACCACAAGCACAAACGCCTGTGGTAAACTCTTATGCCGCTGCGTTTTGATCCTTCAGCTCTTCATGTCATTGTGGAGCAGAATACGCCAAGTGTTGAATTGTTCAGCCAATAATTGCTTTTGGTGTCAAGTGTCCTTCAGCCTATCAGGACATAGCTACGGCTGTGATAAGGTTCCTCACAAGAATCACACGGAGACAAAACAACAGCAATCAATTCACAATAACGTTCACTAATTAACCAAACGCTTGTCTCTGTGCTGACAGGGCATTTGAATGCTTGGAACAAACCTTTATATATATATATATATATATATATATATATATATATATATATATATATATATATATATATATATATATATATGTATATATATATATATATATATATATATATATATATATGTATATATATATATATATATATATGCACAATCATGCAATCATGGTAAGAAGCTGGTCTCTGCACCTGCTTGGGTAAGAGTCTTTTCTTATTTTTCTTTTTTCTTGCTACTATGGTGGGACCACACTCACTCAGCCTCATTTATCTCACAGCTGCAGGTTCTAGCCACTGACTTCTAGGGACAGAAGTGGGTGGAGGCACTAGAGCAAGAATGATTGTTAAGAGGTAGAGTGGTTTTGGTCGTGGAATTTATCGTTGATTGCATTATGACGTCCTCCCGTCATGCTTTACATTTTTGCTTGCATATTTTCTGGTACTTTCTTGTGAAAATAGTTCACATACCCATTCCGCATATCAGTCCACAAGACTTTCCCTCCAAATAGGCTGCATCAACATGCAGAGTGTGAAGGATGTGCAGTCCTGTTCAGGGAAAGAGTGTCTGTTCTGATTTTGATGGTGAACCTTTTTATATCCAAGATTGTGGTCTCATATGAATTGGGTACATTTGTGGGATTCATTAATAATCCAGCAGAGGTCAAATGGTCATAGAGGTGTTGCTGTGTGTTATTGATGCCAGTGAAGCTCATTAGCTGAGCGTTGTCGCTTTCAAGAGGCTAGAATGAATAATGCACGCATACATTCAGGAAACAATGACTAGTGCAACAAAACACTCATGGTTCACTTGCAAGGTCAAAGCTGCCCATTTAAAGAAGTGCAACTGCAGCAGAAGCCAAAGTAAAAAAGGTTTCTCGATATAGGATTATATGTTGCAGACCACGTATTAAAAAGAATCCAAACAAACAAGCAAACCCTTGCTTTATCTTAATCCCACCTTAAATCAGAGTGTCGTGACTTCAACTCTCTCTTTGTCAGAATCGCTGTACATCTGTCTCTCCTATCCGTCTGTCTTTCCTCTAAATCTTGCAGAGTGTATTCTTTGTTGCTTGTCAGAAATGTATTTTAGTCTCACCATGAGGCTTTCAAGCCACTGTAAATTGTTGACTCCTAAATGCTGCACTTGCATGTTTCTACATGAATGACTTTTCTATTACACAAAACATTATGCTAATGTCGTCCCCGTGAATAGATGTGCATAAGCAAATGCAGGCAGTACTCTACTACTACTCTACTACTATATATATATATATTATACTGTATATAACCAAACCAAACAGATGATGTGGCGGGGGAGTATGTGTGTGTGTATATATAGTTGCAACGTTGCATCTAAACAAACCACAAGACCTTTGAAACAATGTCGCATGAGAGCCATTTTTATGAGAACTAAACACAGAAATTAGATAATGCAACAAGAAAATGACCCCAGGCACACCAGCAAATCTACGACATGACTGCTAAAAAGAAAAGGAATTGGGGTGTTGTTGTGCTCCAGTCGAAGTGCAGACCTGAGTTCTGATTAAATGCTGCGGTGCGGCTTTAAGGGCAAGACTCTGCATAAAATGCATGAAATGCCTGTAAACTGTAATGAACTGAAGCATCATTGTAAACTAGAGTGGGCAAATGTTCCTCCTCAATGAAGCATAGTTTTATCTAAATTGCCTTTGAATCCACAAGACCCCCCCTCCCGCCCCCGCCCTCCTAAAATGCCCCCATGAGCTGAAATGCTGCATAGTTAACAACTGTCTCCAGTTAGATAGAAAGAAGACAAAGCTGGTTGTTTTTGGCCTCCTTTATTATGTTATGAAGTTTTTTACTTTGGGTCTTCTAATGCCGATCTCCATCCACATCCAAGGAATCCTGTTGTCATTCAATGAAATTCAATGAGCCAATAAACTCTGTGACTTAGCTAAATGAATGGAACATTTCTAGACCGATGCCAGCACTCTCGAGCACAGATATATAAATTATTTCCTATAGCTTTCATTTCTTCAAGTCAAATCTGGGCTATTTTACAACTAGTGCCAAATGCTACAGATTGTTTAAATGTTTCACTTATACCAGCAAAACGCACAATGTGCAGAATTCTGTTGTGCATGAGTCTTTTCCTCCTGAACCGAGCCCAGACGTCTCAAATCCTCCAGTTAGTTGCTTTTATAGCTTTTCCTCTAATAAGGGAAACCATAACTTTACAATGGCTTTTCCACAGATTTGGAACGACCTTTCAGCGTTTATGTGACGTGCTCCACGTCTTTTAAACCATTTAGTACACATCTGAGGATGCAAAAAGTTGCAGTGAATATTCATGTGATAGATCGCAGTGACTTATTTATTTAAGTCACTGTACCGTTCGGTGGCAACACACTAACAGCTCTGCTGTGACTAAGACCCAAATTAACGCTAATCATAATAAGTAGGTGAGCAGGTTATAAGCCACGCTCACTTTAGCCGCTGTTTACAACCAGAGAGACAACCTTCAAACCAAATGCTTTTGGTTTTGCTTTTTTTAAATTTTCCACAGTACTTTTTGTTCTTATTGTTTCTGTTTGTGTGGAGGACTTTGGATTTAATGCTGGATGCCTTTGTTTGTAAAACGATTTGACTAAAGTGCTTATTAAGAATAGATTAAAAATATTATATCTTTGTAAAATGCAACTGGGCCATTAAGTGCTTTTTTAAGGTATTTGGGAGTTTTGCTGACTCTCAGCTACTTTAAACAAGTACATTTTGCCCCGCAGATTTTGACAGCTGAAGAAGCCAATTAAAAACCCGTCAGTGAAGTAAAAATAGCATTTGTGTCCGACATGTCTTCAGCGGTCAGACAGGATGTGTTCATGAAGCGAGCGTCAGTTTGCAGGACAGTTTTAGATTCAGTGGCATGACCTCCAACCATCATTCTGAATAAAACTAGATGGCAGTTTTGTTATTAACTGATTCATACTTTTATTTGTTCCAGTCATCTCGTAAAACTTAATATATTCTGCGTGCTTTGCTTCAGATTCGATTTGTGATCACAAATCTGATCACCTCATATCAGATTAGTGAGACGAGGCCTGATGAGACAACCCAAAGAGCAACATTCACACCTCTCAAAATACAAACATCAGACCTTTTATAGAGTTGAGTTGTTCCTCTGGCGAACTCGCAGCACTGAGTCAGCATTTCTCGAAGATCCCTAACTCTCATTGTCGGCCCTGATCTTTATCCCGAGGCCTCCATTCTCAGCTTGACAGTGCTTACACACACTGCTGTCCTTGAAAACATTTCGAGTGTAGCCTCAGTCATTATTGTATACCTGACTGACTGAAAGCAGAGTCTCTCCTGCTCTATGTATCTAACCTTTCTTCCGTTTCTTATCATCCATTTTTCTCATCTCTACAGCTTGCAGGAAACTGCTGTAAATGTCCAACAGTGCTGACTCAAGGTCAGGACATTTCTGCACCTTGCTGCACCTGCTGAGGTTATCACAACTCTAGCAGTTCACCTGAATTATTGAATCATTGACTTAACCTGCCTGAGCAACTTCCCTGAGTAACTTCATATGCTGCTGTTGTTGGTATCCTCTGGGCAGCTCCCTCAGCCTTTTAAGTAATTGAATTGTTTGATCTTCAATAAGTTTTCTGTTAAAGTAGAGTCCACGGCAAGAGAGACTCCCTCACCTCCTCCCGGCACCCCGGAGTCTCTGGTGTCTTTGAAAGGTTGGCTTGGGTCTCGCTGCTCACCAGGCAGGAGGATGCTGTTTATAAAAGGCCAAACCGCCACTATCATCCTTAGGGGACAGGATGCAAACCACAAAAGTGCGGCTGAAGTTGACATTTTCGGTCTGTAAAGGATAGGGGCGTAAAGGACTGGGAGGAAAGGAGTGAACTGCTTAATGCATGTTATGGGTGAAGGAGAAATGACGCCATGAATGATGCATAGCTCTCCTTTCATTTCACTCTTCCAAGCAATTAAATTATGATGGTAAACATACAAAACTGTATAAGTGAGAGTTGAAATGGAATAGAGGGTGGAGGGAGCAGAGATAGGAAGAGAGTTGGTTGATGTGCTTCTTGATGTATGAAAATTGATTAGATTGCAAAGAGGTGAGTGGACCAGAGTGTGTGTGTGTGTGTGTGTGTGTGTGTGTGTGTGTGTGTGTGTGTGTGTGTGTGTGTGTGTGTGTGTGTGTGTGTGTGTGTGTGTGTGTGTGTGTGTGTGTGTGTGTGTGTGTGTGTGTGTGTGCGCTGCCCGTAATCACTAGAAATGCAGGAAGGATAAGCTGAGCCAAAAGCTGAGAGATGAAAGTAAAGTTGACGGGCTCAAAAGATTGTTTAAGATACGGTAAAGTTGACAATGGCCATTACTGTCACTGTCGCAGCATCTTTATAATGTACTTCACCACTTTGCCCTAAATCCAAAAGTAATGACAGATCTTTTATATTCCTGCTAAAGAGCAGCATCCTCCTGGTTTTCCAGTCTCCCTCTGCTAGATGCTTGTGATGCTTCAGTGAGTAAAGTCTGATGTTGATTTAAAGGAAAGAGGCATCAGTAGTGGAGAAGGGTTTGTTACCGGCTGAACTGTGCCAGGACGTCTCCAGATCTTTGGCTTCTGTCCATGTCACAGTCTGTGACAACAGACACGCTCTGGTGAGACGTTCTCCTTTCCCACGTCCTGCGTTTCCTGTCAGCTGTGGATGATGTGTCTTTTGTGGCTCTGGGTAATTTAGCCTTTAATCGCATTCTCTGTTTGCCACAAACATGCCACGCTGCACTTACAGCAAGATGTCTCGCTCTGCCAGTCTCAAGACGCAACCGCAGATGCTCTTCACTGGGAAACGTTGCAGCATGCTGCATGTATGTTTTCTGTGAAAGTAAACACCTCATGCTTCTCACTGTGGAGACAAATGCATGACACACGTGCAAAAGAGGCCCATGAGGAGTCAGACCTACTAGTACTATGGCATTCGCCTGAAATGCCAGTTGGTAGGCCGGTCTTTTGTCTAGAAATGAAAAAAAAAATATTGATAAATTTGTCCATATTGCAGCAAAGTGCATCATATACGTATATATCACTTGCCCATACTCCAGGCATTTGACAACTCTTTACCATGTAGAAATTCAAACATACGCATGTTAAAGACAGGAAATAGAAGGTACAACCTCTTTTATTTATTTTTCTAAATTATTGGGACAAAATAAAACGTTTAAATAAACATCTGGTCCTCACCAAGATTTACAATTATGTAAGTACGAACTCAGATCTTGACATATACTGTCATTGTTTTAAATACGCTAAATCAAAATGCAGAAGCAGCGTGGGAATACGCAAGTACAAACTCGCTGCTTCCATGGGAATGAGGAGGGTAAGCGGCTGCTGATCCAGTGCACTTGAACGGTAACCGGCAAGTTTGAGCAAGTTTTGGCCATTTGGTGGTGTGGATCATGCAGATGTGTGTTAGCACAATGCAAGAATGAAAGATGTCCGCAGTGTCCTTAGAGAAGCAATTGTTGCTCTCTATAAATCTGGGAAGGTTTATGAGTACATTTCCAAGCAATTTGGAGTCCATCGTTCTACCGCCAGAAAAATAGGTAAAAAAAAAAAAACATTCAAAGTAATTGCCAATCCACCTGGGAGTGGACATTGTGGCACATCCTGTGGCACATCCACACAAAGGTCAGATTGTGCAGGGCTCTTAGAAATTGCAAAAAAAAAAAAAAAAGACGGAAAGAAAAGAACTCATAACACTGACATATCAGACTCTAAAGACCTCAGTTGGGATGTAATTTGGACAGATGAGACCAAGGTAGTGATATCTGACCTTAAGTGGCATATCTGACAAAACAACCAACAGCCCATTGGAGCATTAACACCTATACCAGCTGTAAAACAAGGTGGTGAAGGAACTAAATATATAACACAGCATACGGTGACGTATTGTTGCTCAACTTAGTTTAAATTTATCTCATGTTAAGACCCAGTTCGAACCAGGTTTACTATTATAATTTAATATGTTCACGCTTACATATGAAAGGTTGTACTTCTTTTTTCCCATGACTGTACACGTTAGGTGTATGTTCTTGCATGTATAGTCACTCCTGAAGTTTAGAAAGATCTTTATATATGGTCTTTATAAAAGAATATAAATGTAAAAGCAGCTTGTGGAGAAGTGAAGTGCTTTGCAGCACGTAGAGTCACGCTTCAGTTACCACAACAACTGATATGCTCTTCTAGGCAATGAGAAATTGTCTGTCTTTTCATATTATGGTACATTGAAAAGGGGGCTGATGGGATTTTAGATGTAGTAAATCTAATGTTTCCATGTATTAGTTTTCCTTGACAGCTCCCGAGCCATCCTTTTTGCTGTCACTGCGGGTGCTGTGGCCATTGTAAATATCCACGTCATACTTTGTCTGTGTGCTGAAACATCTTATTAACAAACACTTCAGTCCTTGTGTTTTTTTACTGAATTGCAAAAAGCCCACAGAAAACATGTGCTTGCGCCATTGAAAGGTAGCTGTAAGATAGATCTTACCAAACTGTAATAAACTTAAAAGTTTAGTGCGGCCTTGCCAAACGCCAGGTTAATCTAAAGTAATAGAAATATAAAAGCGTTCACGCATCTCATCCGTCTTTGTACTAGTCAGTTATGCATGTCCACGGTATTGATTTAGGAGTGCTGGCCTTGCAGAAATCCTCTCACTGCTGCACATTCATCCCGTCGTTCCTCCCGTTACATTGCCCTAATGGCTTTCATTCACTGCGTGTCCCCACTGGTCTGTTGTTTCCATCTGAACATATTGTAATCATTCTGTTCTCATCGTTCACACTCTTCAATCATCCTGTCAGGCTCCTCTGTCAGATTTTAGATTTCTCTTTTGCCCTGTAAATTGTCTCAGATTTCTTTTCTCAGTTTATGTAATATTTACCATTTATCATCTGTCTCACTCGTTATGTTTTCAGTTATGTTTCGTATGTTAACAATACAGTTAATAAGTACGATTATGATAACTTGCATTACTTTCTCTGTTTTATATTTATTCTCTCCTTGTTACAGACCTACATTTTCAGTATTTTTGGAAGTGGACTGCATTTGAAGACTACCTACTGTGTTGCTTCGGCTTCACTGTGCTGTGTGCTGTAATCACCCTGCTGCTGATGGACTCCGAGGTGTTTGTGGAGACACTGGGCTCGTTGGCTGTGATGTTTGAGGCCATGTTAGGCATGCCACAGCTCCTGCAAAACCTCCACAACCGCTCCACAAAAGGAATGAGGTAAAGTACTCTGCAGAGGCCACTTCACTCATACCTGCATATACAAGCACACAGCCTACTGTTTTTAAGGTTTTTAATGTGTCCTTTAATATGTTCGCACCAAATAAAACGTGAATTGCAGCCACTTTCACCCAGTGGTTTCCCCATAAAGAGGAACCGTTGACCCTTTCTCCCATCTCCCTCGATTCTCCAGCTGTGATTTCACAGTCAGTACGTTTACATGCACTAAGAGAAAGTTGAATTGTTGTCTTAGTCCGACTGATATCAAAGTTTTAAAAGCCATGTATACACCTTAGTTGGCTATAGTTAAACCAAGCTGGAGTTCTTGAAATCGAGCTATTAGACCCAGATAATACGGTTCTAAATCGAGCTATTCCAGCATTTATACGGAAACCACAGTTAGCCAAGCTATTGACTTGTTGATTGATGATTCTAAATTGCTTGTAGGTGTGAATGTGAGTGTGCATGGTAGTTTGTCTCTGTACGTGGCGCCGTGACAGACCGGCGACCTGTCTAAGGTGTACCCCTGTCTTTCACATGCAATAAGCTGGCGTCATAGACTCAAGCGTCATAGACTCCGGTGAGCCTGTACAGGATAAAACATGCATGGATGGATGGACTCTAGGTGAACTAAAAATGCAGCTTAGCAAAATGAAGGAGCGAAGGAGACAAAGACATACTGGTGAGATTCACGTAACGCAAAAGCTCCCCACATTAAAGGCAGCAGAAAATCAGGCAAACTGTGATCTGTTTCAAATTCACCAGTGATGACCATTTAGCTGGCTTGTATGGAAATCCTCCAAATAAACTTTTAAAGTACTAAAAATGTAAAGACCTACGGGCAAAGTAACAATTATGAACCAAATATGGACATTTAAACTGCACAGGTTTGCAGCAGAGGGACTCACTGCACCCGACCAAGTACTGAAATGTCCCATGTAAGATAAAAACAGGCAGTCTCAAAGAAATCGATTGGGCCAAAGTTGTAGCCACTGAAGGGATTGAATGTAATAGTCCTCTCGGCTCAGGTTCCTAGGTGACAACATTTTCAATATCTTTTCATGAAAATCATCTCCTCCATTGGTGTATCCTTCCTATTAATGACCTAGAAGGCACCAGTGGTCAGGACGTGCCCTATCTGGGTTATAGTCTACTCTGTTTCAATTTTCCTGAAGATGTCACGTGGAAATTTGAAAAGGTTCACGCAGTTCCACTTGCTGTGCCTGACCATAAAACACATTATTGATGGGCACTAAGATGTTTGAACCTTCATACGAAATCTGTTTGCATACCTAACATGGGTCTTTAAACCTCGTATGCAGGGAGGGAGATCCTTCACCAGTTGTGAAACATGTGTATCGTAGGTTCAAAATGGGAGCTGTGCGTCTGCACAACAAAAAGAGAGTCACCATAACTGCAGGAGAGGAGGAAGCTTTAATTGGACATGGAAAAACTGTCCCAGTAACGACCGATACTGTTCTTTTAGTGGAGCCCCCTCAGCCACACCTCATTGGTTTAAGTTCATGAAAGTTCAATAAATTATAGTTGTACATTTCCGTAATTTAAGTGGGTATATGTGTTTTTTTTCCTTCATTCCTTTACTCTTTATTAATATGAATCCATGCACCTATACAAAGTACTTATAATATTATTGCATGAACAAAGTACGATCTTACATTAGGTTTCAATGTTATGCTATATTTAGGATTCGTGAGTTTTTGATGATAATTATTTTAAATTTGAGATGACTTGAAATGAAAACAGAGAGTCATGGTGAAGGAAGGAGGCACAGAAAACCTTCGTTTGCATTATGATTATTTTTTTCTATACAATGATGTCAGAGTGCATAAAAGGTCAAACTGTGTACTGATTATACCCTCACGTAGACTTTCAGACCAATTACCCCTCTAATGTCTGAGAACGTCATGCTTATTATCGTCATTATTTCCTCATTATGTTGCTCATCTATCATGAGCAACAACTATTTCTTCTCTTTGTGTGTATTCATGAATAATTTCATGCTTTACTGGTCATGCATCTGTGAAAAAAGCTAGCTAAGATTAAATAAATATGTAACTTTTCTAAGTAACAACTTCTCGTTTGTTTTCTAGTATGGGAGTCATAAATAAATTGCCAGTTAGAAGTTTTAACACTCCCGCGGATATGTTTTGTTTTCACATCTTACGTGAAGACTCTTTCATACAAGTGCTAGTTGACTAACTACAGTAATGTATGTGTGTGTTTAAAAAAAAAAAAAAAAGACTTTCACATTAATAAATCTGCAAGTTGTTTTCTCAGAAAACTAAGTCATTATTAGTCGTTTTTAATGTCATACAAATGGTAAAAAAAAATAAAAAAAAGAAGCTCATTTTATTAAGATGATTATTGTGTTTAACCAACAGTTCAGGAGCTACATGAAATTTACTATCACACAACAGAGCGTCTAGTACTGTGTGTACTAAGTGTTTAGTACTAGAATTGCTCCGATACCAGTTTCCATATCTGAAGTACTTGCCGATGCTGCTGACAAAAAAGAGTATTAATGCGTTTTTACATCAATACTCCAACCAATGCTACATAAATTTTAGAAATAGCATCCCCATTAAATGGGCAGCATGGTGGTGTTTTTGGCTGTGGTTTCCAGAGGTGGCCCTTATATTATATATATAGGTAAAAAACCTTGTGTTTATTAAGTCAAAGACGGGTGACCCGCGGCAGCAATCTGTGGAGTTCTTTAAAAATATGAGAAATTCTCTTCCAAAGAAAACCAGAAACCACAGCGATGACGATGATTCTACAAAACTGTAGAATTTGTTGTCCTAGATGACCAACCCCTGTTGGTTGTTGAAACAGTTTCACAACGTAATTGAACAACTGTACAGTTTCCCAGGTCAGAAATACATCTGTGAACCTGCCCTCTCAAACAGAAGTGCAGACTTATCATTGTGTCTCAGCTCTACAGTGCATTTGCATGACTTTATAAAACAATTGAATTATTCCAGTAGTCCAACTGAAATTGTAGATTTAAAATGCATGTGTACATCTCAGTCTCAGGCCGGGCTAATCCCTGTGTGTTATCATCATGAACAGGGCTGGAATTGTGCTCTGCACATGCTTCCCAGTTCCCGCTGCAGATCCTGACCCAGAATTACAGAAAGAACCAGTTAAGGAGCAATACAAAGAAACTAGAAACTTCTATTTAAATGGCATAGTAGCTCGACTAAACTGTGCATGTAACTGTACTGACTGTGAGTGTGAGAGCGAGATGGAAGGAAGACAGCATCCCCTCACCCCTATTTGTGTTGTTATGGAAATGGTATAAAGGTACAATAACATCATGTGCTTCCCTTCCTCAAGGGGACATCACCCTTTGTGTTGCTGTCATTCATTGTAGCTTGGATGTGGAGTCATCAACAGCTCCAGATATTTAGCGTGCTAAATATTTGTCTGCTGTCGGAAATGGCTCAGCAATGTGTCAATGAGCCTCTTTAAATAGTTCACATTTAATGATCAAGTGCTAACTGGAGATCACCAATTGCTTGGTGATTTGAAGTCGCTCTGGGCTTCTTAGTCATCAAGTTGTGTGACTTGTAAATTGGCCTTAAAATAATGTAGCGTGTGGCTTTAGTGTAATAAAAGGATCTTTAATGGTCTAGGAACAGAATTACATTGTTATATATGTATCTCAGCACACTGGTGCTTTGAAGGTAATCTTAACATGCTCACCAAGTAAACAAAATACATGTAAAGGGTGTCGAGTGCTGACATAATCATAATACAGATATGCTGACGTCTGCAAAAGAGTGCTGGACGAATAGGCACCAAGATGGCACTGCATGAAAAGGAAAGAGATACTAGGAATTTTCATTATACCTTTTGAAATTAATAACTATATTTGTACATGCAATAGTTCAGCGCATTCAACAACTTGTTTTAATTTGAATGTTATTAGTATACGCTGGGTTTCAGGGAACACATCCTGCTATGACAAAGGTATCTGCAAGTCATATTACTGACTAAGCGTTGCTCTAAGTTTGCTCTAGTATTGTTTTTTTTGTTGTTGAACAGAACAACTAGTTCAGAGGGGGGGTTCTTTGATTCTGTTAATGTGTTCTTGTGAGAGTTAACCCATACCACAGGATGCTGTGACAATACCTGGTATATAAATATATTCTCCACATACTGCAGTCTTTGAAGTACATCTCCAGGTCATCCTCAGGTCACGCTGCTTGTTCTTTTTGAAATTTCATTCCACATATTTTTTCCCCCAAAACACAAAAATCGCCTTCTGACAGTATTTTTGTGTTATAGTGAAGCGAGAACTGTTCTTTTACGGTATGTTACATTTTATGTCCTCGGGGCGTGCATTCGAACGTGCACTTCTGGTGAGTGTCCTTTTAGCACACAGAGGGAATATAACAGCGAGATTGGATACACAATGACACAGCAATAGGGCTGCAGATGACGAGAAAGAAGGTTTCAAAATCGGTTTCCTAAATTCACATACATGAGTAGCGATGGGACTGATCCCATCCAGTACCAGTAACGGGGGTTGATAACGACATAATTCACTGATTAAATACATACGAATCAAATCTTAACCGATGCAAGGCGCTAGGGGATAGGTAAGCCTTCTGTGGAACTGGGAGCCTTCGCTCTGGCTTGGGCCGTTTTGACCTGAGCATTAGTGCCTTGCAAGGGTTAAAGTTCTGTACTATTCACTCTTTCAAACATTTAATAGCTTCTGCCTAATGGTTTGGATGGCAGGGATAACAGCCTGAGCAAAGAAGCCCAGGCCTCCCTCTGTCTGCCATCTCCTCCAGCTCTTCCAGAAAGACACAAAGGCATTCTCAGGCCAGTCTGAGATATAATCTCTCCTGCATGTTCTTGGGGTCTCCTCCAGGTTGAACATGGCTCAAACACCTCTCCAGGAAGGCCCACAGAATTCATCCTAAGTAGATGCGGAGGAACTGTGCTCCGAGTCTCTCCCTGATGATTGTACCTAACCTGTCTCTACAGGAAGCACCCCATGGAGGAATCTAGCCTCATGTATCCACAATCTTGTTTTTTTAATTTATCCCCACAATCCTTGCCCATAAATAGGAACATGGATCCACTGACAAACACAAAGAGACTCTCCAGAGACTCAGCTTTTTTACACAACTGACCAATGCAGAGTCTCCATAAGTGTAGATGCCATAATAATCCAGCTCTATTCTTGTCTCACTCATGAACATCAACCCAAGGTATTTAAGGTCCTACATCTGGGAACTGCTCTAGTGCGGGTCGAAGATCACAGCCCAATACACAAACAGGAACATATCATCTGCAAAAAGTAGTGATGGGTAATCCCCAGGTCACCAAACCAGAAAACGCCCATTCTTGGCTGTGCTGAGAATTTCTGTCCGTATAAGAAGAATCTGCATAAAAGCGCAGCGCTGATAGACTCCAGCTCCCACCTGTAATGAACCCAACCTACTGCCGGCAGTGGAATCCAAATTCCAGTTTAAACGTGTACTTTTACAGTAGAATTAATATTGCTTAATACTAGATAAAGCCTTGCAAAAATCTTGTAATTTCAAATGGTGCATTATCCCTTCCCACCGTTGATTTTAGTAACCTAATTATATGAGTAAACCTGCTGCTTGAAAACAGAGCTTATTTTATTTTATATTTGGCTTAAAGAGGCCTTGAGTTTGATTTTGTTTTTCTTATATGACAGTGACGCTCATGTAATCATTATAATCTCAGATTACCTCAAGCTTTATCACTGAGCGCATGAAGACATCTCATAAAGACTACGCGCCTTCTCCAGGTTGTGTATTGGCATGTGGTGGAAAACAGAGGTAAGATCTAGATAACTATGTGCTCAGTTATTAGTAGTGTAATCACACTGCCTTTCCAATATCAACACTTTGTTTTCACATTAATGTTTGATTAATTAAAGTGACCACATAACATTGCAGAACAACGATTCCCCATTCATGAAGTCTTGCAGTGTTTTCACCCTCTGTGCATTTTAAAGCACTTTATAGTCAGTTGAAAGCGATATGTTTTTCTCTCCAAGCTCTGACCTAATGCTGCCAGACTCCATGATGTCAGGCTGACGGTACAAAGGGAACTGGCCATGGCTGTCGGTGTGTCAAACTGACACTGATATGCAGACAAATATTGCATTAAACACTGCTTCCTTGCTCTATTACTTTATCTTATTTCAGTAAATTCAGTTTACAAAAAAATGTCATAGCAGTATTCAGTATATTATACAGTTTTTCCATTTGTGTTCCATATTCAGCTTCCATCCCCTTTCTTTATTACTGTCTATCCCAACTTTTTTACAGCTACCAAGTTCCATGTTTCAGGTCAGGGTAACACTCTCCAAACTTTAGTGGGTGGCCCTATTATTATGTCCCTTTGATAGCAGTTTAATGGTCGTTTCACATTTATCTTGAGGCGTCCATTACCTTGAGGCCATTATTTTTCAAGTACCTTGACCCTTTCAGTCTGACACATTAGGATATGATGTATTTACTGTGATGGCTTCTACACATTTTGTGACCAGCGCACCAGAGTTGGATCCCAGAGGAAACCACATAATAAGTCTCGTAATGGCATGTGTACCCATTGCTTACTTCCAGCCCAATAGTAGAAGGGATGGAAGATTTTAATCTGATCTTCACTTTCCATCTCTTTTTTCTACTACACCTTTTAGGTCCGGATGTGATGTGTATTTTTATTTTTATCTACTTTTGAGTTGTTTTTTAAACAACATCTATCACCACTGTCTTCATACATACATACATACATACATACATACATACATACATACATACATACATACATACATACATACATACATACATACATACATACATACATATATATATATATATATATATATATATATATATATATATATATATATATATATATATATATATATAATGTTTATATATATATATATATATATAATGTTTATATATATATATAATGTTTATATGTTTATAAAAGATTAAAACAAAAGAATAACAAAGAAAGGCATAGAGCAATACATGAATGGCTACAAAAAAAGAATCAGTGCACAATCATGCAATAACTACACCAGTCATTGCGTTACTCCTTTTACATGACAGTTCAAGGTCGTCTTTAGTCCATCTATGCAGTTAAACATTGCAAGGCTTAGCAGTTTATTTGTTCTGTTATTGTATTGCAAAATAAATAACAGAAATGGAGGATGTCTTCTCCTTTCACACGCTCTCCTCCCCCTCTTGTGTTATAAAACATCCTATTGCAGCACTATCACAGCCATGTTAAGCACCGAGGTTAAGACCAGCTTAAGTTCAGCGCTGTGGGTAGTGAATTGTGTAGTACAGAGCTCTGCAAATCAGTCTGTGTAACTCATTGACATAATCCCTTCCCTAGATTTTTGGACTCTGGAAGGGAAACACCCATTAATGCAGTGAAGGTGTCATGGGCAGGTGGGATTCACGGGCGACTGGTCAGGTGTTTCGCTGATTGAGTCAGTTTAACTGTATTACGTGCTGTCAGTGTCAACATGAAGCAATGTGTTGCACGCGCAATTTGATTCATGTATGCTGCATAACCGGCAAGTCAGGTAGCTGAGGTAGTTATGCTTCTGTGAGGGACCGTCCAGTCCAATCATACAACAATAACTGGATATAAGAAAATCGTCCCAGAACTCTGCTTGACACCGTTTTAAGAAAGTTAAGCTCCAGGACCTGCCATGTGCAGCTATTGCTTCACTTGTGAGACTAGACTTGGCTTCATGATTTTTCAGTAATATTGTGAATGATTATTGGGATTGTTTGATGATCCTTTGATCAATGTACAGTGTTG
Source organism: Xenentodon cancila (assembly GCA_014839995.1). Classification (NCBI taxonomy): domain Eukaryota; kingdom Metazoa; phylum Chordata; class Actinopteri; order Beloniformes; family Belonidae; genus Xenentodon; species Xenentodon cancila. The sequence continues at coordinate 12,803,935 of CM026199.1, forward strand.
TCTGTGTGGTAAGGAGGAATGAGAGAGATGTGGCTTATACTGAAGGCCTTTTTGCAGCATGTGTCAGCGTGTGAAAAATACGCTGATGCGTTGATGTGTCACGGTTTTTGGGTTTATTCTGTCACGGTTCTTGGGTTTATGTTCCTGTTATATTTTGAAAGCCTGCGTCCTTGTGTTTGCACCTGTGTCTTGTCAGGTCCCGTGTGTATATCCTGTCTTGTCTTTCCCTTGCTCCCTGCTGGTCCGTACTGTTTTCTCCGAACTGTTTTCACCATCATGTTTCATGTCATGGTTAGTTCTAGATTTCTTAAGTTTGGGTTCTTGTTTTTCTTTTTTGAGTCCTGCTCAGCAGAATTTTTTTTTTTTTTTTTGGAACTCCTGTCGCCTCCGTCTCCTGCATCTGGGTCCTACACTCTGCAAGTCTTGACATAATGCAAATGCAGCAGGTGCAAAATCACTGTCTACACCTTTTAGACGCTACCTAACCGCTGCATTTTATTAATAATCCTGAGTAATTTTATTAGCCAGAAAAGGGGTTGTGACAATGAATGAGTCTTCTTTATCTAAGGCAATTTTATAAGACAGAATTATGTTGTGAAACCCAATGTTTTCTGTTACTTATACAACACTGGTTAAAAGAATAGTGATGTCGGATACTTAAGACTTCTATTTGTGATGGTATTGTCTGAAAATGTCTCTAATTTATTGTGCAAGAGAAAAAGAAGGTGTACGCCAGGATTAGTTCACAAATTTATTCTCTTCTATCACAAAAATAGACTTCATGGAAATGTCAAGGTCATGCTGAACCGGCGCGGTATGTCAGCACAAAACTAAACCAGAATTATGTAAAGCCCAAAGCAAAGCAGCCTGGTCACATTCGATCCCCATTGGGTTCTCTGAAAACCCACTAATGCAAGAGTGAAACGCAGCATTTTTCCCAGACTCTCCCTGGCTCCTTGACCTTTATTCTCTCATTGACTTACAGCACCTTCTCATCTGCAGTGTTGTAGTTGTAGTGAGAGACGAGAAATGCTTTACTTTAATAATAAAAATAATAATCTGAGGACCAATTCATCGGGTACTACTGGTTCCTTTGTTAATGAAATGTTTAAAGGTTGTCCAGTTTGTCTTTCCTTTGTAGAGTTTGCATGATCTCTCTGTTCTTGGGTATGTGTGTGTGTTTATATGTGTTTTTCTGGTACTCTAGCTCCCCCCCAATGTCCAAAAACATGAACGTTAGTTGGTTATTTGAAATTGCCCATAGGTGTGTGTGTGCTTGGTTGCTTGTGGCCTTGTGATGGACTGGTGAGCTGTCCCTGGTGTCCTGGTGTGTGTGTCCCACACAGTGATCGCTGGGATGGGCTCCAGTCGTTCTGTAACTCTGAACAGGACCGACGGAGGTGTGGAAACAGTAATAACGACGTTATTCAGATTTCTGAAAGCAAATACGACTGGCTTTATCTGAGAATCTAATGCATTAGTATTTTCAAATAGAATTACAGATCTAATTAATACTTTAACGTAGCCATCACCATCACATCTTTTCTGGCTTGTTTACATATTCCAGGGAAGTTTTTTTTAAAACGTCCTAAGGCAAACTTAGTAATCCCCCCCTTTTTTCCATTCCGTGGCTACTGCTTCATTTTGAGATGCTGAATCCATCTTTTTCTGTCAGGTTTGGAACTTTTCAGTGTTTGGCTGTGTGCGATCGATCAACATGCATAATTCATAGTTAGTGGGTTAAGAGCAGCACAGCTTCTCTCTTGCTGGGCTCTTTGATTTTCGTCTCTCTATCTGCCCCCCTCAGGGAGAGCTGCAGCCCTGGTGCTAAATCACATACAGCCCTGATGTGTGGGCAAACACATGCGCACACGGATAAATCAGTACGTGTGGATTAATTTATCATCCCAATGTACACATGCAATTGTGTCACAAAAGGGAGGTAAAAGTTATTGAAGCTATTTTGACCCTTTAAGCACAAGCCTCCACTGCTTTCTTTCCATGCAGGTTGGTGTCATCTTTACCCACCATTACTGCCTGAAGACTGAGTCGCTTATACATACTGTGATTCCCAGCACTTAAAGCAGATCATTCCTCTATTCATCTTCTCATCCCTACTGGAAAATGTGCTAGGTGTCTGCAGAGATACTAACAGCATCATTTTAGCTTTTGGTTGTGAGAATTTCTCTGCATAGAGCTGAAAAAACTCCCAACACTAGTTATTGGAGAATGTAGTGTTCATGCAATAAGACATGTACAGGCATACGCTGCAATGGTCATTGCAAACATTTACTGAATTTAGTCAGATATGTTGCTGAACTTGTATGGTGCTTGGACTTCACCAGAACATTGACACCCATCCATCCATCCATCCATCCATCCATCCATCCATCCATCCATCCATCCATCCATCCATCCATCCATCCATCCATCCATTCCTCAAACAGTAGACGAGGTAAAAAGCAGAACAACCTGGACAACAAGGTAGTTGGGCAGGATTATCTTGAGTGACATTTTGAGGTAACTGAGAAAACAAAAGAAGGAAGAGTTGTCAGAATGAAAACATAAGGAAATAGATTGTTATTGAGATGAACCCGTTGAGCCTACGGTCAAGAGTGTGAGAGCTCTGCACTTTACAGACGGTCAGCAGACATGAAGTGGGCAGATACTAGAGTTAAAAGAATACCTGTTTTAAAGATTAGTAAATTGTATAATAAATTGGCCAACTGCAGTAAAAATAATGCTATTGGCATCCAGATTGTTTTTTATAATGAATTAAATAATAAAATATATGAATTATTCAATTAAACATATATTTATATGGTTTGTTAAAGAACTTTAGATTTAAGATTTAATGGCTAAATTTAGTCTTAAAAGGTGGAATTTAATGATTAAAACTCAATGATTTTGCAAATATTAAAGATGAGGAGAGAAACAAACACATGATTTATTGTTTTTTCTCTGACTTTATCTCTCCTAAACTGTAACTCCACTTCAGCACCCAGGAGACGCCAATAACTGGGCTGACCGCACTTGTTCAATAAACAGTGCAAATACAGCAAAGCGTTTATACGACTCAGGCGTCACACACTGCAGTCAGACCCTCTCTTTACATCACTGCTCTGTCCTGTCACTCTTCAGCTGTTACAATGGCTTCATTACTCACCCCTCTTTACGTTTACCATCCCCCTGCCTGGCTATACTCTAATCCATCTGTTGTCATTCTCAGTTTCCCTACAACCTCCCATCTTCATGCTCCTGTGCTTGTCTGTTTATAAATCCATCCATGATTCAATCTTTTTTTTTCTCTCACTGTTAGCCTTTTGGTTAAAGGTGTGTCTCTGTGTGTCATGGTTTGGGTTTTTTTGTTCCTGTTTTTGATTTTGAGAGTCTGTGTCCTTGTGTTTTAGGTATGAGTTAGACTTCCCTTGTTCTCATCCGCCCTGATTGTTTGAACCTGTGTCTCGTCAGCCCTGTGACTGTATCTTGTCTTTTACTTCCTCCTGGCTGGTCTGTACTGTTTTGTGTGTTGGTTTCTGTGTTTTGTTGTTTCTTCTGAGTTTAGTTCTTTTTGGTTATACTTTTGGTATCCCTGCCCAGCAGTGCTTTTTTGTTTAAATAAATTACTTTTCGATTTCACCTGGCGCCACCTGTTCTACATTTGGGGTCAGGTACCTTTGTGAATCAATTCCATTATTAGTCCTTCACGTGGCAGAGAGTCAAATCTTTACCCCAAACCAAGTTCAATTTCCAGGTCTTGTCTGTGTCTTTTCCTTCAATTTCCAACTATACGACAAGTTTCACAATAAATAACCACATGCGCCTTCATAAAGCTAGCCAATATGCATCTGCAGCTGCTTGGGATTAATGACCTTGAACTGGCGCTTTGGCTCCTTTCTGCTGCTTTGTTGTAGAAATGTCTTTGCAGAGACGACCCATCGTCCTTAATTACACGTTTAATGACTCAGCCTCGTTAATGTTGTTTGCTGCCTCCTGAGCAAAGAAATTAGCAAAAATGGGTGGGTGGTGGGGGTGAGTAATTCACCAGGGTACGTGGAGAAGAAGGATGGTGGGAAGTGTCAGGTTGGGGCAGGGAGCTGTGACGGGAGTCAGACTAAAGAGAAAAGCAAAAGAAATTAAAGCCTATAGGACATATATTCTATAACATAACAATAAGACTATAAACAAAAATCAATTACATTATTAAACATAAATAAGGAAAAAGTTTAGAATTTGCATAAAATAAACACATGTATTGATTGATTTTTAAAATGTGTACTTAAATGTACAATCTATTAAATAGGACTGCCTACATTTTTATATGTTTGTTTTGTCATTTCTCTGTCTTTCCACAAATGCATTCTTTTAAAAACCAAATCTATTACGTGATAGACTTCCAACCTGTTGACCTGCTGTCATGGAAGATTAAAATGTATTGTTATATTATCTTATTTAACTCTAAAAGCTGCCAAAAGACTGTAAAGGTAACTACAATAAAAAAACAACAACAACAACTTAAATCTGTGTTCTAAACTAGAAAAGAACAGTTAAGGAAAGACCAAGGACAAAAAAAGCATTTCTGAGTGCGGTAATGGAGAAAAAAGTGGCACAACAAAAGGAAAAGATGAGGAGTTAGATGAAACAAGAAATCAGAAGTTGAACCAAGTGTATTCTCTGAAGAGAAAACATCAGTGGAAGAAGAGAAACATGTTCCCAGTGGAACTCTGGCAACTCAGAGAGATGATAAGAAGCTAAAGCATGACAATTTTGAAATCTTTTGTGGAATCATTTTTGTAGCACTTCAATGAAACCCTGGAGTGTCTATCTCAAGTTTTTTGAATGCAGAGGGAGATACAACATATCTACTCTAAAACGACCCTTCTTGATTAGTCTGTGGGAAACCTGGAAGTAGTTTGTCCTCGCTAGAACCTGAGGTGGTTAAATTGGAAAAATCATTTGCATCACTGGATACAAAGAAGATGCAGGGAGCTGTTTTTTTTTCATTGCTTTTTCTTGTTGTTACCTGGGTTACAGATTTAACAATAAATATCACAAGGAGCTACTTCTTCAGCTCTTGATGCACCAATCACCAGCAAATATGCAGTGCTCCTAAAATGTAGATGTTTAAGTAGTTTACTACTTAAACATCTTAAACATGTTGGTAGCCGCCAATGTCAAGAAAGAAGGCGTGGTCATGAGATGATCAGTCTGGATGTGGAGGTCCGACGGGATCTTTTTCTCTTTTATTCTCCACAGCTCTTGGATGTATGTCACATCTTGACTTTGGGACATATTTTCCATCCATATCCTGTTGAGGTGGATCTGTATTTCGATATCTCACTTGTTGATGTCATCTATAGCAAATCATTGTTCCACTTTAAAACAGATAACCATAGCTACACTTTCTAATGATCTGGCTGAGATCATGGGAATTCTAAAAAAAAAAAAAAAAAAAAAAAAAAGGAAAGCCAACCATATTCCTTCTCACAACACATCTCCATCTATAAAAGACAGTGAAGGGGCTGGCAAAAATTAGATTGGACAAAAAAACCATCAAATAGATACATTGAAACAATTTAGTTGGTTGACACAAATTGAAATGTCAAGCGAAGGCGGCGCACCCGCTGCACGAGGCGTTATACTAGAACTGAAAACAATTTTCCATCTGATTCTTAAACGTTAACAGTAATAGATTGTGACATTGCAAAATGATTTCAACACACCATTCAAATGAATTAAATTGAAATCATCACGGACTCCACTGCAGTGCACGTGGGGGGTCAGAAATCACTGTAGCATTTTATCCATTTTCTCACTTTTTTTCTGAGACTGCCGACATAAAAAAAGTGTTTTCATGTCATACAAAATAATAAGACGAATAAATACAATTACTAAATATTACAAATTTACATTACACAAAAACTGTTAAAGACCGGATTAAAGACAGGGTTGAAAAAAGAAATCAGGGCTTCATCTAAAATTAACTGTTTGTGCATCTACAAGTTTGACCAAATCAGTAGAAGCATTTAAAAGAAAGAATTAGTGTTTGACACCAAGTGCAATTGCTTACCAAAAAGATGTTTGCTAATTTGACCCGTGTCTTTGGCCCAGAGAGCGCTGGGATGGGCTCCAGCAGACCCCCGTGAACCTGAATCAGAATAAGTGGGTATAGATGGATGAATGGAAATTTTGCAGTCACTTTGTCATCTTATGCTCCCCACAGATAGAATTGTACATGAGCGTCTAGATGTGCAGTGCTATTGTGCCCATATATCAAAACAATTAAAAGCTGCTTGTGTCACTTTGTGTTGGTAGTCACATTTCCATAATTCATGTGTTCGCTATATTTGGTACAATCCTTGGTGTTTTTCATTAATATCGCTCTGTCATTTTCATGGTATGGCAGAATAGTTTGCACCAAAGTATTTCAATTACTCATCAAAGCCTGAAGCGAGCCCACAGGAGTTTAATGGGAATCTGCAAGGGGAGATGAAGGATAGTGCAGGACTGCTGTCCCCACAGTCATTAGGCTGCCTCTGCCCCCATGCGCACATATCACGCTCTGCTATCACATTGAGGTCTCAAACTCGTTCACAGAAGTCTCTCTCGTGGTTGTGTTGTCTTTGCCCCGTCTCCCTCACTGCACACTAGATGAATGCTGTCCTCTGTGCGCTCTCTGTCCTCTCCGCTTTCTGTCTCCCTCACCTCCTTCTGACCCTTCCAGTTTGTGTCACTGATGAATGATGGTCTTGCTTCATCCCTAGGCTCAGTCAGCTCTAATAAAAAGAATATACTCATATTACATTCAAGCCTGTGGGGGTTCACTGTCCAAAGAGCGAGAATAAAGAATAGAGAACTAACGTAGGTAGAGTAGGAGAGTGATTGGAGCAAATGAGGGTAGGGTATGAAAAACCATGACAGAAAATGAGTCAAAACAAAACGATGAGCGGGAAGGGAGAGAGGAAAAAAACAAAGAAAGGACTGTGCACCATTAGGTGAAAAAAAAAAAACAACTGTTAAATGAGTTAAAACAGATCACGAGAAGCAAACAACCACAATACAAGAGCTTCCTTCTTTACTATGATGCTTTCTGTGACGTTATAGGGAATTCCCTCAGACTCAGAGATGCTGCGATCAGGCTGTCTGATATAAATGGAGACTGATTGGATGTAAGCCAATACCAAGAACACCAAAGTCAGCAGCACTTGAAGAAGCTTGAATGAAGCCTACTTAAAAGCCTGATTTATGCTTGTACGTTGCAGCGACGCACATGGACAACCTCTACGCCATCCCCTACTCCATCACTGGCGTTTGACACTTCTGCATTATTTGCGTCGCTCTGCAATTACACCACTAACCGCTAGATGGGGGTGTATGTTATTTTCTGCAGCACCGACGCTCAAGTTTCCTTTTGTTTATTCCCTAGATGTATTTCAGACATAGCAACGGCTGATAAATGTTGACCATTTTAACAAATATTGCAGTGTCAATCATTCTACTCAACATGAAAAAGATGAAGGCCGAACAGCGTCGATTCGACGGAGAGGCATAATTTAGGCTATGGACTGTTTATGAACTCAAGGTGCACTGTTTTTGATGGTTGAATTGGCCAGAGTAATGTGGATGCCAGGTGTTACTGTGACAAAAGCTTCACGTTTTAAAGCAAGAACATATTGATGTGGATGCACCCGTTGACTGGCCGTTGCCAACGTTCTCATTTAACTCAGAGCCACGAAGCACATCCACTAATTTTCTAGGCTTTCAAAACATTTCTGAAAGCAAGGTCACACTTTCACGATGTCTCTTTGTGTTTTCATTTCTTCAGTGTGAAGATGGTGCTACTGTGGACGGCTGGCGACGTCTTCAAGACCACCTACTTCATAATAAATGAAAGCCCAGCTCAGTTCTGGGTGTGTGGTTCAGTCCAAATCCTGATTGATGTGGCCATCTTGCTCCAGGTGCTGTTTTACAGCCAAGACACTCGAGCCAAGCTTGGTTGAACACCAATAATGTCATCATCAGTGTCATGCAATCCAGGGCTTTTGTGTAAATCTGTGTAAATTGTTGGCTTTGATTGTTAATATTTGCTGAAAGCAACAGTTAAATAGTTGTTAGCATGCAGTACTGTTAAAACATCTGATGTAGACCCAGCGTTGCCTCCCACTTACACTGAGCCATGAATTTATTCATAAACGTATTAGCAGAGTTACAATAGTTTATTTATTTCAGTTTTGTTTTAGTTAGTTTAACGAGTACATCAGTAGTTTTAGTTTGGTTTGAATTTTTAAAAATTGGTTCGTTTTAGTCTTGACTTACAAATATTGACCAAAAAAATCTGGGATGAAAGATTCCTATCAACAATGCCAAACAGTACGAAAACCCCTTATTCCTTATTTTGAGGAATTAGAATTGGAAATGGATACATTAGAAAAATGAAGCCAAAAACATTAAAAATAAGAAAGGCACAAATCAGAAATGAAAACAAAAGTCCATTTTACCTGCAATTCTATTTTGATTCATTTAGTTTTGCATAGCTAATTTTTGTTTTTATTTAGTTTTAGTTTAATACAAATCTTTAGTTTTTTATTAGTTCAGTCAAGAGGATTATTTTTTCACTATTGGTTTCACTTTTGGTTTTCATTAACTATAATAACTCTGCTTATTAGCCTCTTTTATCAAGCCTAAATAACAAAACACCCTCCTAAGCATAATAAGAAAGCATTTAGTTATATTTCTAGTTATTTTGTTTTTTTTACTATTTATTTACTCTCTGTGGGTCAGTATGGCAACACCTCAGATGTATTGGGCATGGAAACAGTTGAGGAAAAATATTGCAGGCGTTGGCAGCTTATTAACAGCAGACGTATGCTGTTGGCGACTGTAGCGGCGAGCTGCACTGGAAACCCGGCACTGAAATATTCTACCCAACTTATGGGACTTTGACTTCACACTCCTCACTTCCCCGGACTGCTCTTGTCATACACAGCATGTGCTCTTGTCTGGCTACATCCATCTGTGTGTGCAGGTGCGTGCGTATGTTCGCTTGCCGACGTTCTACTTGTGTGCCTCTGTGGCTGAAATTGATTTTTGCTGTTGGCAGTCAGCGCAAAGCCAAGACCATACAGTGTACATCAAGGAATAACTACAAAACCCATCAAGCTGTACTTTGACTCTGCCTTTTGGTTGAGTTAAGAACTAACGCAACAGTGCTTTTTTTGTAGGCTAAAACAAATTATTATATTACTGTGCCTTATTTTTAAGGCGCAGTATTATTGAGGCTGAGTGGACACTGTTGCAAAGGTCATTTAGTTTTGGTGACAGTATGGGAGTTTTCCGTGTGCAGTAACATGATATATTTTCTTTTTCTCCTGTAAATTAAAAAAAAAAAAAATCCAAATAATTGAATGTATTGAACTTCATAGGTTAATGTCAAGGGATGTCAGCATTAAGGTGTCAACACAATGCCAAGTAGGCTAGACATCAGTAGTGATATCAGAGAAGCATTTTCTTTGCCCATCTATCTTATATGGTAACTTTTGACCAATTTGAAAAGATTTAATTTCCCAGTCGTCCCAGGGGTAGATGTAATGCTTGAGTTAATCCCAGAGTCAGACCACACAGTCCACAGAAAACTACAAAATACCTCACCTACAAAACACCTCCGACTCTACAGGCCTCAGTTAGCATGTCCACTATTAAAGTTATATGAAAATAATACAAAATGTATGAATGTGAAAAAATGAAATGTAGAAAATGACTTTTAAGTTACTGCTGCTAAAGGCGGTTCTACATTTTGGGTCAGTTTGTGTTCAATAAGTAATGACATGATGTAATATTCAATTCGTTTTAAAATACTTTATTAATCCCCAAAGGGAAATCAATTAATATTATTGCGTTATTGCTCATCTGAAATTGTTTTTACCTAATTTTAAGACCAAGTAAGATCAAGATTATTGCTTTAATCATGCCATTACACACAAAAACTTAAATTTGAAAGAGGATGCTCAGTCTTTTGAACTTGACCGTATCTGTGCTACTCCTGTAATATGTGCTTTTATTTGTAAATGTGTTTTGTTTCTTTTTAACTCAGAAGAGGCTCAGAACACCTACCTCCTTGGCTTTAGTTTAACATTTGTTTGCTTGTCTCCCTTTTTTTCTTGGGCAAACCAGCAAAGGTTATTGCACACAGCTTTATATAAATGTCACAATATGGTAAATGTAATTTGTTTTATTACATTAGCAGTGCTTTTCTTTTACTCCTGGCAGGGGATAGAAATGCTCATTACGCCATTACATATTGACATAATTAAGTTAATAACTAAAAAAGAAACAGAAACCAAAGACTTATTCTTTTAATCTTCCTTTCTTTATGTGTAATGTGACTTGTCAAATGTATTGTCAAATGTGATCTTTGCCTTTTATGCTTTTTTAAGCACACTGAAAAGAGAAAAAGATTTTTTGTTATGTATTACATTGCAATGTTATGGCTACAATAAGATACAGATGTCAGTGGAAAAAAAGTATCTGTCTAAATGTTATGTTTGTCTGACAGCAGCTGTTTGTATGCAAATTATTTATCACTCTATTTTCTCAAATATAAACTATTTATATTCCAGAGCGTAGTACTGTCTTGTTATGACAGTGTCGAGTGAATGAGTGGTGTGTTAAGAGGAGAAAAAAAACAAAAAAAAAAGAGCCAAACACTGATCTGAGCCCAGCTGTACTGTAATTTATGATGTGGGCAGGATTTCTACCAATAATCCCTCTTAAAACCTTATGAGAATCCCTTCCCTTTCATACAGTTCAACTAGAGATGTCATATCTGAATCACACGCTGTTTTATCTCTGCATGTAAATCCTCTCTATGAAGTCATGCAGCTTGAGTGCAGAATTATAACATAGAGAAGTCAGGAAAACCTTGAACTCCTGCATCTGAAAAAGCCTTTCTCAAGTAATGAAAAGGTTTTGAACGACTATGTTGCAGGACACCGCCTAAAGGAAATGCAGTAGTTGAGTTTGGGTTGATTAAGGCATGAATATCAGAGAGACTTTAATCGCTTCGGCTTAATGCAACATCATAGTAGAAGGTAAATTATTAAACTGTATACAGTGGATACTGGGAGGCGCTCTTTGCTCTTTGTGTAAATGTAGTTGAACCAGAACAGGCTGCGTAGCAAACATTTCGATGCTTTTATCATATGTACTCCAGACCTAGCTCGGGCATCTATTAATAATAAGTTGACAACATGTCAGGAATTGCACTTTTTAGACACATATTGTAACTGTATCATACAGTCAGCCTGACTGCTACATCAAGTCTGCTCAGTTGACAAAATGAACTCAACTGGCTGCTGCCATCTCCTACCTTCCTCTCTCTGTCCACCCATCCGTCAGCTGGCCATCCAACATATCTGCCTATACAGTGGCTTGTTTTAAAGATAGATGAGGCAGGCTAAAATAGTCCACCTGCTCACCAGATCTGTATTGCGCAGCTCTTCCTTTTCCTCCCCCATTTATTAATAATAGCGAGTGTTCGTAGTTTCTAAGAGAGGCCTGTTCTCTTTTCAACACCACTGAGTGCTCCAAACGTCATTTAGAGGTAAAGTCGTTTGAAGTTAATGGTTGCACTTATTGCACAGTTCATACTATAATGTTAATGAAAACAAATGTGGTGCTAGAACACACGCATGAATGAAATTAAATGCAGACTGTGTAGTTTCCAGAGTCAATAAAGTCTGTATTGGATCAGTTGGTCTCTCAGCTGATGCCTACATGAGGTCACATAAAATTAGTTCCCGAATTTCCCAGGTGAGGAGTCGAGCGCTAACACGGAGTGTGGTGGATGTGGTGGGTGAGTGGGGATTCTCTTACTTTGAAAGTCCTGTCGAGTGTCATGAGAAAAAGGGCAAAAAGAAATCACATCTGCATGATTAGTACGATTTTCCTTTCATGCCTGTGAAACAGTTTATCGGGCTGATATTTGTTTGTTTCTTTTTAATGTCCACTGTGAATTTCTAAACTCTATAAATGATGTTTGTCAAGTAGTGCTATTGTGTCCGTCTTTAACTGGACTTCATAACGTAACAGCTGTTCATCCCTAAATAAATTTACAGTCTTGACCAGAACAGCCGGCAGTGAGCCTTCAACCAAAGGAGCCATCACTCACTACTAGCTGTAACCTTTTAAAGGCTGCAAATCTGCTGTCATAGCTGTGGGTGTCGGTTCTGACATGTGGATAAAATCCTAGTTTGTTTTTTTTAGTTGCTGGTAGGATCTAGTGAGTGAATGTACAGTTGAGGTCAAAGTTCTTAGCTCATAAGGAAGTACAGAGCATTTCCCCAAAACGTTGAGCAATGATTGATTTATTTATAAAACTTTACATAATACAACATTTCTAGGCGTAAATACTATTTGGTTCACCATAAATCTGAGGGCAGCTGTATGTTGCAGCATTGCAAATTACCAGGAGAAAATTTTAGTTAAAACAATATCTTGATGTGGTCAAAAATGGTAAAAAAAAAAGTGGGTTTCCCCCTGAACTTGATGTTTCACTGAAGATTGTTTGGAGGGCTCTTCATCGTGGTGGCCTCCAGGGTCATCATCCAAACACCCCGCTGCTCACACGGCAGCCATACTGAAGCTCTGCCGTGAACATCTGAAACGCAGGGATGAGTTTTGGAAGACTGTCCTTTGGTCTGATGCTGCTTTTGAAGTAGGAGAGAGGCCTCAGATGAAAGAACCACCGTTCCCACACTGAAACGTGGTGGTGGGGGCATCATGCTCTGAGGCTGGTTCGCTGCCTCAGACACAAGGGAGCTCGTCTAGATGGATTGGATCATTAAATAACAATGACTGTGTTGATTTCCTGGGGAATAATGTAAAGGAATCTACTGACAGCAGCTTTAGGTTGCTGCTGGGTCTTTCAGCGAGACGAAACCAAAATCAAGGTTTCAAGATTTGTCTTATGGAAATAAATATGGACAATTTAGCTTGTGGTCCTTTCCTTTGAAAACTTAGCAGTTTTGGTTAATTTATTAAAAGAGTGGAACAGTTTCAACCTTTTCGAGCCCACTTCCAGCACTGTCCCTCATTAGCTCGCTTCTCCTCCACCTCACCTTTCCAGGTAAGCATATAATCAACCATTTTCCTTTATTGAGGAAAAAAAAAACTGTGATGAAAGACGGATTGAGCAGGAGAGAGAAACACTGAGAGGTCAAACTCATTTTTTATGTTACTGCTCATATCCAGCTCCAACACTTCTCAAATTGATCTGTGACATTTTTTTTAAATAGGTGACAGAGGTGTATACACTGAGGAAAATACGTGAAGAGCCACATTGTCCTTGTCACTTAAATGTTTTATCGGTATGTAATGGACTGCAAAGTAAAAGGTGACATCAGGATTGGGAGAGGAAATGTGGAAAAGCAAATGTTATCACAGAATATGTCAATCATAGAGAAGGTGACAGAGTTCAAATTAAAAGTACAAGTGGAAAGAATATTTTACCAGAGGGAAAAGACAAAGTGAAAGTCAAACTATGCTCTTGAGAAGTGCATGTATGGCCAGGGAGGTCTGTGTTTACAGCAGCGTCGCCGTCTCCGAGGACAGTCAGCTCCCACGGTGACATGCTGGGAACAGCGGGACATGATCAAACTCTCAAGATGGATGCGTTATTACCCAAGCCATGGCATCCAGAGGACGGAAGAAGTGCACAAAAGAAAACGAGGACAAAAATAAGACAAAGTATAAAGGCCACTCCGTTTCTGTATAATCTATAACTATGACAATAATCTATAACAATTCAGCTGCTGGAGAAAAAAAGCTGTGAAATCTGGTCCTTATTTCAGACGGAAACAAAAATATCACTTTTGAAGCTTTCCATGCGGCTTAAAACCAAAACACATTGTGTGATAACTGTGGGGTCATTTTTGGAGGAGCTTCCCTCATGTGAGTGCACGAAGACCCACATAAGATGGAGCTTTTCCAGCCACCTCCCATGAAAAGTGTGAATGAACTCGTGCGTGAACGCAGCAGGTAACTCTCTGGAGAATTCACAATGTAAAAGTGTGTATGCTTATAACGGTAGCTGCTTTATTCTGCCTTTATATGTTGCCAGACTGCTCACGACATGGCAGTGGTGGCTTCATCTTGTTTGTTTTTATCCTTCGTGCAATTCCGATTTTAAGGAGTATTGCACCTTAAGTCAATAATCTTTTATCAAAGTCTGAAAACAGACTGGTAAAGGTTCTCCACAGCCTTTAGGGTATTTTCCCAGAGTTGCAACGGAAGAGGACAGGGCAGGGAGATTCAAGGTCAGCAACATTTTCCTTCCAAATTTTACAACAGCTTGGTAAAAAAAAACAACAACCTGGACACAGAAGAGACAGAAATGAAGTTACAAACAGCCTAGGCAGTCGCGGGTTTTTAAGGTACCGGTGTGAGAGAGAGTCAACAAAAACAAATTGGCACAAAAAGGTAGGAAAATATGCGGAAGTCGACTCGGAAATATACACCCACGCAGTCACAACCATGCCCATTAGACACACACATACTGACCAAAAAAAGACTAAACAAGAATCGACAGAGGTTGAGGGGGGCTATAACGAAACAGCTTGGCATTCCTTTAGGTTTTCCTTTAGCTTTATTAACTTCTTTTATTTTGAAATGTCATTACAGTACATTACTCCTGGACCTGGTGTATCTGCCTGTATAAGAGTTCCACCCTTCTCATAGACAGATGGAGCTTCTTAAACAGCACACGTGCACTAGATGCCTTTCAGCGCGTTTCATTTGTATCAACAACAGCAGAAAATGGCATATTAGTGAGGCCATATTGAAAGCGGTGATTTGATTGTTAGGATATAAACCGTTCATAAAGGGAGCGATCACATCTGTTATTGGTGACATTTGGCTGCAGCAGATGGCAAAGCCTTGTCGGAATATGTGTGAAAAGATCAAGGAGGAGAAGATTGATTTTTAACTTGCTGTGCGTGCAGGTTGACAGCAACAACAGTTGGTGTCTGCATGTGGAGGAAAAGCCACATGAACTCTGATACGTCTCTTATCAAATGTATGTCCAATCTACAGCCGCGCACTGAAGGTACGCGCTTCTGCCCCTCCAGGTAGTTGGACAGTTGGATTTCTGTCTCCACACACTCCTTAGAAAACCAGATGCAGTAGCCTCCTTCAGCCAGGTAGTGAGACATTTTGAAAGCTTGTTTTCTTCACTCATAGCCTGTGTGTGTGAATCCACTTTTAGCTTATTCACCATGCCTCAGGATCTAGAATACAACATCTAACTTTTCCTTCTTTCTCCTTTTTTTCTTGTTTCTTTTTAAACCAATTACTGCAGCTCCATTAATTTTGCTTTAACTGCGCTGAAACAGTTCAATTTTGTAGCTTACTGATGTTTAGATTGCTGGAAAATCTTCAATTTTTTTTCTCTCCCAATGTATTCAATTATATATTTGCACTTAAGGGATTATGAGCATCTTTTTCTCTGTATGCATGCTTGGTCAATGTAGAAGTAGAGAACCAGGTCTGAAGCAGGCAGATGGCAGGGAGGCCCAGCGGCGCTCCACACAGCAGTAAAAGGTGGGAATAACCCATCCGGTCAAACATCAAACCCTCTGATGTGTGATCCAGGTTCCAACCAGTGGGCCAGAACCACCACGGCAATCAGAGAGGGCAGCATCACAGGATGTAGACAAAATCACAGCCGTAATGTTACTTGCAGTGACCTTTACATTAGTTGCTCCACAGATGGCACGGTGCGATGTATTTCATGTTATTTTTTTTTTCTGTGACGTCTTAAAAGAAAAACAAGTTTAGTTGCCTTTAGTTGACCAACTGTTCCCCTGTAAAGTGCATGTTTTTCTCTGCTTTTTCTGGCATTTCTCCATCTCAAGTGGTAAATCCACAGATGGCCAAATAGTTGTTTTTTTTATCTTTCAATTTTTTTTGGATCATTAGCCCTGTAAAGGGGACAGCGTCATCTGTTTGTGATATGTTAGCCAGTATTTCCCCCCTCAGATACCATTTGGAGATTGCACACTTATGAACCACACAATTTGTGCAAGTATATACATGTGGGGGTGTCCATCCTGTCTGTATCAAGACGCTGTAAACTGTACTGTAGTAAGTGTCATGTTGTATGTTAGAAGGACATTTAGTTAGTTTTAAAATTAAAAAGATATCAGCCAACCAGTAAACACAAAGAGTTCAGTCTAGGAAACGCTGATGTTGAGGTATTCAGCTTAGTCAGGAAAATTGCCATTTATTGTATAATAAAAACAACAAAAAAACCTAGTGATTTTTACATTTTAAATTTGGAAAATGTTGATATTTTACACATTCCAGTGGAACTACAGGCATCTAAGTGGAGCAGCAAAGAAAAAGATCTAACATGTGAGTGGAAAATCACTGGTAGCAATGATGAAGTAAGAACAAGAAAAAGAAATTCACACGGGTATTATTTTAAACCTGCAGTAAGGTTCAGTCTTTTGAGATTTGTGATATTTATGTAGGTTTAAATTTAGTCAGTTTAGTTGATTGAGAGATTCAAGAATATATTAGCTATGTGCATTATTCACCCAAATTTACAGCTATCTGCAAATATGATGCTCTGTGGGCAAGGCATGTTCCAAGTTTTGACAGTGAAGATGTGAGTATGGGATATGAAAGGGAAACGTTTCTGATGGGTTTACTTACTACACAAAAGCAGACAGACAGGCAGGTTGCAACAATGAAAGGGAAGCTTTGTTGAAAATTATGAGACACATCTAAATAAGGCAAACACAGAGATGCACAAATGACTGGGTTCAACAGAAAACAAATCCTAAAGAACCAAGTTAAATTCAAAGCATAACAAAATACTGACAATGGAAACTCAGATAAAAAGTGTGGCTAGCAGGAAACAGAAAATAACTAAAACTTAAACTCTGAGTGACAGACGAGTTTCAGGTAGAGGTGGGACTGCCTCAAGGATCACCACTAACCCCCTCTTGTTTGCCATGGTCATGGGTAGGTTGAGGAGGTCAGATAAAAGTCTCCATTAAATATGATGTTTGCAGATGACATCATGATCTATAGTGAGAATAGCCAGCAAGCAACTTGGAGAGGTGGTTATACGAGAAGAGGAATGAAGGTTGATTGCAGCCTAACAGAATATGTGTGTGTAAATGTAGGCATGAATGGTGAAAATTTAATAATTAGTCTCTGCTTTGTGGCGTAATGGGTAGCGTAGGAAAGATGTAAAGAAGAGAGTATAGGCATGGTGGAGTAGGTGGAGAAGTGTGTCAGGAGTTATATGTGGTAGAAGAACTGAAATTAGAGTAAAGGTGAAAGGTTTACAAGACAACACTGACCAAAGCAGGACTGGAAGCAGGGCTGGAGGTAGCGGAGATTTTCTTTCTTCCTTAAAAATTAGCACATCGGAAGAACAGATAGGGTTATGCTTTGGAGATGAAGTAGGCTCGACTGAGATAATATGGATGGACAAGCAGGATGAGGGATAGTGGGATAGGGAATACACTGGTAAGAGGATGGTAGAGATGGAGCTGGCAGGCAGGGAGAGAGGACGAAGACCAAACAAGCGATAAGCTTCATTCAAAATCCAGGATACAATCATCTGTATCTGCTAGAGATGTTTGACATAGATTTCCAGTTTGACATGGATGTAAGATGTAAGTCCAACTGGAAAGACCAAAATTAGACAGAGGAGACGCAGTCCTGTCTTACTTATTAAACCTCTCTTACCATTCACACCTGGATTGATGATACTGAAATCAGGTAAACACCTGACAGTACACAGTGATTTGGATATTATAAGCTTGAAAGTCTGCACCGGTCATTTCTAACTGATGATGCCTTCTGGATGGAAGGTGAAATGTCTTTAGGAAGAAAGAAAAAAAATAAGTCCAGTTTCAGTTAGTTTAGCCAAGGAAAAGTGTTCCGTTTAGTGATTAATCAAGCTGAACAGATGCTGTTTCAATGCCTTATTTATTTAATTTGTAATCACAAATTAAGCTGTTTGTGTGTTGGACAAAACTGCAAATGATGGATAAAATATAATTATAAGGTGGTTATTTGCGGATGCTTTTAATATGTCAGTTATAAACCCTTTTGCATTCTTAATTTTTCACTCTAATTTTGACATTTTTCTATGACATACAGACTTCAAAACAAATTTTTTTAAATGCATTTTGCCTGTCACATTATGATTAGTTTCTGACATGATTAGATACTGTCATCTCCTCCTTGAACCGCCACCTTATCGCGGTGGAGGGTTTGTGTGCCCGAATGATCCTAGGAGCTATGTTGTCAGGGGCATTACTCCTCTTATTGAGTTCTAGTGGACCATGTTTTCTGCCTCCATTGTCAACGTGGCAGCTTGAAGTTGTGGATGTGGTCTCTGGTGCCTGTTGTGGCTGTAATCCCAGAACACAGTGGTGGACACCGGGAGTAAGGGATGCTGTCAGCTGGGGTGGCTTGGGCATCTATATTGTATGCCCCCTGGATGGCTCCCTAGAGAGGTGTTCCAGGCATGTGCCACTGGACGGAGACCCCAGGGAAGACCCAGGACACGCTGGAGGGACTATGTCTCTCGACTGGCCTGGGAATGCATCGGAACCCCCCCGGAGAAATAGGGGAAGTGTCTGGGGTCAGGGAAGTCTCGGCATCTCTGCTCAGACTGCTGCCCCCGCAACCAGGTCCAGGATAAGCGTATGAAGATGGATGGATGGATGGATGGATGGATGGATGGATGGATGGATGGATGGATGGATGGATGGATGGATGGATGGATGGATGGATGGATGGATGGATGGAGATGTTGTCATGTTGTGGTGAGGTCAACCTTTTTTTGTTTTATTATGTGTAAACCAGATGTTATGTAATCCGGAAAAACGCATTAATGCATATTTGATGTGACAATCAAGTTTTGCCTTATGAGAGTTTATAGGAGCTCTACTTTTGTTTTTCATTTGTATAGTATTTCTTATTGTGTCTTCTGGAAAAGGCTGAAGGAAAGCTAATCAATATTCATCAAAAAGAAGAAGGTTGAACCTAAATAAAGAAATCATCAGTATGAGCCGTCACCGTCCAGCTGGGGTCGACTACAAACACAGTTAATCAGTCCCGCTGAGCCTTGTTAAATGACTCCGTAATACGGTTCACTATAGGCTTCAGAGTGAAATATCTACCTTGTCAAAGTGCTGCAGCTAGCTTCTCAAATTGAGACCAAACAATCTACTTTTTTTTTTTTAAGGCTTGTTTGCCCATGTTTTCACTATCGGTCAGAGATGTGTGATTTTGCAGTCGACGATCTTTTTGTCACTCCTGCTCTCACTTTGATTCACTCATTGGCATGTGAAGCCACGTTTGCAGCTCACGCATGTAAATACCTCCACTCATCCAACCACACACCCAGAAACACCAGTTATTTTTCTTCTCAATGAGATGAACTACCACAGCAAAAGAAATTGACAGGGAAGCTTCCTTAAAGACGTCACACTGTACATTTAGCATAAACTCCCCTGTCCTTGCACACTTGTTCCCTGGCCAGGCTTAAATGAGGACTGGAGGTCTTTTGCAAAATCATTCTCACATTCACACTCTAATCCACTATTCCCCACGCAATTAGTTCAGGATGTGATTGAGGTCAATACCCTTGCCTCCACTGGTCTCCCAGTTTGTAGAACATTTTAATCAATTCCACTCTTCCTTACCTACAAAACGTTTCTCTTTTCCACCCTCGTCCCTCAGTTTGTCATATCTCAATTTAGATTTAAATTAAACCACATCCAGTCCGGCGGTTAAACTGAACACTGGACTCTATTGTAGATTCTCAGACTATTAATCATCTGGTGAAAGCTATTTTCTGCTCTCAGGTGTGGGGTTATTATGTCCTTTTATGTGGACAGTTTATGACACAAAGAGGCTGCCGGTAGCTCATTTCCAGCCTGCTAACTGTCTGCTGGACAGGTGATGTGGGTAGCAGGGTACTTATAACGATGAAGATGAAGACATTGATAGACACGAAACTGATGAAGATGTTGAAATGAGTCATATCCCTCAAAGCCACCAGGACCAAATCTGTTCCTTCCCACAGTTATTTGAGTTGAGGGCAGAGTGGGTGTTCGTAATGGTCCACACTCCGTAGGGTTTACGCACCATTACTGACTATCACTGACAGTCACTGAACTCAGACTCATTTGCATGTTATGGTGCTACTTTAGCTTGATGAGCAAGGTCTTTATAGCACATTGCAGAGCATGTGGCTGATGGGGATTTAATCAAAGGTCACCTCTATGAGGTGATGCCAAGAGATGATCAAATTATGCAGATTCTTGACTTTAAGTCTCTTATAATTATCAGTTGCATACTAAAAGTCCAAATAAACACACAAGAAACTCATCAAACTAATTTTGGCATTATAGTTTACCCACTGGAAAATGAGGGGAGCTGTTAAGCATCACATCTGCAAGATGTTACTGCAAAGCTGATAAAGTATAAAATGGCTAATAAAATTTAGTATGTCAAACATCAATGACGGTCTTCTCTTATTCTGTATCAGACAACACTGATATACTTGTAATTTCAACAAATATACATACAAGAATAAAAAAAAAATTATATAAATACATAAAGACTTTGACTAAAATGAGCTCTGGTTGTTAGATTGTTAAAAATGAAAAAACAACATTGAACAACTGAAACACAAGAAGTTTGTCGGTGGCTTTCCAACTCTCCACAATTTATGTCAGCAACAACATCAAAAATGTTCTTCATCACTCTTAAATCATACAACTGTGTTTATTTCATTGACTTTTTTTTTTTAATAAAAATGCAAGGTCAGTAGACTCAAAGTACACTGATGCAGTTTTGAGAGATAAAGGATTTCCTCTTCCATCATCGCATCTAAGATAGATCCAGTTTTGTCTCATCAGTCCAAACACATTCTCATTGTGAGCTCATTGTTGTCCAAAAGACCAATAGCTTCAATCAGCTGAGTGTTTTGGACAGTTTCTTTGTGTCTTTGGCTGCTATCTGCATGGTCTTTCTCACTCACCAGGGGCTGTGTTTCTTCCTGCCACACCCTGGGAGGTTGGACCTGATACTTCATTATTTATATAACATGAATCCCACAGGAGATGGTCTTGCAGCATTTTTTTCTTAACAAGCTTTTCTATAATTTTCTTTCTGATGTAATTAAACAATTTTTTCTTTTTATCTTGCTTACTGTGGCCCATATTCAGTCTTGGACTTTAAATCACATTAATATTGAATTTTGCTATACAAATAAACTTACCTTACCTTGTGTGCACAATGATCCCAGATTACACACTGACAAGTATTTGCTCCTTTCAAATGGGCTAGAGGGTTATAAAGAAAAATACTCAAGGTTTCACACAATTGTACTGGAGGACTTTGCAACACAGTCTAATCCCTTCCTAAGGTGTTTAAGACCACAAACAACAACCTCTGTTTTATCGGAATTTAGGAGCAAAAAATTAGTGGACATTCCTTGATGTCCTTGATGTCCTTAAGACATGCCTCAAGTTTGGCTAATGATTCTGTTTTATCTGGCTTCACAGACAAATACAGCTACACATCATCAGCATAGCAATGAAAATTAATGTTGGGGTTCTGGATAATATGTCCCAAGGGCTGCATATATAAACCGAACAGGATTGGCCCTAGCACTGAACCCTGCGGGACCCCATAGCAGACCCTCGTCTGTACTGAAGAAACCTCATAAACATGAACAAACTGGAATCTATCAGATAGATATTATTTAAACTAACCTAGAGCTGTCCCTTTAATCCAAACAACATAGGGTTCTACACTGTAGGCAAGGATGAGCTTGAGATTATGAGTAAAGCAACGCATAGGTTTGTTTACTTTTTGTGTAATGCCCATCAATTCTAAAAGATAATTAAAAACTAACTTGAGAGATTCGCTGTCAACATCTATATGAATGTTAAAGTTTCCCACTATGATGACCTTGTCTGTGCTTATCAATAAACCAGATAGGAAATCATAGAAACTCCAGATAAGCACCAGCAGGAGGCCGGTACACTACCACCAACAAAGTAACCAACAATAAAAGTAACGTAACAAACGTAAATGTCTTGCAGATCTGGGTCACGTTCTATAACCAATGATGATTTCTTCTTGTGAGGTTTTGGTAAAACTGTGAATTTGCAGCAATATGTTAGGTTTTGTTTTTATCTTTATATTAAACCACACACATATTTTTCAACAGAACCCAGCATGAAATTATGACCTTTGGTACTGCCAAATATAAAATAAAATGCAATAGATCCAACATTAGAAATTAGAATGAGCACAAAACACAGTATCTATTATTTAACCTATATGTGAGAACTGTGTCTGTCTGCATAAGGGACATTTTGTGGTTCAGTGAGTTTTTTGTGGGTCACCATCTCTTGTGTGAACACAAAAATGTAGACACAGATGTTAGCCGTGCTTTTAAAAAGCAAGGGTCAAGGTTTTCTCCTCCGTCTTGCCTTGAGGGAGATAACTGATGGCTGGAGGGTTGAAGGACAGGGAGATGAGGACGAGGATGAGTCAAGAGCTTTGAAAGATGAGGAGGAGGGGAAGGACATATTTGGCTGTGAAGAAAATAACTTTGAAAGAGAAGCTATACGACATGTTTGAGAGCTATAAAAGGTGAAAAGGGGGAACAAAAATGATTCATAATGGCTGTGAGGACACTTTTTTTGGCCTCTTTAGTATGCTTAAAAATTTGTGATGAAAAAGATGATGAAGGTGTCAGCCTCGCATCACACTAAATGCTTATTCTGACAATATGAGGATAGCGTAACAAATGCAATGTCATCCCTAATAATACCATTCTTTCAAACAGCAGCTTCACTGAAAGCATGTACACTTATCACATTTTACGTCTGCGTGGTCCTTTTGTCAGGACATCACTTTGTGCGCATCACAGTGTTTGAATGTATTTCTCATCAGTACTAAAAGAATATTTTTAAATTCACAATGATAAATAGATGCTGCAGCCTATGTTCAGCACAGCTTCACTATGATTTGCATCCACGGAGAGCGCTGGACGTGGTGTGTTGAAATGTTTTGTTTGTTCTCATTGACAATCCAAATCTTCACTGACTGCGCTGCAAATGAGCAAAGTGGTTTTAAGGACAAGTTAAGAAAGAGGACTGATTCAAATAATTTCACTCCCATCATTTTTTCACTTGTAAGATAAAGTAGGGGCTCAAGCATATGAACTAATTCTAAACCTTTTAGTCCTCTTATTTTAGAGGGATTACTATGTGAACAACAGATCAACTAACCTGTTTCACAATAGTCCGAACCCAGTCCCCAATGTTTCCATCTGTATTCATCCTGAGACTCATGATCCAGCAGGTCCTTCTCCTCCATGAATGACTGTGAGCATTTGGAAACTGAGTATTATGGGAAAAGGTTGAGCCTTCACTGCAAAACACGCATAACGATGGCAAGTTGATGTTGATTTATTACAACTACAGGAAAAATTTGGAGACCCATTTGAGCTTTTGTTTTCCTGAATGTCAGCACCAAACACACACCGTTTGTTTGACTTAAAGTGCTGTTAAAATGGACCTCTTTAAAACCACAAAACATGAATGCCAAATTTGTCTTCATTCACTTTAACCTGCTACAGACATAGTTTTCATCCATTAATGTTGAAATAGATGTTAAAGTAGATTAAACCAGATGCACCGGGATTGAATTTAGTTTGAGTTGTTTTTTTATTGAAATGAAGAACTGAACTAAATTGATTAATACTTTATTAATCCCTAAAGTGAAATTATATTGGTGCAGTGTAATTACTTTTGACAATACATATGAAAGTAAAAAGTAATATTAAGTTATATTTAAAGTAAACATGAGGTTAGAAATTATGTAGATGTTGAAATCTCCAGCGATAATCATGACCGCAGTGTGTTGTGTTGGCAACAACTACAGGGATGATGTCACATGCCGCATTGGCAGGTAAAACTGGTGAAAACTAACAGTCAAAGTTCAACATCTGGGCTGCAGGAGTGTTTCTTCACAATAACATGACCACAATTACACCGTCTGTTGATAAAAAGAAGTTCTGCAACACCTCCTACCCCACTTCTTTTGGTCTTTCTGAAGACTTTTGTCCACCTGTATTGTCTGAAATCCATTTAGAGAGGTGTTGGAGTCCAGAGCATGCTCCCGCAGCTACATCTGAAAAACAGCATACTTCAGCTGTCTCCCATGTGGGCTATAAGCTCATCTATCCAGAGATCTCACCCATTCCATAATGATCCTTGGAAAAAATCGGTCAAAACTTCTTCCTGCCATTTTTCTCCTGCTCACATCTTTGAACTCTCCTCTTCAACTCACTTGCAACTGAGGTCTTTGTTCTGGTCATTACAAACCTTTTGAAACTTCATGACTATAGAGAATTAAGGTGTCGAGGACATTCATTGTAACAAATATTTAAAAGAGACAGAATTTTATGTAGAAACCCCCCCAGAAAAAACATCATCCAAACAAAAACAGATAAACTTCAAAAATTAAAAAATGAAAACAAGACTGTAAAGAAAATCTCAAGAAGATTAAAAAAAGACAAGACACAATTTGACTGAGCAACTATAAGCGGCTGCCTCTTGATTGATGCCACTCAAGAATCTAGAATCTAATCAAAATCTAGAATTTTCTGTCGTGTATAAACAACCTTTTCTTTCCTCTGAGTTTATAAAATATCTAAAGCTTTTGAAAGCAGCTTTATGAATTATTTATACCAGAGTCAGAGATAGGGTCAGCCATGGTCTGACAGAACATGTGGCGACGCCGGTGAGGCGGTTCAAACAGGGAACTCCATCTATCCCTTATTGTGGATAGATTAGAATTCTGGTGAAAGGCAGGAGTGAAAGGCAGGAGTGAAAGGCAGGAGTGAAAGGCAGGAGTGAAAGGCAGGAGTGAAAGGCAGGAGTGAAAGGCAGGAGTGAAAGGCAGGAGTGAAAGGCAGGGGTACCCACTGACGGGTCTCCAGTTCACCACAGGGCCTCATAGGGACGGACGGTAACACCGGGGAACCTTCTCTGGCTGTGAGGCAACAATTTTAACGAAATTGTTGCCTCACAGCCAAAGAAGGATACAAACATCTTAAAACAAATAAATTCATTATTTGTTTTGTGTATCGTTATAAGGAACTCCACCCTTTTTTAAGGTTACTATGTTAGCGTCATGATTACATGACTTTTATATGAAGTTAAACTACAGTCATTTGTCATTAAAGTTGATTGGGCAGTTTGTTGAGCTGTCAGGTTTGTGGCCATGAAAAATGCTTTGCTACGAGACTAGAAGTATTCTAATAAATACGACTGAAAATTCATGCATGAATTAAATATGTCTGTAACACTATCTGCGAGGCCTTTCCCCCATTGACCAGAACATTAACTTGCTTTAGAGAGTGTAATTAATGTGCTTTAGGACACATGCTGGCTTCCAGAAGTTGCCAACCAGGACATAATAGGAAAAAGGTCTTCTTGGAGAGAACGAGACTTTATTGTCAGTGGATTTTAAGGGAAACTGCAGAACCATAGCAACAGTAGCAACATAGAAAAAAAACCCACCCTGAACAAAAATAATAACTACAGAACTTACTGTATTAGATAAAACCTTTGACTATAATAATAAAACACATAAAGATGACAATAAAACAAAAAGTTCAGTCTGGTTTCTTTGTACTCCAAACTTGCAGATTGCTTTACCATTTTTTTTGTTCGACTTTTGTTTACGGCAAACAGTTTTCTGGTGAATCCACATCTTGGCAAATCTGAAATGCAAAGTTGCTGATGATTCATACACCAGTAACCTGTGTTAACCATAGTTTTTATAATTTCATGCATTTTTAAGATGTTTGTATTCTTGTTTTTACATATTTTTCATGTCAAAATTCCAGATAAAATCAGAAGCTGATTTAAATACACACACACACACACACACACACACACACACACACACACACACACACACACACACACACACACACACACACACACACACACACACACACACACACACACACCTAAGACACTGGGGATGCTTTCTGCTGGTAAACAACTCTCTGACCTTTTTCCAGTCTCACGTCTGTGTGAGTTACCTGCCCACACGAAGAGCTTGCATGGCTGCACAACATGTGCGGACACACAAACACACTTTTTTCTTTTCTCTCACTCACCGTCTCTGTTGGTCCTCAGATACCTAATGCGGAGAAAACCGGAAAGTGAGTGAGATGGAGAGAATAGACTTTTTCTCCGCCTACACACCTGGCTTTTTATAAAAGGATCCCATCCTCCTCTTCTTTGCTTTATCACTCCAAGCCTTTATGGACCTCTTGTTCCCAGTGTGAATTATTAACTACGGCTCTACATGCCCAAACAAGTTTGTGGGAAAAAGAGCATTTTTCAAACACTCCTTTTAAAACAAGAGAGCTCCACTTTGTTTTTTCTTCTTTTTTTTTTTTTGCCCCACCTTCTTCTCACTTTTCGTAATAGCGCTTTCTGAAAATCTGTGAATACTGCATTAGAGAAGTGCAAGAGTGCACCTGCTACATCAGCATCTGCTCATTCACATGTTAGACGTCATCGATAAATGTTCTTTAAACGGTAACCTTATACCAGGGCACTGTTGACAGAAATCCATGACAGGTGCTCATATGACTTTGTGCACACGTGTGTGGTAGCTGGGATGATCCTGTTACTGTTACACTGCTTTAACCCATTGTGGTCTGATTTCTTTAAGCCTCTCCAGCCACAGAGCCTCGGCATGATGAAGAATAGGCTTAATAGGACTGTGTTCTTCTTCATTGCTTCCTGTTATGCTATTTTCACTGAGACTTCACAATGTTTGATGGCAGTAGCCGGGATCTGTGCTGACACAGCTTCAGGCTGAAGGATTAAAGAAGAGGTATCCACAAGGATACAAAACACCCTTGATGGAGTCATTATCTCCATCAAACACACACATGTTACATGTAGTATCACGTGTTGTGGTTTCAACGATTTTCCATCACGCATCACCAGATCAATAATGGCTTCCACACCATGCAAAGAAGTGACTGTGAAGAAATAGACTAGTTAGAGGAGAGGTAGACTATACAGCTCAATACAGTGTCTGCACTGACTGCATTGAAAACTTCCACTGAAGACCAAAGTGCAAATTAATTTAATATACGTTACAGCAATCCACTGATTCAGAGGGCAGAAAGCGTTTGATCAGATCATTGCTATGGATCTCGACTTCCTTTAAATGTATCATTTTAAACTTGTGATATGTGATTTTTCTTTTTCTTTTGCGTGATCACAGATAGCCCTGGATAATCAGAGAAAGGTGGTTACAGACAAGCTCCCAGACAAGAATGGATAAAGTGACTGCACTTTGGTTTTATTTTATATGCAGAGGTGTTACATTTCAGCCTCTGGGATTTACCCTTATAACAACAGAGGCATGTTAATACTCTTTAAAGCAGCAAAGCAGTAGAATTTAGATTTCCAGGGTTTTCCTGCACAGGAGGAAACAGCTAAGGCAAAACAAGGCAAGTTTATTTGTATAGTACATTTCATGTACAAGACTATTCAAAGTGCTTTAATACATTAAAAAAATGTTTTAATGTAAAACGTAAAAGGGTTTTATAGCAGAAATTAAAGACAGACAGAAATAAGTTAAAAAGAATAAAACAAATGAGATACAAGAAATAATGATTGTAGTGCATTATGGTGGATTACTGAAATGCAGCAGAAAATAAAAGGGTTTTCAACATCGACATAAAGCAATTGAGAGTTTCAGCAGCCTTCATGCATTTTGGGAGTTTGTAACACAGGTAAGGGGTTTAAAGGTTGAATGATGCCTCATTGTGTTTGGTTCTAACTCTGGTAGGAAAGTAGGTGTGACCCTGACGACCTGAGGGCTCTGGTTGGTTCATAATGGGCCAAGAACTCAGACATGTATTTTGGCCCGAAACCATTCAGAGAAATATAATCCAACATCAGGATTTTAAAATCTATTCTGTGACAGACAGGAAGCCGGTATAAAGATCCATGAACTGGAATTATACGGTCCGGTCTCTTGGTCTTAATGGGGACGCAGCCAACAGTGTTCTGAACTAACTGCAGCTGTTTGATGATTTTTTTTAGGGAAACCTGTGAGAACAGCGTTAGAGTAGTCCAGTCTACTGAAGATAAAGGCATGGACATCAGTCTTTTAATGTTCTGTAGGTGATAATAGTCTGACTTCCCTACTATCTTAATGTGGCTGTTGAAATTCAGGTCTGCATCTAGAACCAGATTTCTGGTTTGGCTATTGACTTTTAGCTTCATTGCTTTGAAGCTGAGTGCTGACTTTTAATCTTTTTTCCTTGGCTTCAAACACTATTATTTCTCCTCTGTCTTAATTTAACAGAAGAAAATCCTATCACATCAACTCTTTAATTTGACCAATGCATTTGTTCAATGTTTGAATTAGATTATAGTCTCCTGGCGAGATAGTTATATAGACGTGTGTCATCTACGTAGTTATGGTAACACATTTTGTTCTTTTTCATAATTTGAGCAAGTGGAAGCATGTAGATGTTAACCAACAGAGGCCCCAGAATTGAACCTTGGGGAACTCCACGTGTTATGTTTGTTAGCTCAGATTTGTAGTTACCTAAAGACACAAATAGTCCCTGTCTTTTAGAACAGATTCCAAGCAGGCAAGTGCTGTATCAGAAAGCCCCACCCAGTTCTTCAGCCAGTCTATCAAGATGTTATGGTTGTCCATTTCAAATGCAAAACTCAGATCCAGTAAGACCAAAACTGAAATGTTGTCACTATTAATATTGGTGCAGATGTCATTAAGGAGCTCTACTAGAGCTGTCTCAGTGCTGTGTGGCCGGAAGTCTGACTGGAAGACATTAACGCAGTAATTTAGTGTCAGGAGGTTATACTGCTGTTGCAAAACAGCTTTATCTATTTTTTTTTTTTTTTTTCTTCCCTTTCTTGTCAGTGTGGACATCGTGCACACGCTGTATGTACGATGCACACCGAAATTAGTCTCTGCTTTTAACCCATCAACTAGTTTCACTAGTGAGCAGTGGGGCTGCTAGCAGGGCAGCGCCCCGGGGAGCAATTGGGAGTTAAGGGCCTTGCTCAGGGGCCCCCAGTGATTTACCATTGTGGGCAGCCCTGGGCTTGAACCTGGGTCCACGCCCAAGCCCACCACTGTAACCACTAGGCCACCACTCCCCCTTTTACTAAGAAAGGGGAGGTTTGATACTGACCTATAGCTGTTCATAGGCGACCTGTCAAGACTATTCTTTTTTTTTTAAATGGCTAAATGATGGCTGTTTTAAGGCACTGAGCAAAGATAGTTGAAAGCAGAGATGTATTTACAATGTCTAGCATATCTGAGGCCGTTGTCAGAATATCAAGGCAGCAAGTGGTGGAATTCAGGTGATGTCATCCAGTTTCCTATGAGGTATTAAACAAAATTGTGTCTCAGTGGACACAGAGGCACAGAGTCTATGTGGGGCTGCCACACTGTATCGTGGCAGCGTTGCTTCACTTTGACCACCTTCATGCGCTATCTGAAGTGATCTAGACCTAAGGGTCTCTGGAACAACTGCTTGATGGCCACGAGCAAGGCACACCGTCCCCCAGCAGGAAAGCTCCTCATTCTAAGGGGTTTTCGTCGCTCTCTGTTCTTTTTTTTGTCAACAAGACAGCTCTTGACAGGAGATCGGCCACTGTATTAGCATGCCCAGGCATAAACACCAGACTGAAGTTGTACTGGTTCAGCCGATTAGCCCAACTCAGCAGTTTCATGGGTCTGTGTCAAGAGCCCTGGGGTGCTAGCAGTGTTGTCAGAGCCTAATGGCCCACCCATATAGGTTGACATGCCAGCGTTAGCATGTCTACAGGAAAGCCAGGGCTTCCCTCTCCCCCACCAAATATATCTGCTTTGCTGG
The DNA here is from genome assembly GCA_014839995.1 of Xenentodon cancila. Classification (NCBI taxonomy): domain Eukaryota; kingdom Metazoa; phylum Chordata; class Actinopteri; order Beloniformes; family Belonidae; genus Xenentodon; species Xenentodon cancila. Next base: position 12,833,942 of record CM026199.1, read on the forward strand.
AGTAAGGGCCCTGGAAACAAAGGCCACTGGGCAGTCCACTGCCTTGTGGACCTGGAAGAGCACTGCACCAAATTCCACCCTGGAAGCATCACAGGTGGCCAGCTCACATAATGCCAAAACAAAATGAGCAACGGTCTTACCTAGATTCTAAAACCTCTGCCAAACTCAAAATGGCACATTTGCCAGAATCTCCCAGAACAGAAATTTGGCGTCAGGGCGGCGTGGTGAGCGTTGTTAAGATTTGTTGACGATCCTGCCTGAGGCAATGATGTAGGAGCACACGCTTCCTCACCTCTGCTAAATCTGTGTGTCCAAAGCCAGCAAAGAATCCTCAAACAATGTCAACCATCTCTCCAAGGGAACAGCAAGGGTTCCAGGCAAGAAAGGTTTCGGTAGTGGCAAAGTGAGTTCAGACATCCTAGTTTGCCAAATGTTGTGCATGCAACAGTCAGTATGTTTACATGCACTAAGAGAAAGTTGAATTATTGCCTTAGTCTGACTGATATCGAAGTTTTTAAAGGCCACCTTTGAAATCGAGGTATTAGAGCCAGATAATGTGGTTCTGATTCGAGCTATTCTGGCATGTATATGCAAGCCACGGTTAGCTAAGCTATCGACTGGTCTGGGACTCCCCCTTCCGTAAGTGACGGGACCACGGAAGCGGGAATAACAACAGCCACATCATGACAACAGCACAGTTGTGTGCATCTTACACGCAACACGATCAAGCTTAGTATGTAGGAATTGTACAGAGATGCTGGATCGTTAGCGTCCATATCTTTCCATGTTGTTGTCCTCCTTCTACGACTGCTTCAAGTCTGATGCGTTTCTTTACTAATTGTTTTAACTAACCATAAGAATGCCAATATGAAAGGGCCGTGTAGCGCCACCTAGCATTGCAGAGTTGAACGTACCTCACTCAATAATTCGATTCTCTTCCGATGCATGCATACTCGGATGTCAGTTAAATCCTACTTAACTTAACTTAACTTAACTTAACTTAACCAGGCCCAACCCGATGCTGAATTGAAAACCGTTAGACATAAGTGTTGACATGTTAGCAAAATGTTTATTGGTTGATAAAACTGGTAACAACAAAATTACAGAATGTATAACTTTTTTGTTACCGCCTGAACAATAAAGGACGAGCCAGCTACAGCTATAATAAGACATTACTTTCTAGTGCAGCCAGAAGATGGTAAGTTCAGTGTCAGTCTTGCATCTCATTTCTTCTCATAGCTCTTGCCAAGAGGAAAAAGCCAGACTGAGATTTATCCTTCTCCTTTGCTCAGACACTCTGAATCCCATTAAGTTCATGCCAAATAGAAGAAAAGAGTAAAAACCAGTTCAAGAGTTTCTCTTCCTCCTCTGATCTGGTCCTCTTTGTTTTCTTTGGCACTTCTGTCATGATAAATGTACCAAAAACAGTGAACTGTTTAGCTTCTGGCTAACAGATCTGGCTAGTTGGGAGGCCTGAGACAGACCTTGAAGCACAACATCCCTAGGGCAGTCCTTCACGGACTTTTCTGAATGGAAAAGTCATAATGGATTTCATCCTTTGTGTGTCCTAATTTTACTGAGCAAGAAATGGATCTGCAGTAGTAGTGCAGAGTTTGCACGAGCCAAATCCTGTTGAAACCAAACAGGCAAGGTTTGAGATGAGAAAAAAACAGACTGAAGGTCTGCACAGTATCATCCTCGGAAGTGCCGTCATACCCTAGCTGAGGTTGAACACTAGTAAATCTCACAACTCTGCACGACCATGTCCTCCCAGAACAGCGTGGCATTCCCTGAGAGCTTGGGTTCTGAGCTGGTAAAGATGGAAACTTTTACAACAGGCTTGAAACTAAAGCTCATCTTCAGACACCTAAAGATACCTTATACGTCAAAGGAAAATAACACTGTCCTAGTTGCAAGACTGAGCGGGGGTGAGCTTCAGCATTTCCGAGGCATGGCTGGTCTTCTTCTATTGCCACTGAAAATGCAGCCTTGTCCTGTTCATCCTGTTTTTGGCCTAGCGGAGTTAAACTATAACCAATACTGTTAACTCACAGAGTGGTTCTGAATGCAGTTGGCCCAGTGTATTGGTGTACAACAATCAATGGGCATATAATAATGGTGATAATGGGGTGTATTTATATTTTGGCTCATTTAACAACAGAGATCTAAGAGCTGGGTAACGAGACTAGGCCGCAGTGCAGCTCAATAGCTGTGTCAAACACAAAAGATGGTAGGACTTTTATTTGATTTTTTTTTAAAGTTCATTAAAATATAGTCTATGTTGAGCCAAGTGCCTTGCTCTCAGCACAGAGTGGCTGCACTTCAATGGAAATTAACTTTCCATTTGATTTCACATCTTTTACAGTATAATTGCAGTATTATTATTTTAATACTGCAATTATTATTTTATTATTATTTTAAAGTAAGCCTTTGTCTTCTAGTATGAGGCCCACTTTCACCAGATTTGAGCATTACCTACCCTCTATGGGAGGCCTGGGCCCCCTTCATCTCATATTTGAAAAGTCCACCTTTGTAGGAAACCTAGTTTTATGAACCAAGGTTCCCCTAAAGGAAGGTTATCTTTTCACAAGGTTGTGTCTATCAATGCCTCTGTGAGAAGTTAGGAGGCATTGACAGACAATCCATCAGTGTCCAAGACTCTCATCACCTGGAGTTGACAGTTGATTTTCCTAGCTTTAACACAAGTTTGCAAGATTCTGGCAGTTCAACATGTTCTGATCAGAACTCATAATACAACTGCGGTTTCCTACACAAACAAGGAGGAGCGCACTTTTGTTCGTAATTGACAATGTCTCAGTCCCTGTGGTGCAGCATTTATTTCCTGTCTGTCAGAGCCACCCACGGCCTGGTCCACCTGAACCTACGGGAGATCTGTGGAGATCATTGAGGGGACCATTCTTTTTCCCAACTATTTTGAGAACATTAACAGTATGCGTAGCATCTACTTTAATTTTGCATGTTCATAGCTTTTTTTTTGTTGCCTGAAACTGGTAATGTCATGTTTTTGTCATGCTAATAATGAGCCTAATGATTTATTATAGACAATACAGCAGAAGATGTAGGAGACCAAACCACATTATGCATCACTGTTTCCTTACAAGGTTTCTATTTCCTCTATTTGTTGTCTATTTTTTCTGCTGCTCCCATGGATGCTGGTTACTTCGGCCTCAGGCTAGACATTTTTTTTTCTAGGCAGACAGCTTATCATGGTGAGTGGCAAATGCTGTGGCAGAAACTTGACATTTGAGGGGGAGTAGGGTAGAATTATTATGTATTCATTTGAAGAGGAGAGTGTATATATAAATATATATACATAATCAAAGTGAATAATTTCAAACTGCACACAGAAAGGACCTTCGCATGACTTTCAAAACCCAGCTTTCAGCTGGCTTATTCACTTTTTTTTTTTTTTTTTTTTTTTTTTTTTTTTTTTTTTAGCATAATAACAATAAAAAAAGACAGAACCCTCTGATTAAGGCAGAGTAAAGCTACCGAGTATTTTGGAGTTGCATGTTTGGATTGGCTGCGTGATGGCATGTTTGTGTTTCAGGATTGTAAACACAAAGAATAAAAATGCAGATGTAAACCAGAATCTTACTAACAAGCCAATTACTGCACTGCGGTTAACAGGTTTTGTTACATGTTTGGGTGCTACGAAAATGAGAAAGAGCTCATTTGTTTTGTGAATAAGTTTAAAGGGATTAGAAATTATGGAAAGGGGATAAAGCAGAGTGATCTTTTGAAAAATATGAGTCATTAAAACTTTCTTTTGCTGCCCCCCCTTCTTCTTGAACTCATTGTTTTAACGGCATGCCCTTGTTCTCTTGTGAATGGCGGACTTGCTTGCAGCTCCTTTCACTTGTTTGGAGTCTTGTGTGACATTTACAACCGTTGACCTTTTCTAACTCTAATTCTGCCAGTCCATGTGTTCAGACACAACATATCATGTCTGTACCATTCAAATATGAACAATGATTTCAAGTAAAATATGATTTAATACGGTCCCTCCTTGATGTGTGTACAGTATAATCTTACTAAACGATAACTAGAGGGGAGAAAGTAAAAGGCGTTTATATGAAGAAAGGAAAACCTAGAGACAAAGCGAGAAAGGGAGATGGTAGTGGAGTATTTGATGGGAATCAGGAATAAAAGGTGAAACAGTAATTGATATATTAGTAAGGGTACAGTATGTATAGCTATAGGCTTTTTTTCAGCTGCTGATGGAATTCAAGTGACTCTTTCAGGCTTCTTTGGCAAGCTTTCAACTTTGCTTCCTCTGTGGTTTCCTGTGCCAGAGGTCAAATGAGTACGCTTCAAACAAGACGCTCCGCTCACTTATAAGTTAGTATCTTCCTTATAGTTTACTGTACAGGAAAGGCACTTGTTTAAGATAAAAAAAAAACAAAAAAAAATCACAAGGCTTTTTAAATGATAATCTGGGGGAAATGCCTTTTTTAACATTTCATATTAAAAAATTTTAAAAAATGGTATCTAGGTGCGCCAGATAGCTCAGAAGTGGGAGCACCATATACAGAGGCTGTCACCCTGGTGCAGGCAGTGCAGGTTCGAATCCCAGCCTGTGACACTTTGCTGCTTGTCTTCCCCTTTTTTTTCCTGTTTAGCCACTTTGTAGCAAAAAAATGAACAAAGCAGTCCAGCGGTCTGGATAAATGAGAAGGATTGTGTGAGGAAGGACATACGATGTTGAAAAGGGAAAAGGGTAATAATCCACTTTGGTGACCCCTGCAAAGGGAAAAAGCAAAAAAAAGTTGTTTTTACCTCAATTTGAATTTATTATACTTTAAACCTAAATTTAACTACACAGAGCAGCCAGTAACTAACATGTTATTGGAGTTACCCTGCTCTCTGAGGCGCAGTCTGTTTCTACAGATGCTGACAAATTGGTGCCCTTCTATTAAATACACTAGAAAGCGACAAAAGTAATAATTAATGATAATTTATTGAAGAGGGTGAAAATAAGACATTGCCTTTTGAACTGTGGTTCAACAGACTAATTTAAAATACAAACTAATTTACTACGTCTGGCACAGTGTGTCTTAAATGTGTTGGACACAATGAAATGTCAAGACCAGCGAGGCATTTTGGAGTAAAATGTGCTTCCCAGTGTCAGAAAGCTTGGTTGCAGTCATAGGTCCTTCAAGAGGATAATGACCCAAAACACACAACTAAAACCGTCCAAGAATAACTAAGATGGGCTTAGATAAACAAAGTGTGATTATATAACTAATGAGGGTTTCACGAGGAATCTCATACCATAAATTTACTCTCAACAGAACGTCCACCTGAAGGACAACTGCCTGTATAACTGCAAATGGCTTATTGTCATCCACACTGAAGACAGAAGCTCGAGTTGTTTGTGAACTGTTATCATGTCTACGAAGAAAGCTGAAGGACGAGCCATTTTTATGTTTTCACTCTCATTTTTCTTCCTCTTTCTTCACACTTCTGTTATTTTTCTCCTTGGGGCTGACACTGCTCCCCCTGCTCGCTTCACTCTTCACTTCATGTTCTGTGGAGGGAATTAATTAGTGCTCCGTTTTGAGATCAGGCTGAGTGCGAGGCTGAAGAGGGATCCGCGGATGCAGAGAGGGATTTGATAAAAATGCATGGATGTGTGTGTGTGTGTGTGTGTGTGTGTGTGTGTGTGTGTGTGTGTGTGTGTGTGTGTGTGTGTGTGTGTGTGTGTGTGTGTGTGTCTTCTTTCACCAGATATCCCACATAAACAAACCGCCAGTGAAAGGACTCTCAAGGCCGGGGTCAAACACTTGCCGACATGAACATCGTCTGGTTTAATTAGTCCAGAGCAGCCTCTCTTGTTTCTCCTCCCATCCCTGTTTGACTTGAAGAAAAAAGGGATAGTTCAGTGTTTTGGAAAGAGCTTATTTTGGCGAAACGTAGGCCATTCAGATCTATGTGGAGCATATTAAACTGAACCCAGCAGCTGATTAGTAAAACTCAACTTAAACCCCCTCTTTAAAATATTGATTTCCTTAGTCATTTACAGCATTTTGTCCATATGACCTCATGTTGATTTGTGTTTTTTTTTCTTCTTTTGGTATTCTTTCAAAACAAGAGACACTTTTTCAGTCTCTCTCTAATCATATAGTTGTACTATCATGAACATTAACAGTCAACATGCTTACTGAGACCTGGAGAGTCTAAGATGAAGCCCTTTGGTGTTATTTTGTTTTGTTTTGTTTTGTTTGCACTCTTTTTCTTCTTTGAGCATTACAACAGCTGACCTTTGGGTGAATTTCTTGATTTGGCTCAGTTTTTATTTAATAAGCAATAAGAGAAATTTCATGTGTTGTTCATTTTAAGACCTGATAAAGAAATGTCCTTCTGATATTATTATTATTGGATGCAGATACATAAAACCATAGAATGTTAAAAGAATGTATTTTGCTATTGACATGATCATATTTGTGTACTCTCACACGTCCTGGGACATTATGTTGTGCGGGAAGTTTCTTCCGCTCTCTGTTTATGTGTGTTGGCATATAAGCAGAAGCCTGAGCAGCCATTCTCTTAGCCTGGTGAAACTGCTCTCTAATGAAATGAGTCTGGTAATCCTCCCATTCACAGCCACACAGAACACATCCAAACCAATCACACCCGGCTGGGGGGCCGGCTTTCCACAAAGACTGCAACATGAGGGTCCAATAACCACTATTTAACACAACTACAATTGCTGCAGAATTACTTATAACAACTTGTATTAACAGGTTTTTACATCGTCCAGTTTATCAATACATGCCACGTCACAACATAAAACTATCTATGAAAATTCCAGAAAGAGACAAAGAACAGAGGTAAAATCAACACAGTTTTAATAAGCACCACAGACACAACGCTCTTAAACTGTTTATACAACATTTTAGGACACATGAGCACTCAGATATTTTATGATGGTCTACATAGGTGAGTATCACTAACTCCATGCTGATAATGGAAGTGTTGTTTTTCTCTAAATCTTAGATGAACTAAGCACTCAACATGCCTGAATCCCAATACACAATAGGTCTTAGAGACAAACTGCTAACAATGAGACTGATAACGCTGTCAGATATAATAAAAGCTGCACTGTTGTCATAGTGAGGCAGGATGGAGGCCAGCAGATCCATTTCAGAGCTAGTTTATGTGATCACTCCCTTACTAACCCAGTGCAAGCATATGTTTTATTGTTGGCCACAATGAGGTGATGGAGGGATTCAATAAAACAAAACCGTCTCTGTTTGTACAGCCACTCATTTTCCTGCTCCTCTTCTTTGTCCTCTTCTCTCTTCAGCTTCTCTGTTCTGTCGTGGCTACATTCCCTCACTCCTCCCCAAAATCCTGGAAGCGTCCAGGTTGAAGAATGACTACTCAACTCACATTGTGCTGGTATGTTTAGAGGCAACAGTGTGATTAACAGTGAGGACGTCAGGATTAAACAGAGAGAAGCACTAACATACCAGAGTAGTTGTAGAAAATTCAGCTACTTGCAACTAAGCTCACATGGGCAATATGTGCAGAGAGAGGACTATTTATGCATGAATGGATACAAAAAATACAAAACTAAAAATACTAAGGTTGGGGTTGAATTCAGAGAAAACAATCATAAAGATATAGCTTTCTGGAAAAAGGTGACTATTAAAGCAGTCACCTATTTTATTTTTTTTAAATGAAGCTCTTTTTTTTTTTTTTACAATGTCTTATGTATAATAATGTATGTAAAATAGAAACCTGGAACCGGTGATCAAGTTGGGTGATTAGGTGATTAAGGTAACTTTGCACCATCATTGCCTGAATGGAGCCTTATTTTATATGCGTTTGGTAAGTGTCAGGGGAACAGTTATCACTCAACTACACAGCTAAAGCCTTTGGGATCATAGTCCACTCACATCGGCAGTGATTAACTTTCTCTGTAGTTTCAGTGTTTGTGAAAAATGCAAACATGAAGCCGGGCTCTCAAGCATGGATAAAGAATTATGATAACTAGTCTAACATGATTTTTTTAAATGTAAAAAAAAACAAAAAAAACAAGCAAAAAGAAAACAAATTAGTGATCGTACAACACATACACAACGTTGTAACGTGTAACACGTACAGTTATGTGATTCCTGCATGCAAACATTCTGCTGGGCTGAAACTCACCTATGCGCCACAGTTTCTGCCTCGGGCTTAGATCTGGAAGATCTGAAAGACGCCAGTGCAGACAGATAAAAAGAAGTCTGCCCAGTTTACTGTTTGCCATTTTTCCAATTTGCTGCTATCAGCTATCATTTTTTTAGTTTGTTCTTTTTGTGAGTGGTTTAATAGGTCAAATAAAAAGAAAGCAGCCAACATTGCCACCAGTTGTTGTGGAGTCTGACATATACATTGGCGTAAAGAAAGCAGTTCAGTTAAGCAGCGCTGTCAAGCTATAGCCGTCGTTTAACTAAACTTTCTGTGTAAGTATAGTAAATGGTTATCTTGTTGAACACTGGTGCATAAGACAAAAAAAAGTTCCAGCTTTTCTGAGCAGGATCCATATACGCCAGCAGGTAATACTACTTTTCTTCATTTTGGCCTAAACCCTGCACCACAAGCCCCATGACAATAGCAAGGGCTGCCATTGGTCATTATTTAACTTGTTGGGGTGTCATGTTTCCATGGCAACTGACAAGGCCATTTTTTTTTTGTTGCTTGTTTGTACCACTGTAGCAAAACTATGCAGTGTGTAAATAAAATGTTACTGCAGCTGGACGTTGTTTGTCCATTACTGCCCATTACTTACTACAGACCGCGTCAGAGCTCACTGATAACCACACCCAGATCAGTTCTTGATGAGATGTCCTAGTATGATCTGCGCGGTGAATGATTGTGGTTGTCCTGTTCACACAAATACAAGCGAACCTCACTCATGCCCAGAGTTCCTTTGAGCCCACCTAAAAAAGTGTGTAAACACCGCAGACCACGACTGCTAAAATTCTCAATTTTACTGATGCTTCCAGCCCAGTGGTTTGGGGTCAGTACAGCACCAGCTTTCTAGCTCTGAACTAATGCTGTGTGTGCGGTTGGCTGTGTAAAATTAAATACTGGTTGTCTCTTGATGGAAAAAGCCCATTTGTGCCAGAGATGCTCATCTTCACGATTGTGATTAATAGACTATTTATCATGCTTGTGTACTGTATGCATTGATTTCTGAGTAACCAGGCAACCCAGCATCTGACTATAATCACTAGTGAACTACTTTAGAGCAAGTTAGTTAGGTCAACACATATTGACATTTATGCTCTGTATCACTTCTGCTACTTTGTCATGTGCCACACTCTTAGCATTAATGAATCTTTTGTGACTTTTAGTGAAATAAATTCTTCCATAACTGTTCAAAACATTTCTGTAGCCAGTTTACAGGTAACTACATTTATACCTAAAAAAAGCAGCTACAACATACTGCCCTGAAGGGTTGTGAAACCTACTAAATAAGAAGACAATCAATACCTTTTTAATTAACATTATGCTGATGAATTGGTGGCTAAAACCGATCACCTTGTTTAATTAGATTCTTCTTGCCGTTTATTTATCTGTCTATCAAGAACTCAACTTTAATAAAAAGGCTCTGATAATGCGTTTCAGTTACCTGTAATAAGACAGAGAATAGCATTTCAATTGAGACTTGGATAGTATTTATATTTGTAAATCGTCCTGCATATTTGTCCCCTGGACTAAAGAAGAAAAGGACTGACAGCTATTAGCACAAAGTGTAAAAGCCAGCATATGTGATGGTAGTATAAGTGTGTGTTAGTGCCCATAACATGGGTAACTTAATTCAACAAGAGAACGCCAGGTTACATTGGGCGTTGTGTTTAAACAGCAGGTCTTTGTAGTAAAAGAGTGTGGGTACTAGATTGACCTGCCTGCAGTTGTTTCCCATGTTTCCCACTGAAAATGTGTGTTGCATTCTGAACCGCAAAATATGACAAAGGAGACCCCAGAATGTTATGCAACTGAAGTTGTACATCAAGCTGGAATGGGAAAGAACTCTACCTACAAGGCTTCAACGATTAGTGTTGTCAACGCTTGTTGAATGTTGTTGAATTTTGTTAAAAGAAAAGGAAACATGTCCACTGTCCCCGCTTTATTGGGTGGCACAAAATCTGGGAGAGGGGCCAAAAACATAGTCTTTTAAACTGGGCTTTGTACCGTATCGGCATAATAGCTTTAGTACATGTTAACATGGCTTATCCCTTCCATTAAAGAATTAAAGAAAAAAAAAAAGTCAGTTCAAAACTTTATTCAAATATATATTTTTTCTGCAAAGTTATGTTCATTTTTTAAATAATTCAATTATTAATATTTGTTTAGCAAGTTATCCATGGTTCGGCTCCTTTGAGCTTCCTGTACTCATTTTGGAAACTGTAGTTTTCCACTCAAGTGTATTCATTCTTGTCTTGACACAGTAAAAAGAATTCAAATAATCAACAATTGATCAAACTTTTCATGATATTTTTAACCGTCCATTTCCAAAATATGTTTAGAATGGATATTTTACTATGCAATGCATTGAATGGATGTGGGATGACTCCTTGTCCACTAAATAGCCAATGTGCAGCCAAACCATAAATACTAGAAAATAGCTTTTGATTAGCTGTCCACCGCAGAGACTACTATCCACAAAAAGGGATAGAAGGATTTGTTTTAGGAGATTAATTCACATAAATAGAATTAAATATTTATAAATACTGTTTTCCATTAATATCCATAAAAGATGTGGGCATGGCCATATGTACTGCAACAGCTTGCATTTAACCATTGCCATCTATTACTGTATACAATTCATATTTTTTTGTGAAACCAAAGGATTTTTTTTTCTTATGAATTTATCGATCCGCTACGACAGTTTCAGACAAAGCATGATGCATGAGGCATGTTTAATTCATATGAAAACAAACTGACTTCTATCTTCAGATCATGTGAACCTGGATTTTTAGATACACTAATTGAAAGAGACTTGACGTACATCCTGTCTTCCTGTATCACCTTTGTGTTTCCTCAACCTGTCCTCTACTTTTAATTCCACTCCTGAGACCTCAACAGTCTCCTCCACATCTCTCCTCCTGCTACCTGGTTGATGCTTCCCTCCTGTCTGTGTTTCCACATCATCTCCACCTCCTCAGCCTTATACTGATTCTGTCGGCTTTTTCAATCCTTTCTCTTGTACCCCTCTGACTGGTCTTTATCCCAATCTGGGCAGTAAGAATCAATCTGCCTACTCAAGCCGTCCACTGAGAGGGCAATCAACCTGATCAAAACTTGGAAGCACTCAGACCAAACAGTTTTCTGCGGTGGACGGCATTAGGAGAGAAGAGAGGCTAATCAGAGGAGATAGGGAAAACAGAGCTAGTTTTAAGGGTGTTGAAAATTAGACAGGACCATCTGGTGAGACTATTCAGATGACTCTGTTAAATTGTGTATTCACACAGATTTTAAACAGCTGAGTGACTCATTGCTTCTCTACTGCACACACCTCAAATAACTGCTCATCAGACCTCAGCATGCTGGCTGCTACGATCTCATCTCAGCGCCTTTTGAGAGATTAAACTCTTAATCCGCCAGGCAGAGGCGTACTTTTGTACCATCAGGGCTGCATTTGACTTTGGTGTTTTCTGGTGCATCTGTGCATGTCTGTGCTGGTCTCTATTGTAATGCATTGTGGTGTATGTGAGATGGAGGGTGTGCACCTGAAGGTATGTGTGAGTGAGATTAATAAAAAAACAATGAAGCAGGAAAAAAGAGATAATGCTGGGTGGTTGACACAACACATAAACAAGTTAGCTGGTTTAATGGTGGAGGGCTCGAATGTTCCCTATCTAGCACTTGTGTCAGTCTAGGAAAAGCATCTCTCTCTGCCTGTCTGCGTAACACAGTACAAAAATATGTCAAAATTAAAAAGCCATATAGTATTCATATAATGGCGAGGTTAATACCTGTGACTGAAAAATAGTTTCCTGCGTGAAGAATAAAGAAAACTGATTGAGAAACTAATAGCTCAGCGTGTGAGGTTAATCTCATGCTGCATACACTAACCAGCCCTACTGCACTGTGGGTTAATGAATAATGTTTGTCACTGAGCTGAAGCGCTCTTCTTGACACACAAGGACATACACACTTGTTTCCGTATTTTTGTGGGGACATGCCATTGGCACAATACATTTCCTGGTCTCTCATCCCAACCTCGACAATCACAAGTGAACACCTAACCCTAACATTTATCCTAACCACAGTCTTAATTAAAACACTTACTCTAAAACCTAAAAAAAAATCATAGTGAGGACTGTAATTTAGTCCCCATGTTTACAGAAGGTCCCCATTTGTTGATGTTTTGTCGGAGATCGGTCCCCATAATGCCATAAGAACGACAACAAACACACACTAACCCCCACCTGACTCCTTACTTTCCATCTCCACCAGTTTCCATCTCTACCCTCACTAATGTGTTGTCTGCTCCACTAGCAGACAGCCATAAAGGCCAGGACATAGTATTTGCTTGCTTTAGTAGTTCCCTCAGGCACATGCAGCCTAATGAGCTGCTTTCCAAGGACAAAGTGAGGCCAGCAATATAGATGAATCAGTGAGCATCATGATGTGTCATTCTCTTAATATTCACCTCCTTCAAATTTGGTTTGAACTTCAACAAAGTTTGGCATAGCTGTGGTGATCTGGAAACGTCAGGATTGTCAGTTGGATTCAAAACCATGGACGTGTTCACTTGTGCAGTCAGACATTTGGCCAGCTGCGAAGTGTCACAGAGATCTGCCTCTCCTGCGTCTGTGGAGCTGAATTCTTTCGTTGCTTTAGCGCTCAGGAGTTAGTTAGTTCTTATTCCCGTGTCATGCCATCTGGTCCAGTCCACATGGATTACAAGACACTGCAGCTTTACATAACGAGGATCTTTCACATAACAAGAGACAAATGCCATTAGAGGATGTATAGGTACTACTACTTTGAAGTAACACATTTAAGTGCAGAAAAACAAATTTCAACAACTACACTGAAAACAATTACTTTAAAATTGACAAATTGCCTTTTTGTCATTTGTGCAATTGTTTTCAATTTACTAAAGACATAAAATGCTTTTGATGTGAATAAAAATCACATAAATCGCTGCATACCATCTACATTATCAAATGATCTGTTTTGTTTTTGTTGTTTTTTTTTAACATTATCCATTCACAAATAATTAACTATTTTACCATATGTACCAATCAAAACGTAACTAAGTCATTACATCTGATTTTAGTTCATTCTGCCTTACTCAGAGGGACATCAACATCATTGCTTTCTAATACATTTTATCATCATCATATTTCACTATGTTTTCACTGCGCTACACAACCCACTTTTTCAAAATATTTTTCCTCTTGAAATGTGCTTGCCTGCAGATTTATCAGCCTGCTGGAGGGAATTTGAGGGGGAACCGCGCCCCCTGTTGCGCGCGAAGCTCGCGGAGTAGTAAATAGGGAAATGATATCTCCTAAATGTCCTTGAATTGCATACATCTAGAAGCAGATTTGTTGAGCGGATTCTCGCTCTCCGACTAATGTTGTGAAACGGACTCTTGCTGTGGATTCACAATGCGTGCGTCTGCGGTCACCATTACGCAAACTTGAACTTGGGTGAGCTGCCCGGAGTCTCCTGCGTTGCGCACCGTCGCTCCTGTCCCCCCTCCCCTGTGCTTCCTCCTCCTCGTTCTCCTCATCGTCCTCCTCCTGCACCACAGCTAGACGAGCTGTAACGGGACACTTTGCGGGCAGCGGACCTTTACCTGCTTCCCATCCCTCGTGTATCCATACCGCCTGGACTGCCCCCGCCGCCTCGGATGATGCGGATGTTGGAGAAGTGTCTCTATAATGATGGCATCTGGCAGCAGAGACTGGCCGTTGACAGTTTGATGTGGAGTTGAAGGGGTTGCGGTGGGATTGCGAGACGACAGCGGGATTTCAGCAGTCTGGAGATGAGTTCAGAGCTCAAGATGTAAGATGCACTTTACAAGTTCTTATGGTTGTTGTTTCTGCACCTTCGCATTTGTCTTAAGTAGTTATGTGAAGTAACAGTATTTACAACAAGGAACGGGGATGTTTTTTTTTTGTTTTTTTTTTAATCTTGTCTTCACTATTGTGTCACATCCAGCATTTTATGGGAAGTTAATGTTGGCTATAATTATAATAAAGCAAACATACTGGCTGCGTTTGAATTCATGTTTAGGTTAGGGATTCAGAATGCGCTTTTATACCACACCTGGATTTGGCCCAATACGTATATGGTTAATTTTCCGCGCTACTGAATATCCTAAACACAATTTATCTATAAATGTGCAATTTAAACTCAAGATGTAACCAAATCTTCAGGTCTAATATTTTTAGAGGTGTGACAGCTATCTAATGTACAGTGTGTGTGTGTGTGTGTGTGTGCGCGCCCGCGCGACTGTGTGTGTGTGTGTGTGTGTGTGCGTGTGTGTGTGTGTGTGTGTGTGTGTGTGTGTGTGTGCCATGTTGCAAGTTGTTGAGAGAAAGAGGTACATCTGCTGGTGTTGCGTGTTTGTAACCCGGCAAGACTGGGGTCTGCAGATCTTGACTGTGTTCATCATTATTATTGTAATGCAAACTTTACTGTACGAATCCTGAATGCAGCATGAGCGCGACAAAATCAGAGAAAACTATTATACAATTGTCAGAGGCTACTTCTTCATGTAATTTTGACGTTGCTAAGTTTGGTTTGGTTTAGTTTAAGACCAAATAAATCTGCAGACAAAATGGGCAAACATTTTTATTTTATGAGGTGGTTTGTTTTGAGATTTGGTCTGATTTGTATCTCCTGACTAATGAAAATAACACACAAAGAGATACAGATTAATGAGGCTGTTTTAAACGTACCTTGTTTATGTAAAAATGAAAAACATTTTTGCCAGGTAAAATGGATTATTTGCATATTAAATTTACATTTTAAAAATTATATTACAAATTTTTCATATTCCAAGTCAGAAATGTACACTTAAAGTTGTACTTGCTCACACAATACTGTTTTTCTGTCTAGCTTTCTTCTGAAATGTTTCAGAGGTGGTTCCTTTACACTGAACGTTGTACGCCTGCTGGCTGTATTTCCATATTCACTGAGTGATCACAAGAAATGTATCTACAATCCTTCTAGTAAGAAGTTTTGACTCTATTCATCAACAAGATGAATCAAAAAATTCTGACACAGGATTTATCCATATAAATTTCAGCTGATAATGAAAACGGCTTCATATTTAACCAAATCTTATCTTATTTAAACATCTAAAGGCAACATTTCAGGACACGTGCAGTATAAAGGGTAACTTTCTTGATGCCAGCATTGTTTGTTGGTCAAATTGATCAGTTAAAAAAAAGTTTACATTGGTAATTTGGGTGATTCAGTAGAGCAGCGTTGTCAGACAGAAGACATGTACATCAGGTTAATTCCTGAGTTTTTATGGCTGTTTGTGCGAATTCACATCTGATGTGCATTTCTGATGGACGGGGAACTGCACCGTCATAAGTTATCTTATCATAAAGCTAAAAAAAAAAGCTCAAGCGGATAGATGTAAAGTTTGCATGTAATCAACAATCTAAATGATCTATCCAGGTCTAATATTGTTTTTTGTGATCTTCACCATGAGAGCTGAAGACTAACTGATAACACCAGTGCATTACTAAAACCACCTCCTCTATTTAACTTTCCATTGCGCAAAACAGGCACTTCCACGGGGGAATACAAATCAATTAATAAATAGTTTATCATGCACTCCTCTTCCTGTGCGGTGGAAATTAAATACCAGCGTTATGACAGTGGTGATTTATTGGGTCCTCCACTTCAAGCTCTTATCCTGCAGAATCTGAATTAGTGATGCATGTTGGTACGTTCCAGTCCTTCAAACTGTTTGCTCTGTTCAGTCAGACATTCAGTATGCCTGTGGTTACTCTGTAATGGATTAGATTCTGCTTTTAATGAGCAGTGTTCGTGTAACTCTGACAAACTCTCGAGACTGTAGGTCTGCACAGTTTAACAGGGGACCGTATCTGACGGCAATCTGTCATGCTGTCACATAACTAAATCTATTGGTTAATTCTCTGCAACATCACTATTTCGTTATGAACCAAAATAATGAAGGCATAGCTACCATGTCTAGACAGGAGCATCCTCCTGAGAGCCAGTATCTGTGTTACAGCCATGGTTACCGTTTAGCGTTTGGTCAAAATGGTCAAGAGTGATGGAGATTTGACCAAATGTTATTGGAAAAACTTAAAATCTAAATTTTAACCACCGGCTTTTACACATAACAAGCCATTCTGGACTACTGTAATTAATAGAGCCAATAAGTTTCAGAGCAGTTGTAAAGCCAAGAAAACATTTTGGACCCTGTGTATCAGTGTCTGGTAATCGTGTTGCTGCCCGTTTACAACTGCCAACACTTTACTGAGTGTGACCATGCAGCACGAATGCACCTTTGAATTGATATTCCTCAGCATTTTCAAAACCCACACTCACTAAAAAACAAATCCAACTTTGCTGGATGTAGATTTAAATGTAACTCAATTTACTTTCCGTTAAGGTCCTGCTCTCACCATCATGACTGTACACTTGTGGCACCAGAGGTGAAAGTCTTATTTCTCAGTAAAGGAAAGAGAGGAAGAAGAAATTCACAGCAGGGCAGGGTCATTTAAATGTGTTCTCTCTGTCTTCTCCTCACTCATTGTGTTTTTTTAACACTCTTGTCCCTCCTAATCTTCATCAATATTTGCTCTAAATTGTTTCACATGCCTTAGTCTGAGTCCATTCTGACTTTTTTCCCCCCTCCATTTCTCTCCCAGTGCCTGCGTGGTCTGCAAGTGTCTAGGCCGTCCTTAATCCCACCACAGTGACACACAGGATCCCCCTCAAGTCCCTGGACACCTCAGTGCTGCACATTAGGCTCCCTGACTTATCCAGCTCATTCCCTGCAGCTATCAGCCACAAATCAACCCTAGCACAGCCTATTTATCTAGGCTTTTCTTTACTAGACACTGGCTTCGGACCAGCGTTACCCACTGATCCGATGCTGAAACCTGATCCACAAACTGAATCTACTGTGGATTTCGGACATCAGACGTCAGACATCAACACCAGAACTCACCAACATCCAATTGCGACGACAGCTTATGCGTCACTCTTCACCCTCTCCTTCCTGGCTTTGGCTCTGTTTTTTTTTTTTTTTTTTTTTTTTTAAATCCAAAGCCATATTTTGCAGAGAAAAGAAAATCAAACAAACCAAAAAAAAACCCTCTTACACCTAAAAGGACTGAAACATACAGCCGCGTTTTTTTTTTTTTTTTTTTAGCTTTCTCCACTAGATTTGTGGAGTGGAAAGAAAGCTTATTTTTTATGTTTTAAATATTCATGCCAGCTAAGGGCTGCTTTGCTTGATTCAACGCCAAGCAGGGCACTATTACAAGACTCTTTGCTACCTGACTTGAACTGCCCACTCTGGAGCAGTGTGGTTTCCAAATGCCGCCATGCCCATCATCAGCAACGCCAACCATGACTTCAGCAATCTGTCTGTCAGTGATGACAGCAGTCTTGATCGCATCTTCACTGAGATTCCCGAGACTGAGACCATCAAGGTATGTTGATGATATGGCATGTTTAACTGGAATGAAATCACATGTGATGAACTAACTCCACAGCTGTGTATTTCTTCACCAGCTGCTTACGCTTGTAACTTTTCTTTCCACTCTCCAGGGTGCGTATTACCAGAGAGCTCAGTTCATCCGTCGGCCAGAAGACCTGGTGTCCGTCGACCATGCCTTGTTGGCATTGATAAACGTTGGAGGAAACCGTTACACCTTCCCCTGGAGCACACTGGAGCAATTCCCCCTCACGCGACTTGGCCGGCTCCGTGGCTGCCGGTCCCTTGAGGACATCGCCAGCGTCTGCGACGACTACGATGAGGCCCGTAAGGAGTTCTTCTTCGACCGCTCGCCGTCCGCCTTCAGGGTCATCCTCAACTTCCTGGCTGCGGGGAAACTCCGGCTTCTGCGGGAGATGTGCATCCTCTCCCTGCACGATGAACTGAACTACTGGGGTGTGGAGATGGCGTACATGGAGCGCTGCTGTAAGAGGAAGATGTACACGCGCATCGAGGAAGTACACGAAAAGGAGAGGCGCCAGGAGGAGCGTAGGCAGAGAAATGCCATGCAGAGGGTTCCAGTGGAGGAAACGCAGTACCGAAAATTGATGAACTGGTTGAGAGATATGGTGGAAAACCCGCAGTCTGGCTTACCGGGGAAAATCTTTGCGTGCATGTCGGTGATCATGGTGGCGGTGACTGTTGTTAGCTTGTGTATCAGCACCATGCCAGACCTCAGGGAGGAAGAGGAGAGGGTGAGTAAGCCAAGGTGTTTTGACCTTGTTGTCAATGCAGCTTAAGCAGCAGCCGTCTCTCAATTCAACTCAACTACTAAAAAAAAACATACTTTTACTGCTATTTCCTACTGTTTTCTTCTATATTGAACATGTCAGTGTTTCAGTTAGAAGAAATGCCCATATCATTTATTTCAGATTAAGTCAGACACTGTAAAGATTTTTTTATTTTTTTAAAGTTTGCATAATATAACACTCCCTGTTGTCACACTGTGTTAAATATCCCTGTGGGAGGCTGCTGCGTATGTGTGTGTCCTGTGGTCTGTGTCTACCCATAGCAGCATGGAATAATGAAGCCCGAGCTGCTCACTGAGGTCTGTCCAATATCTGAATAATGAAATGGGCACATCCCATCCTACTCATGCAAGATCGTCACTCAAATGTGCATCAGTGGCCACACTTTGAGTTGTACAAATTTGCACATATAAAAACACCCACATACATGCACCGGCAGTTACATCCCTTTGCACGTACATCCAAACATAACAAACTCATCCACTGCAACCAATACTGCTCTCTTTGAATAATGAAATAGTTCCTCTCTGGTCTTTTGTTTGCTTCGAACTTACACTAAAATGTGGCTTATCCAGTGCTCAATTATGCACGTTTTCTTTTTTTTTTGCTACAGAAATTAAATTGGATGTACCGGTGTGTTTCCCTGGCCATCCTTTATTTATCCAGTTCCATATTCAAGGAAGGCTTCCTTGTCTGTTAAGCACTACATAAGGCTCAAGGTTGCTCAACCTTTTCTGAGGTTTGTATTAAAATGAGAATCAGGCTTCACGTATGCGCAGAGACTCAGTATTGATGGAAAACTTTCTACATATACGGTCTGATTCAGCACAGGCTACCTAGACTTACAGTTGGTGTCGTCTACAGTTGTAAAACCATACTTTGGTACTTTAGCACTGTCCAAAGACTAGAACTGACACAAGGGATTTCCTGTTGAGTTTATAGTATTGGGTATTGGATTTTGGGAACACTCTGGTGAACTTTACACTAGCTAAATACAGGAATTAAACACCATATGCAAGGTGTAATACTATATATGGCTGTTTTTTTCCCATCTTCTGCTTTGGATTCAGATGTTTTTTTTCTTTTCTTTTAAGCATCAGCAACAGTTCTGTCTTTCTGCCAGTCCTTCAGTGAACCAGAAACAGACTACAAAGCTCTGGTTGGCTTTGTCAGCTCACTATTTAACTAACTGTATGACACAAGGCTGCCTGACTTCAGTCTCCTCTACCGTCACTGTGAACTCGTCCTCTGAAAGGTTTGAAGAGAAATCTCATCTCTTGTGGCTCATGGCTTTTTTTTTTTTTTGACTGAGCTTTTCTCTCTTCTGGCATTATATCAGAAGGCTGTTACCATCGGTTTAGGCTAAATTATAGATCACAGTACAGTTCGTTCGGTACATAACAAATAGAATAAAATCTCCCTTCAAACCAACCTGCCAAGCATCTTTTATGAATCGAAGGCGAACACACCATATAGCATAACTGGTCAAAGAATACCAAACCAGAAAAGGTTTGGATATACTGGAATATGTGATATTTAACCTTTGTATTTTCCAGTAACTTAATTTCATTTATTAATATACATCCATTTTAACATTTCAAACCTCAATCATATGCGAAGTTGAAGCAGCAAAACTCCTGCCACTTTGTACGTTTTTTTAAGTAATAGCTCTACAATTTTTCTTAGCCATCAGGGGTCCGCTTTTCTTACAG
The DNA here is from genome assembly GCA_014839995.1 of Xenentodon cancila. NCBI lineage: Eukaryota > Metazoa > Chordata > Actinopteri > Beloniformes > Belonidae > Xenentodon > Xenentodon cancila. Next base: position 12,854,152 of record CM026199.1, read on the forward strand.
GGGAGCCAAGTATTTATTTATGTTGTTTATATACCTCAGCAGTTACTCCGTGTTAAAAAAAAAACTTGATGTAACTTAAAAAACAAAGTTACCAAAACTCCTTAACAATTTTCCACTCACTTTTTACTGTACATGGAAAGTACAGAGAAAATCCTTTCTAAAACACACTCCACATGAAGAAGCACATTTGCATTAGATTAATTAGCAATTTAGCACAAGTAATTTACTTTTCACTAATAATATCTAGCTCCAGCTTCTTAATTTACTGCTGTCACTCAGCTCAAGTCTGACAAACTTAAGTAAGTGCTGTTTCACACATTAACAACAACCAACACAGGGATTTGTGCCTTAACAGTATACTCATGCAGACGTTTGCTGTCATTACCTGGTCTTACATGTAACGCATGTTGACTAGCCTCCACGTACATATCCAAACACGAGACGCGGCAAAATAACCAGTGAGGCTGCGTCAGTACCGCCGGTGTCTTGGGGAGGTACATGTTGTCAGCGTCTGCCAACTCAGCCGAGATAGTTGTAGCTGTTGATTATTTCAAATTAACATTGTCTGGTTTATAAATAAATCTCTTATTTCTAGAATCATTCATATAAAAAACAGCAACATGGAAAAGAAGCCCACATGTAGAACTAAAATGTAAAAGTACTTTTCAAAGAATGTGTCTGGTGTACAAAATGTGCGTGTGTGAATGCATGTCATTTCCCTGCACTGTATTCATTTGGTATTTGTCTCGAGGAAAAGATCATATTTAAACAATCAAATTAATGTGAGTACTGTTTATCAGAAAAATGTATTGATTCTGGCAGAACAATGGCGTCAAATTGTGAAAAAAGAGCATCATATGTCATCTTTAAGATGTGCAACAATTTTCACTTTAAAATTCTGAACGGATTCTTCGACAGCTCACGAGTGCAGACAGGCCATATGATCACTACAGCCTCTCATTCCTTAGGCATATCTTTGGAGCGTTTGCAGACTGTGGCTTTGCATGATTTTGTGATAAATGGATGTCTCAGGAAAAGATGTTGTCTTTAAGGCAGCATATGCTCCTCTAAAATCTCAGTTGACCTTTCTGCGTTATTACCACAGAAGTGTAACTACCTTTGATAAGGTCACTGATACAACCTCATATCATCACAGAGCCTGGATGTTGGAGTTGCTGCTGATTGCAGTCTGGATGATCCTTGTCATCTTGGGTCTGGAACACATTTCCCACAACCATCCATTGTGGTTTGATGTGCGATTCTCCAGTCCAGAAGGCAGGTTTCCACTGGGTGATGGTGTATCCTGGATGCCACTGCTGCAGCACAGCTAGAAGGTTTCTGGTTCGAATCCCAGCAGAGGCCTCTCTGTGTGGAGCTGGCATGTTCTCCCTGTGCTTACCTCAGAGCCCATAGAAGCTGACACCACCTCTGGACAAGGTTAACATAGTCCACATCATAGTGCTTCACAAAGGTTTCGCAAAAGTAAGCCCATCCCCATGCACTTATATTGGCTTTTGAATTAGAGCTTTCTATCAAGTGCCATCTGAGGGTGTGGAGATAATGGATGTCCATTGAAGGATTGAACACTTTCCCTTTTTGTTTGAAACTTTCTCTGGCTTCTTTGCATCATTTGATGATAGTATGCACCGAATATTTCTTTAAGAAATCTTTCTTTTTAAAAACTTCTGTGATTTTCTCACATCTTTTTTTGCAAAGTGGGGATAATTTATCTATCTTTGCTCTTTGAGCAGTAAAAACAGTGGATGTTGCTTTTGCACCAAATCATATTCAGAGTCATCTGTTGGCAGCACCTGTCCAAAATAGCAACACAGTGACCCTCAATAACAGCCCTAAATTGTCCCCACTTCAACCTTTTATCCTTTTGAAATGTGTTGCATGCCGTAAATAGAGAAAATATACAGGGAGTAAAATGAGATGAGAAAATTGGTTTTATTTTTACTTGGTTTTCCATTCCACACCTTTTCTGATTACAGGGTTTTACTTTCCAGTGTGAATCTAAGAACATTTATGTAAATGAGGCTGCCGTTCAATATTGGCTCCTTTAAAAGTCATCAATGGTAGCATCCTGGTATTGATTTTGACTTCAGCAGTGACGGGAGGGTAAAGGATCTTATGCAGCAGAGTGTGGTGTTGGAGAATTTAGGAAGACGGATAAGAGTGCGGTTGCAGAATTCATAATGAGTTTCAAACCTGAAGAAAGATTTTGAGTACAGCCCTTGCCTGAACTTTAGTGACAGTCATCAGAGGACAGATGGAAGAGGTTGGGTACACGATTGGACAAGGTCCCTTGGGGCTTGTAAACCTGCAGGATTGAGTAATACTTCTGTCATGGACATTTTGCAGAATAATGAAAAATCTGAGCAGTAGAAAGGAAAAAAAAACAACCTCCACCCAAAATCAAAATCAAAACAAAAATCCCTCTGCTTTTTTCATGTTTTTCTCTGCATGTACTCCTGAGTATCCAGCTGAACGGAACTCCAGCTGCAGAGTCCTGCTAAGAAATCCGGCTTGTGAGCCCAGACAGGGCCATCAGGGTTCCTGTCATCTTTAATTCACAGGCCCCTGTGGTTTTTGTCTCAGGTTTGCTTTATGCTGAAATGAACTGAAATTCTCTTGTCCACTCATTTTTCATCACCTACCTCTGTTTGAATAATGGGTGTAAGAGGAGAGATAAAAAATGTAAAATGTGGGGAATGAGAAAAAATGAAAAATGCTTTGACGAGAGAGGATAGAAAAGGATGATCAGATGGGGCAGTAAAACTAAAAACATAAACCTTTTCATTTCCTTCTTGCCAGCTTTTTGCATTTCTGTCTGTCTTTAAATAAATGCCGTCCATAAAACTGTATCACTATGAGCTAAATGCTTCATCTTAATGTGAATTTTCAAAACCACAGATAACAACAGTCCTTTCACTCAATCCTCCCATGTGCTCCTTTTTATAAGAACAGTTCTTTATAACTCCATTATCTTTGTCTCCTCAGGATGTGAACATTTGCAGCATTTGAAAAGTAAAACCTGGAAGTGTTTTGAATATGACTGGTGGGGGGCCGGACGCATAAAAATACTGAGTCAAAACAGCCGTGGATTTCTGTTTTGATGCCAGCTCATGCTACTATTGGACTCTGTTGTGGTTTTGGCTTGCCAATTTAAAATTCACCCTTTGAGCATTTTGGAAACAGTCGAATAGTTTAACTCTTTGGTTTTCTTAATGTAAGAGTCTGAACTAGAGGGGGGCTTTATGGTCTCTTGTTCAAGATGTCATCTGGAGTCAAAGACATCATAAAATCTGCCAGTTTATTGCAAATACAAAAATCACAGATTCTGTCCCCCAAAGTGTAATGCTGGTACTGGAAGCCAACAAAAATGTCAAGGATTAGGACAGGTAAAGTGCTTGCTTCAGGTCTTTCCCTGACATTTAAAGTCACGTGAAAGGGAAATGAAAATTAATATTGTTAAACCATCCTGACTCTGTTATGGGGAGGAGTGAAAACCTTCACCAAGGACCAAAACAACGTGGAACAAAGCAGTAAGGAGTGAGCACATAGGGGTTCATAGCCCAAGTCTAGTAGCTCATTGACTACTGATGACGTGGTGTCTTAACAACTTTACAGTGACATTAACATCTTTGTCACAGATGATAAATAAGGGAGAGACTTTAACAACTTACCTCTGCTTGCTGGTTCACCATGGCCGTGAGAAGCCGGTTTTTGGCGCTCTGATGTTGGCGCAAGGCAGTACTAGATCTGACTATTTCCCACCTCCACGCTGTAAATTAACACAGCCTGATTTGACACTTGCTTCAGAATTGCAACTGCAAAAAGAAAATGGGGATCTGGGAAAGACGGTTAAAAAATGGCAGTGGTTGTAGAACTGATGGAGACAAAAAAAAAAGAAAAGAATAGTTTAACCCAGAAAGGTGATTGCACTCTTAGCTAGATATTTCTTGGTTACAGACTCTGGCTGAGGGTTCTCAGATATTAGGTTTTGATTTGCAGTACATTTGGAGTTGAATTTTATGCCATGCAGTTGTTTCCACATTAACATGATATCCCTCAGTGGTGTGAGTCTAATTATATGAAGTTTTAGTAGATGAGGTAGTTGAGGTTTAGGTTTTGTTAAGATTAAGATCAAGATTATGTTAAAAAAAACAACAAGATTTGCTCTAGCCACTCTGCCACTACAGTTGAGCTTTAAGTTACCGTAACTTTTAGAGGTTTGGTCTCTAGATAAAATACTGTTTTTGCAGTAAAAATTGTTCTAATCCCGTGGTCATTTCTGGATCCCAATTGAACTCAGCAGCAGTGTTTAAAACTGGAGAGAGCAGCATGTACGCAGGTTAAAGCAGCCCCTAGCTGACTTTACATCTTCTCATTGTTCAAATGTCAAAGCTCCACCAAATTCACTTTTTATTTGCACTTGTTTTTCAACTTTCTCTGTGTTCATTTTCTTCCATCGTTGTGTTTTATGCCACCGAGAGGCCCTTGGATTCATGTCTTTAATATTCTCACCAGGTGGGGAGTGTTTTCAGGACAGCCTCATCAGATTTGCTCTTCTTCTCTAACTCAGTCTTATTCTGGCCTCGGGTGTAATTGAAATGGACGCTTTTGGTCGTTTAATGCCATAAATTGAGGTGGGATTTGCTACTCAATAATTACATCTCAATCCATCAGTCACAAGTATCTGGAGGAGAGAAGGGCAGCAGAGTCGCAGTCTGTGTGACTTAAGCATCAACCTGTGAGTTATCTGATTGACTATCCACTTATTCTCAAGTGGAGGTTTGTCAATAATTTTATTGAACCACAGAACCTGCCTGGACTCGTGATTATGGAGAACGCAGACAGGTGTGGGGTTTCTTATTCTGCTTCAAAGGCAAGAAATGGATAGACGGGGAGACTGATAATGGGCCTTGTTATGTTTGAAATAACTTTAAGTAATTTCTTCCCTATTTTTAATGGTAAAAAGTTCATTTGAAGACTTTTGGTGAAAGACGCAGTGAGAGTAGGTGTGTAGACTAAACCAGGCTTGACGGGCCCCATGTTTCCCTCCCTTGCGTCAGTTCTTTACCCATGGGAGCTGTTCACGGTTTAAAGACCGTTGGAGGAAAAGTGATATAAAATAGGTACATAAAACGGTGCACACATAAACAGCACAAACGCTCTATGAAATGCAGATACAGTTGTAGCCTGTACCCCCCAAGTCTTATTTCATGTAGTTTTTTCAGTGTTTAGTGTCGCTTGCATACACACAGAACACTGTGACAATGACGTGGTTGTGAGTGTATGTGTGCGTGTCTCTGTGTGTCCTTCTTTCTTGCACTACGTACATTACAACAGTTAAAGTCATTATTGCGCTTTTGCGGGGCAAGCTATTGAGGATGTGTTGTGATTTTTTCTTTAGAGCACAGAAAACAGCTGTTGACAATGCAAATGTCATCGAGATAAAATCCGCTCATGGATGTAATCACAGTGATTCGATTTTAAGCCCTTTCACAGGTGTGGTCTTCATCAAAGCTGGAGTGATCAAATTATTACCCCAAACTAATTATTTTCAGTAATCCTTTTGAGTAAATTACATGCAAATCGCAATTCAAGAAGTCATTTATTAATATTATGTTCATGTAGCTGGTGGCAGGCATGCTGACTTATTTTTGGTGGCTAATGGGTACTTATTTTTAAATTTTGCCAAAGACACAACGTCATAAACAAAGCCTGCCAGAGCCAAATGACGACTTCTAGAGGTGCCGTGACCATCGTAACTCAGCCCGGCTCATGCAGAGGGGATAAGACTTGCATTGACTGGGCTTCAGCTTTCACCCGGCCCCTTTAGTGGTCCGGGGACAAAGCTGTGCGCCCGAGCAGGCAGATGAAATAGTGACCAGCTCTGCACTGGGCTGTCAGCTTGGCCACAGACCAGCCGATCATTGGCAGTTGCATCCATCAGAAGGCCGATTCAGCCCCCAGCTTGGCTCACGGTTGTTTGGTGGCCTTCAACCACCCTGCGGCCAGTACAATGAACAGCACAACGAGCCTCAATGGCTTTAAAATAAGAGTAATTTCTCAGCTCTTATTACATTGCTCAGATGTGAAATTCATTGAAAATGCTGAGTGGTAAGTAGCTAAACTCATTACAGCTAGCTGTTAACAATATAAAAAAGACCTTCTAAGTAAGCATAAATCTGTGGCTCCATATAATTTTACCAGATAAGGTACATGCCAGGTTTTGTACCAAGCTGTAAGTAAGCCTTTCGTGCAACAAATCACCAACAATCTAACTTTTAGACCGAGGCTAATGTGGAAAAAAGAAACGTTGCAGTTCATCAACGGCCGCTGGGGACTGGCTCCAAAAGTGAGTCCATTTCCATTGATCCCCATGTTAAAACGTCCAAATTTACATCCATTCACCCAGACAGCATAGCTGCAACTAGTGTCACGTCATCTGGGGATTCTTGATCAAAGGTTTTTATTCAACATGCAACAACAACGAAAGTAGTCAATAGACGACTTAAGATTTTGATATATGATTTTCTTGTCATGTCTTCAGCTGGTTCAGTCTCCATTGAGAATCTGAGAATCTGAAAAGATGAAAACATTAGCACTGATAAAATCTCAGAAGAGTTTGTAGTTTGGTGGAGAACATTTAGCTCCCCACCTCTTTTTTTTAAAGAATGTTTTTTGGGTTTTTTTGTGTTACCCAGTATCTTGACTGACAAATTATGCATATATTTTCAGTATTGTGTAAGAATATTTTCATTTATGATAGGTTACTTCTGCAGCTTAGATGTGGGCTGCATGCTGCAACACAAGTTGCAGAGACATAACAATAAGGCTTAAAATAAATGCGTTTGCATGCTTGTGTCCTATCCTGAAGACTAAGCACCATAATCAACCATTAACCTCTTTTGAGTGTGTAACAATACGAGAAAGAAAAATTAAAATTACATTTCTTTTATGAAATGTTTTTAGCTCTCTCCTACTCATGATTTTAACCTCCTTAAACAACTATGACAGTAGCACAAACATGAGTCAGTGGAAACTTATCTGCCTTAGCTCAGTAAAAATAAGGCTGACAGTCACATAAAATGATTAAATGTTAGTCAAGGAAAGTACCGTTTTAAACAACCTGGTGGCTGAATCGTAGAGATTGTAAAAGAGAGGATGGAGACAAAAACAGCACATGGTTAAAGGTGGGGAGTGGTAAAGTCGCTGATTATGATGAAGATTCACCCTCTCAGCAGCATACATGACTGGAGTAGCTGCAAAAGCATTGTCTAGATAATTTAAAAAAAGGAAATTGAAGGTGATAAGGAACATGAAAATTATACAATGTGTGCTAATTGTCAGTTCAAACTTTGTGTCCTTCCCAAATCACAAAAGGGTTTTGTAAAATGATATAAGGGCTATAAATATTTATAGCTTAACTATATTTTTAAAAGTTTCTGTCACCGTCTATACGACTGAATGTACACGCTCAATTAATTAGCATTCACATCCATTTCCACCCTGTTTATAACTGCGGGCGCATATCTGGTGTGACTGTATCAGTGCCGAGCAGATTCCATGCCTATTACTGCCTATCTGCTTATGAGCTGCATTCCCTTCATCTGATGTGCTGCACGGTTGCCAAGTAAGATTATTGAGGGACTGGCAAAGTGAGACGTGTTTATTCCGTCCATGCCAGGATGGGATTGTACAACATAGCCAATGCAGCGGAATTATGTCATTTCCTAGAGTTGGGGTTGTTTAAGACATTTTGAAGTTACGTCACTAGATTTAAACTTGTGCTTTATTTTTTTTTCTTAATATGTGATACATTTTTGATGCGTTAATACAGCTTTAATAAATGTAGGTAGGCTATTTAAAGGTAGAGTAAGCAATCCTACACTATTTTTTTTGTCACAGTCATTGGGTATATTCTCACCATTTGCTTAGTGTCCACCTTGCGAGTATGCCGTACAAAAATAAATAAATAAATAAATGAAAAAAAAATACATATATAGTGCAGAAATCCCTTACCCTACCTTTAATGTGGATGGCTGGGACATCGTGCAACTAATGTCCAGCAGCTCTTGCATGTATGTTCTCACCAAATAAAATCTACCACACCCGAACGGATGGTGTATGTGTTAACAAGAATTGACATAAACATTAAAGTTTGCTGCAGGATGTTTCAGAATGCTAATTATTCCACCACTAAAAAATAAGAAGTTCGCCCTTTTAATAGTAACCTGGTTTGGGTACATTTAGTTTCAAGGCATTTTGTACACAAATGCAACCCAAAATGCTTCACAAAGTAATTAAGGTGAAAAGAACAGACAGCTTAACTATATTTATATTGTATTTATAAATAAAATCAGCATAAGAGTGGAGAATAAAACATCAGGAAAAAGTAGCAGTCATTAATATTTACATACAGAGTAAACGCTCAAAGACTTGTGAGACTTTGTGCAACTCTGCTCCAGAGTGCATTTATTTGTTATTATCACCACAAATGCAGGTTGTATTTCTCCACAACCTATAGGTTAAAAAGCACAAAAGGCTGCATGGATCATTAGGACATGAACACCACCTTGTTCTAGCCTCCAGTCAGCTCTAACCCGCCCGCTTCAGCTGTCACCTTTTAAGATTTTACTCTTACCTTGTCTTGGTAAACTTTGTATGTTTTGGTTGCAGTCATCAGCATCACCATAGAAATATGTAGAAATAATGGTCTAACAATGGAAATGAATGAACGTGATCTCAAAGGCGCAACAAATATCCGCAAACACAAGTCGTAACACTATATATGCACAATAAGAAAAGGGATGTTACAGAAAATAACCCTGACCATTCAGAGATTTATAGACAACAATAATAGCCTCAAACTGAATCTTGTCTTTAAATGGAAGCCACTATAAAGATATAATTACTGGAGCGATGTGTTCCCTCTTCCTGGTGTTCGTCAGTATTCTTACTGCAACATTTTTAATGAGTTGTAGATATCTTATGCTCTTATTGGGGGGTGTGGTAGGGAGTTCATCGCACTAATCTATCCCACATTATAGGCTGACTGGTGAACAAAGACAGCGGATTTATCTTTTGCTTAATATACAGGTAGTGGAACATGTGCAGATTTATTGGCTTGGTACATTTTTATCTGTAGAGGTTGTATGTTTGTTCGAAGCAGATGCAACATGTTCCTGAAATATGCAGCAACTGAAGAAAACATGAGCAAATCGCAAGCAATACCTGCAGCACTCTGTTCGAAAGCACTGTCTCAAAGGTAATACGTAACCTTTTCCTGTTATAACAATGTGCTAAGTAAATGGACAACAGACCTTAAGATATGGTTAATAAAAGGTTTTTCTGCATCATTTTAGTTTGACTACTTTGTTTTCACTCTTCAGCCTTGTACTCTAAAGAGGCAGATTATTTTTTTATATATATTTCTTTTTATTAAAGATGTTATTCTTCCCTTGTCCAGGTACATTTTGTTTGTCTTGGTTGCAATGTTTAGTATCGCCATAGAAATATACGTAAATAATGGTCTAACAATGGAGACAACGAACAAAACAAACTAAATTAGTGTGACAATCAATTAGATGTTTTCAGATGTATTTTTCATTTAGAAAAATGTAAAAGTACCTCAAACGTCTTGGATGTTTATTTTTGTCCAAACACAAGAATCCAACACAAGATATACTGTACAAACTGCTGTTTCGTTTTTTTAAAATTGCTTTTGGCAAACGTAGGATTTTGGTGACGTTATCTGACAAATGTTACCTTATTATTTTAAGTAATTTGTCTGGTAAACTAAGGGAGTTATAAAATGTTGTTTTTTGTGTGTGTAATGACAGAACTGTGGGCAGTGGGTTAAGCTGCTTTGTTTCTGAGGTCATATACACAGCAGCAGCGGTCTGCCACAGAGTATGTTCACCACATGATTATCACAATTTTTTTTCTGTGAATAAAACATTAAAACCCACTTCACACTGCACCTCAACCGCATCAGACTTGTCAGACCGCACATGCCCTCATCGAGTCCACTGTGGTGTGACTGCATTCCCACATGCTGCCAGCAGCTGGCCTGTGTACACATCACTGTATGTGTTTGCAGTTTCTTGTTTTGTACCAGATTTTTAAACATTTTTAACAATTCAAAGCCAATTTTGAAGAAAAAAAAACCAATTCTAGAACGCTGGAAAGCAAAAACCTCATTCCTTATTTATGTGTCTCACTCTGACTCCGTGTACGTGTGTGTGTGTGTGTGTGTGTGTGTGTGTGTGTGTGTGTGTGTGTGTGTGCATGTGTGCGTGTGTAGTATCCTGACAGATGGAGAACAGAGACACATGCCGTGTAAAGGGATCCCCATGTTTCAGATGTCACCACGTCTTTTCCTCATCAACTTATCTTGTACTCCCTTCTCCCTCACCTCTCTACACCGCTTAGCCACCCACTCTGTTTTCCATTGTTCTCTTTCTTTACCTCTCTCTATCCTATGCACCATTCCTCTTTCATTTTTCTCAATTAGGGTGTTTGTGCATGAACAAGCTGTTGATCTTTGTCAGCGATGGGCCACCCTGCAACCTGAACAGCTGCCTCGTATGGAGATGAAATTGTTCCTCAGCAGAACCAACTGCTTTGGTGCTCGGCGCGAAGAGCTGTCAAGAGTGATGGCCGGCAGTGTGTTTTTGCAGAACGACAGGCTAGTTTTTTTTTTTTATTAGAATATGTTATTTGTACAGGATTTAGTTCAGGTCAATGCATTGTAACAATACTTTAATAATTCCCATTGGGAAATGATACAGTTCTTGCAATATAATGGTTGCATTATTCTCCTTGTGTGCATTTGAGTGCACTTACAGCAATCAGGTAACAGGAGAGCAGTGAAATAGAGCGTCACTTGATGCAAGCTCGTCAATAACCCGTGACTATTTAACTCACAGGTTTCTGTGCAGTCGTTCAGGTTGAATGCAGTGGTGTGGAGTTCACCCTTGATTCTTACCCGAAGTCTTTCTTTCTTCGTTGTTCTGGCATTCCTTTGGGTATCTCCTCCTATAAGTGTGTACTTTGGATTGACGTGTGTTCTATCCAAAGTGTGTGAAGTGTCTTCATTGGAGCTTTCAGCTTTAAAAGTGAGGATAAGGTTGGTATTGTAGCTAAAAGTATTACGAATTATAGCCACACTGTAAAAGAGCTGCATGATTAAACTACATGTCAGACCGAAACACCAGGAAGGTGCACACTGTGCACTAATAATCATGCAGTAGTTAGGAAAGTTCACACCCACCTGTCCCTATGTTCATAGAACGGTGTGACAGTTGTGTACAGGAGTTACCTTTATTATTAACTGAAAGGAGTAAAAGTGGAGGTTTATGATCCACAAGTACAAGAAACACATTCATAATTCAGAGCTATGAAAGCCTTCTTCTGTTCATCCATAAGGAGTCACATTTACACTTCAAACCGTTAATACAGAGAGAGGACCTGCTGTCAGCAGCTGCCTCCCTGCGCTGTTATGGATCACTGACAGGAAAGACATGAAGGGTGTGAACACGAACGTAGAACTCCATCAGCCAGAACTTAATTAAGATATGGTTAGATTATTTTTTAATTTTCTTTTTACTTTATGACATGGCGTGTCATACGTGCCACGCGACTTGTAAGTAGTTGTAAGAGGACAAAAAAATTCACTTCTCTATTAAACATTCAACTCACTGAAAACTTGCTGAAGATGCAAAACAGAATATTTTTGTATTTTGAAATTTTAAGTAAGATGTTAAAGCAGAGGAACCACTTCAAACCATTAGAAGCTGCTCAAGAGGCAAAATCAAGCATCCATTTGCAAGTTATCAGGATCATTCAGTGCTGACTGCAGTCTTGCAAACTGTTCTTACATATAGTTGCATAATAAAACCTTTCAGCTAAAACATTTATATTCCATCATTTTCTGTTAAATTCCGTTTTGAAATTAATTAAAATGCCAATGCAGTCCCACGTTATAATAACTGATTTTTGGTTTACTTTGCAGAATGTACCATTGCACATTTGGCAGTATAAGCTCAAAAACTGTAACATTAGTGCACTTTTTAGGCTCCAGAATTCTTGCATGTCTACACTTCTCTTTTAATAATTTAACACAGCTATGTTCATGAAACTGTCAATCAAAATGGCAAAACTACTGTGTTCAAGGTTCTACAAAAGTGAAATGCCTATGTTCTTGTAAGCAAAATATAATATGCCTATGTTTTGCGTTATGTGAAGTTGTGACAAACGTGATATTGAACAATAATAACATCTTAAAAAAAGGCAACAGAAGGAGCTGGAAGGCAGGGCTACGCCACCACTGTGCTGAGTTTGCTTGTTCCTCCCATGCTGGTATGGGTTTTCTTTGGGTATTCTGTTTCCTACTGCAATCTAAAACGCACTGCAGCAGCATGGTGGCTTAGTGGTTAACACTGTTACCGCACAGTTCCTGGTTCAACTCCCAGGCCTGGCAAATGTCTGCATATTCTCCCTGTCTGGTCTCAGCGTACTTTCTCAGCGTACTCTGGCTTCCTCCCACAGTCCAACATGTATGTTAGGTTGATTGATTATTCTAAATGTGAGCTTGCATAGTTGTCTATATGTGGCCCAGCAGTGGATTGAATGGATGGATGGATGGATGGATGGATGGATGGATGGATGGATGGATGGATGGATGGATGGATGGATGGATGGATGGATGGATGGATGGATGGATGGATGGATGGATGGATGGATGGATGGATGGATAGGCTCCAGCAGACCCCCATGATTCTGAATAGGATGGATATTGTGGTACTACTATGTTTTGGACATGAGGAGAAATATCCCATCGTAGCTTTTCTCATAAACTTGGGTTGTGTATAGAGAAGACCAGGCAGGCAGGCAAATAGTAGACACAAAAAAAGTAGTTTATTGATGTGCTGGCAAGAAAATTGAAAAAGTAAGTGATAGCTCAATAACTAGGAAAGAAGTCCAGGAATAGACTGAAAAAGTGTTGTTTTTTTTTCAAATGCAAATGAGTACACTTTTCCTGGAAAAATTGTCTCTTCATCTTTCTCTGCAAAGCTCTGATGTCATCACTGATGACCATTTATTATTCACCAGCTTTGCTGCAGCGGCCTCGTGGTCACTTATCATTGTACACGTCACAGCAAAGTGAAAACAATGACTTATTCGATTAAGTATGTCAGCCAAGTACATATATATATATATATAGCACAAGCCATAGGTATTTCTTACCTTGACTACTGCAATGCTCTTTAAGCAGCCCTTTCAACTTTCTCACTGATACTTGTTGGATGCAGCAGCATATCTGGTGTTTGATCAGTCATATTGGGCACTCATCACTCCATGACTCATTGAATTTTACCAGTTTTCCACAAATGCCCAAATCAAATTAAAGTCGTTAATGGGACCTTACAGGCATCCTTCTTGGTCTGCACCCAGCTATTCAAACTCAATCATACGGGTGCATAAATGGGTTGTCCTATCTGTAATCCATTCTTTTATGAGATTAACTACTAAGGGCTTATCCACCCGGATTTCATACTGCACTAAAGTTTGAATATTGCTTCTTGCTTATACGTAAATTGCTGTGGATAAAAGTTCAAAGCAAAGATAGAAGTGGACGAGGAGACAAAGGGGCAAACGCAGACAATCTGACAAATTAAGAATATTTTTTATGGTATTTGTCATACATGAAATGTGAAGCAGGAGGATGAGAATCAGGTAGCATAGGTCTCAGTCAGAAAAGAGGACTCTCTTCAGGTGGGGAGTGAGGTTCCACCTCAAGTCTTGGTCTGTTGTAGTGAAGACAATTGAGCCAAAAACCAAGAGTCCGTTTACCAAGGCTCTGTGTTCCTACCTTCACCTTTGGTCATGAACTGTGGGTAATGACCAGAGTGTCTGAAATTAATTTCCTCCACAGGGTGACTGGAAACTCATAGAAGAAGAGAAGTTAATTTGTAATTGTTCAGAGTAGAGACAGTGCCGCTCCTCATTGAGAAGAGCCAGTTGCCATTGTTCTGATGATTGGATGCTTCTAGGACACCTTCTTGGGAGGTGTTTCTGTCCCCAACATGGAAGAGGCCCTGAGGCAGTCCTGGGACACGCTGGAGAAATGACCTGGAGCCATCGCAGTACTGGTTGGTAACCTCCTAGAAGAGCTGGAGGAGGAAGATGAGTAGATGGAGGTCTCAAGTTAAATCTGGATAAGTGGACGTGAATGGGTGGATTTACCATATCAATAGACATACTGCACTGATAAACACAGTTAAACATAACAAAGACAGTAAAACTGATGGAAAATAAAACCTTTAACTGCGAACAAATAAAGGGATTTGATTAAAAGCTGATGGTTGCTTATCATCTTCATTTAAACATTTTTATTAAAAACCAATTCATAGATTGAAGGTTATTATCTTAATCATATCTAATTAGCTTTTAAAGACTAATGACTTTATGATATTTTTGTAATTCTACATGATCATGAAGAGTGAGTTTTATTTCTTTTAGCAAAAGGTCACATCCAAAAACTGCTCATCTAGTTACAACCAGACGTGAACGTCAGTAAGTAATGTTCTCTGTCCATCCCCTTCAACCCTTTTGGAAGATTGTAGACATAAAGAACTGTTAACCATGGCAAAATCTGACAATGTTATGAAAATGTAAGCGTTAAGCGTCATTGAAATTCAAATTGTCATTGAATGTTTGGATAAAAGGAATGTCCTTAATATCGCACAGTTGGTCCCAGCATGCTCACTTGCCCAGCCATTTCCGATGTTCTTCCTCCTCTCTGGTGTGTTTGTCTTTTTTTGACATTGACATGTGTTAATACCAGTGAGAGCGTGAAACCCCTATGAGACATCTGGAGGGATGAACAGTGTCTGTGCTCAAATGTGCTCTCACTGCCATTAGTTCCTCAGAGAATCGCGCAGAGGAGATAAGGTCAGGGAAATTGTTGCTATTGTGAGAGGTTACTATGTGCGTGTGTGTGTGTGTGTGTGTGTGTGTGTGTGTGTGTGTTTTCAAAAGGGAGAGCTCACAGCTGTAACAGATGGCGAATCCTGCAGACACTGAGAACAGAATCACAAGAGCTTTGATGGCTGTACGATGTCAGTACGAGAGAGAGTGCACAGCAAAGAAGGGGAGAAAGTGATTGGTGAAAAGTGAATGTGGCAGACTTGACACATGAACTCTGGGGCGCAAGTGTCTTAAAGATTAATACTGGCCAGCCAGCCAGAAGTTTCAGGGGGGGCTGGGCATCCGAGCCTAAGGATGACGGATGCAGTTAAGATTGAGGAGAAGTGTAAAGGTTAATATTTAGGAATGATTTATTGAAGTTGTGCTTCTAAGGAGCAGGAATGTCAAACTATTGAAGCTGTCTTTTTGTCTTCTGAATGTCCTCTGCTTCAGGAGCAAATGTCCCCTTGTGCGTCTTTTATACCTCAAGAGACATCATGGGCTGTTAAGAATGAATTTATGATGTTTTCCCATAAACAGTGATTCAAAATGAATATAGCCAACAAATTACACAAATTTAAAGATTTACAACTATCTTTTTTTTTTTTTTTTTTTTTTTTACCACAATGTATGTTATCGCATAAAAGGCATCTCTAAAAATACTGATCATACATGCAGCATACAGCCTTGAGCTGCAAGAGATCCAGATGTTCCAGGAGTTCTCATTTCTGTATCACAAAGTCATCGAATGGCTTCTTGTAACAAAGAAGGTCTCACTTATACGTAACATGGGTACAACAAAAATGAAAATAGGTATTCAAATTAAACAAATTAGAACTACAAGAGGGAAGAAGAGAAACGGGAGTGTCGGAGAGGTGTCGGAAACATTTGAAATGTTTCAGATGTTAATTTAAAACAAAAAAAACACCCTTTCAATCTATATTATGGTAACATATAGTAAACAAGTCAAGCACCGGCTGCTCACTAAGCGTGAGAACAATACAAGCTTTGACCTTAGTTTCCAAAAGTGGGCAACACTGCCTGGTAAATGTGGGGAGACTAAACCAATCATTTTGAAATGTCCCTCTCACATACAATAGTTGCACCTATGGTGGCTTGTAAAGTCTTGAAAAAAACAACAAAAAAACATGTTTTCTGTTTGTCTCTAAGAGCAGCAGCATATGCTCAGATTTTCAAACACAAGCTTAAAAACTAAAAGCGTCCTCAAACTCCTTTCAAAAACTTATTAAAAAGCCCAAAATGTTCATGAAATAGTCTTTAGATCGTACTCAAGTGCACTCTGCTCATGTTGTTACCATGGTGACCCAGAAAATAAAGGGGAAGCTCTTTGGATGTGACGAATGTTGTCAGACTTAACCAAGTAGTTTTGGGTACGTAAAATGCGAAAGTATAACAAAAATGCTTCAAATAGGATGTGATGGGATTCAAGTGTTCCGCCACTGAACCAGCCTCAAAATGTGGGCTTCATTGGTCATTAATAATCCTCGGTTTGTAGGTAATCTTACGAGCCACTTTTCCATCTTGCAGGGTAATCACTACTCTGCAAGATGGCACTACAGGCAATGGAGTTGCCAAGGTATTAAAACGGGACACTAAGGGCTTCTAGTCAAGTGTAATTACAGTATGTGGCAAGTAAAATGTGAATAAATGTTGAAGGGACTCTTCTGATTAATATTTGGAAGCATTTTCAAACTTTTAATACTACCGCCTCGGTGCCAACATAATGTAGCTGATGAAGAGGATTCAGAATGAAAGCACAAAAGGATGTGCTCAAAAGTCACAATAACAGAGGTTATGCAAACACATCACTTTACAGAACTGAAGTGGAGGGCTTAGTGTCACTGTTTCATATGGGTGAACGGCAAAGGCAGGAACGGACACAAGTGATAAATGAGAGAAGGAGGAGCTGGACACTTGTGTGGAGGATGCGCATGCATGGAGAAGCTGTGGAGGGAGATGTGTTTTACGTAGAGGTTTCCTGAATGAATGAAGGTTTTAATGCAGAAAGAGATCCATGTGAGAGCAAGAAGGATGAGAGGGGAGGGAGTCCAGAGCGGGCGGTGGGAGAGGAAACAGAATGAGTGATGAGAAAGTGGAGATAGAGGCAGAAAGAGAAAGGAGAGGGTGGCTAGGGGATGAAAGAAGGATGAATTGGAAAAGAAGTAGAGGAGACAAATCCCAGAAAGATGAATGCAGGGAGTAGGATGAGAAAAGTGGAAAAAAAGAAAAGAAGGCAAAGGAAGAGGCAGACTTATTATCCAATTAAACAAAAGATATTAAGTTGTGTGGTCAGCATGTTGTTATTGTCAGCATGGTTTTGTTTGTTAAACTGAAACCACTAAAAAACTAATCCAAGAAGGTTTTGTGAAGGAAAACATGAACACTGTACAAATTATAGATGTATTGTGGGGTTGTTTTTTCCCCAGCCATTTAGTAGAAAGGATTCACTGATGCCTAAAGCTGTGAATTTATCACCAGCTCACATTTTTCTCATTTACAGCAGCCAGGAAATCCAGATGTGGATACATTATCGCCTGAAGAAACTGTCCTTTTACAAGAATAACAACTGCTTCACTTCTTTCAGCAAACACTTATGACATTTACACTCAAGAAAGTAGCATCTCATGGAGCCAAACGAGCGGCTCGTGTCTTAGTTGGGTGGGTGCGTCAGATTTTAGCTATGGAGATTACCTTTCACCTGGTTCTGGTGGACACTGAGCAGCAGATTTTCTGTCTTTCTTTTATCATACTTAGTTGCAGCGAGGCTGTGTTCATGCATTGAGATGTGACTTGTGAGGAGGTGGAATAAAGACTGTACATTCACCGTTTTTATAACAGGAACTGTTGAGGCGAGGTCACTACAGTGTTCTGTACTTCAGAATCTCCCCTTTATTCCTTCATTGTTTCATTTTGTCTCTGCCCATCCTTGATAGTGCAGTTAGATGGCAAGCCTAACAGCGTTTGCCACAGCTCCCGTACTGTTACATTAATCCCTGTAGTCTTCCCGAATGAAAACAAAAATAGATTGTGTCACTGTATTGCATACCAGACTGGCAGCAGCAGCTTTGTTGAGTGACTGGAACTCTTGATTTATTAATGATTATCGCTGATGATTATCTGACCTCAGGATTTTTGTGCTCTCCCCATCTTCCCATGTTTCCCTCCCCATCTGTCTTGCTCCCTTTCAATCCCCTTATTGGCAACCTCTCCGCCTCCCCTCCCTTGCCCTCCCCCTGTCCCCTGGACCCCTTCCCTTCTCATTCAACTTCAGGGCGAGTGTTCCACCAAATGCTACAACATGTTCATCATAGAGACAGTGTGTGTGGCCTGGTTCTCCCTGGAGTTCATCCTTCGGTTCATTCAGGCCCGCAGTAAGCTGGACTTCCTCCGTGGACCCCTCAATATCATTGATGCTATGGCCATTCTGCCCTACTACGTTTCGCTCGTGGTAAAAGAGGAGGATCCAGCTTTGAGCCACGAGAGGCCAGGAGGAGGTACAGGCTACTTAGACAAGCTGGGTCTGGTGCTGAGGATCCTGCGGGCGCTGAGAATTCTGTACGTGATGCGACTGGCTCGCCACTCTCTCGGCCTGCAGACGCTGGGGCTGACGGTCAGGCGCAGCACCCGGGAGTTCGGCCTTCTTTTGCTCTTCCTTTGTGTGGCCGTCACCCTGTTCTCCCCTTTGGTCCACCTAGCTGAGAGTGAGCTTACAGGTACCCATGACTTCAGCAGCATTCCCGCATCCTACTGGTGGGCCATTATCTCCATGACAACTGTAGGCTACGGTGACATGGTACCGAGATCCATTCCAGGACAAGTTGTGGCGCTGAGCAGCATCCTCAGTGGGATCCTCATCATGGCCTTCCCTGCTACCTCCATCTTTCACATGTTCTCCCGCTCCTACCAAGAGCTCAAGATGGAGCACGATCGACTGTTCAAAGAGGAATGTGCGGCTGCTGCAGCTGCTGCTGCCACAGCTGATTTGCAGGAGGAGGGAGGTGGAGGAGGGAAGGAGGATTCGGCTCCATCTGGACTGGGATTACATCTAGACAAGGATAGGGAGCACTCACTGGAATCTTTGGCTCTGCTCGGGAAAGAAAGTGAGGCTGCAGGAAATAATGATCACATCCTTCCAGCAGCAGCTTTCTAAACATTCCCACTGAGTGACTCAGTGCTAAACTTCCACCAATCGATGGGCTACATACAATTAAAGTACTTAGAAGCAACTTCTGCCCCAAAGCCTTCACTGTCCAAATCTGAAAGTACGTACATTGTGTTGGATTCAAAGAGATCAAACAAAAAGTATTTCATTTGCTCTTCATGGGGTTGAGTAGACTGCACAGAAACCGAAGGACATAACAACCCTTTAAATCGAACGGTCGTTGTCTGAACAGACAGCCTCTGCAGCAATATTAGTACTAGGCTGCTTCCATAAACATGCAATATTGAATCCAAAGTTGCTTTTCCTTCCACTGTGAAAATGCATACAAGCCAGAGTGCAGCTTTTAGTTGAATCTTATTACTTTTTGATATCCTGCCCACAATATAATCTCAAAGTATGTCTCATCTATTTACTCTAATTTTCAGCCATGAATGCAAAGAAGTGCACCTCTTTGTTTGTCTTTGAGAAGCTTGAAGCCATGTTCTAATAAAACAAACTCATAGTTTGACATCTATATAATGTATATCTATGTATGCTTTAAATGCTTGGAATAATAAAGAAGTGATGGTTTCTGCTTTCTCTACTATAAGCATCACATTAAGTGTTTTAAAATATTTCAGAATGGTCCTTAATGTTTTTTAAACCATCACAGAAATGAAAAGATATAGATGAAAAATAAGTATTTGTGTTAGGGGATAGAGGGTGTGTGAGTAAAAGAGAGTGAGCACTAACAACCATGAAATGTACTTTGCAACGCTCCAAATAAAAGCTCTGCTAGTAATCTGAGGGAAATCCATTTTCTGGGCTCAAGTGTTTTTTGGTTTGTTCTGGGTAGGACCGTCTAATCTCTTTGGTTTGCTGGAGATGCTCAATAAAAGTCCCGTTGCTGAAATTTTCTGATGAAAGAAGAAACAGAAAGAGATGTCTCAGTCAGACGCAAAGATAAGTATTCTGTGAATTCAGTGACAATCCCCTTCTTACATCACTGTTTTATTTGTGTGCACAATTGCATCATGCTTGAAGGGTGCCATGCGTCTCCACAAATCAGTGTTTTTTAAAGTCTCATAGCAAGCAAAAGTGCTCTCCTTAATGCTGCATCTTTAAATCTTAGCTGGACCAATCCCCTATTTATCTGCTAAATCCTGGGGTGGCCTTCAGACTAATCAAAGTCATCTTCATTTTTCTTAAAACAGTGGTCAGATGCACAATTGTAGTGAAGAAGCAGGGATGCAGGAACATGCCAGATGTGGATGTAATCTAGATTAAAATTGGAATTAACAGACCACATGCACAGCCTGAAACCCAGCTGATTTAGTTTAGTTTTTTTTTTTTCTTTTTCCCAGAATGTCAGGATCTCCAGACCAAACAATATGCAGTACGGCATCCTATTTCAGTGACTGTCTCTGGTGAGATTTATAGATGCAGTCGTAGCTGGTGTATGCCAGTCTGAAAGAGATCGTGATAAAAAAAAAGAGTCTAAAAGGATTACACACAGACTAACGTTAATGTACAATTTAATACTCAATATATAAAAGTATAAAACATTCTACAAATACATACCAATGCTGTAGACTAAATAAAAGATGCTGTTATTAAGAAACTGTTATTTCCTTTTATCTGTTATTTATTTTTATATGCTGTATACACACACACACACACACACACACACACACACACACACACACACACACACACATATATATATATATATATATATATATATATATATATATATATATATATATATATATATATATATATATATATATATATATATAAATATATATATAATAACTAGATCTTTTTAACTCATAGATGGTTTGGAGTCAGCTCCTAGTGGCTATCAGTGGAATTACACGTTGGCCATTCAGTCAGTTTATGTTTTCATGACATGCATAAGTGAAGTTAATTGCACACCTCATTGATTTATATTGTAGATTTTACACAGGCAGCTAAAACTGCAATGCCAATAGATTGTCTAAGTTAGCAACAGTAACTAAGGGAGGGCGGGACTTACTGACAAGTCATCTGAGTTTTCTCTGGCCTAAGAGGGGTTACGGGGGAAAATAAGGAAGAAAACCTTGAACTGTGGAAAAAGATTCTTGCCAAAGCCTCCACTTGTATCAGAGGTTATGCATCCCACCCAGCTACAAGCCTGTTTTAAAAGACAATTAGTAATTGTAATGCAAACCAAAGCCTTAATAAATTTAGGAGTTTTATTATTTTCACATAAATTTCTAATTACATTTACATGATTCGCACTATTGCTGTTAATTAGATATTCTGAAACTGCAGCTTCTGGAAATCTACTCAGTGGAGTGTTTTTAAGGCATTTAGAGTATGTACACATTACTCTCTGATTAAATGACAATAAAAGTTAGGAAGCTAATAACTGCTTTTTATTTGGTAGAAAATATCCAAATTGTTGCCAAATTGCAGAAATCCCTTATAACCCCTTATATATATATATATTATATTTTAAATAAAACTTAAACAATAATTCATATTTCTTTTGGTGAAGACTGATTACAGTGCCTACAGTTATATTAAATTATTACACACAGAAGCAGAATTATTCCTTCCCCTTTTGCATTAATCTCTGTTTTGCATTTGCATACAAAAACATTCATATGCAGCTCAATTTTCCCTGTTGAGATCTCATCGGATGGATCTCTTGCTTCATCTCTTTCTCTTTGGGTTTTATCTGCAGGCTCATCACATGCTTTGCTGCTGCCATCGACATCTGTGCTTCCCTGCCAAACACAAATTACAGGGACTCTACAATTTAGCTCCTGACTAGAATAAAAGAGCCATTCTGTATTTCTGCCTTTACCTTTCTTTCCTACAGATTTTGGATTTCATCTCAACAGCAAAGTCCTCTAATTATTCAGAAAGTCAAACACCACTACACAAAAGCATTATACATTATAAATATGTATGTGTAGATTATTCCAAATGTTTAAACATCAATGTTTTCTTTGTTCTCTTCCTTCCACATATCCAGACAAATGCTCTCGTGCACACCTATTCGTATCTCGAACGGAGGTTAGGGTGGGAGTATTTCTTGCTCACTGAAAGTCCAGAGGTTTACCAGGTCACAGCATTCATTGTTCCTATCATGCAAGTGTGGAGAAGCCCTGGAGAAGACTGCAAATGTGAATGAGAAAGCTATATATATGAATAAACTTAACTTGCAAATGCGTGTCTCTTGCTGCTGATAAAATATGGATGGAGGTGCAGAGGTTTGACGTGGTAGAGAGCGAGGTGTTTTCATGAAGTAATGAGCTGATGGAGGAGACTCAGCAGATGCCAGGACTGTCTGTCATATGTGTCATACGCCTCCTTCTTAGCATAAAACATCCTGAGAAATTCTTATTGCCGTGTAGTAAAAAGTATTTTTTAACTAAGTAAAAGTGATAAGGAAAAGAAAGTTTGATGGTATTCCGAAATGATCTCAAAAGATAATTTTTCCATATGGCCCCCATCCCTCTGGTTTTCCGCACAACTCCAGGAGATGATTTTAATGATCTTCGGTGCATCAACAAAAATCAAATCATGGATGCAATCCAACTTCCTCAATGTCAACTGAAATAAAACAGACATGCTCATCACTGCCCTAAAGTCACTCACCAAAAAACACAGAACTTCTCACTCAACAATGACAGTACGTCCAAAATCTTGGGGTCACCTTTGACAGCCTCCTTACCTTTGAACATCATTTTAACTTGACCAGAAGATCAACATTTTTCTATTTGAAGATCATATCCCATCTCCGTCCCGCACTTCCCTTCCCTGCCTCCAAAACCCTGAACCTTGCCTTCATCACATCCAGATTGGACTATTGCGACAGCATCCCGTAGGGTGCATCTTCCAAAGTCCTCAATAAACGTCAATACCTCCAAAACTCTGCTACCTATCCCCGCCCCCCTGATCACATCACCCCTGTTCTCCAAAAACTCCACTGGCTGCCCGTACCTCAACAAAAACAATTCCAATCACCTTTCTCCCCACAAAGCCCTCCATAAGCAGGCCTCCCTCCAATCTCACAGACCTCCTACACCATCATACTCTCTCACGTAACTGCCGTTCTTCAGGCCCAAACACCAAACCTGGTATATATATATATTGCTTACTGTTTTAGCTTTGTAAAGTGTCTTGAGTATTTAGAAAAGTGCTCTATAAATAAAATGTATGATTATGATTATAATTTAGATTATGATTGTAATTATTGCTATTATTATTATTATCATCATCATGCTGAGGGGAATATTTAAATGAATAAAACTAATTAACGTAAGCATTGCCGTCTCACAGAACGAAGATGCTGGTGCACATCTCTGCAAGGTCCTTTTTGTGTGAAGATTGCATGTTCTCATCGTATCTGTGTTGCTTGTCACCATAAAACTTTCATTAGTACTGATAATGATCAGTGTTCCACTAATCAGTGTAAATATATCGCCACCGAATTCTCAACACTTCCTTTTAAAAATCTATATGCCTCCTGCATGTCGTTGTCTGTTGGTTCAGCATACCGCTGCATTCAGAAAGAATTCAAACTCGTTTAACAATATGAGTAATGTCTGATTTTTTGTCTGGGTTCACACAATGGAGAGCAACTTCTCTGAAACAATCCAAGATTCAAAAGATATGAGAAACAGCGGGATTGAAGGATGGAAAGAGGAGACTTAAAATTCGAGGCAGGCTTTACTGCCATCCTATATTTATATACTGATGGCAGCTCAGCAGCAGTTATGTGTCGGCCCATCTGAAGCGAGGGTTGTGCTGCTTTAATGTTCAGAGATCACAGGGTCCAGCACTTGACTTTCAATGTTCTTGAACAACAAACTGACAGTGGAGGGAACAAAGAACATGTCTGTTTGTGCTGGAAAGGAAAAGGTATGAATGACAATTGTTCTTGTCCTACGTGCAACGTTTGAGAGTGAATGTGCAACATCCTCGTTTCTGTGACTTCTGCATTTTAAAACTGTACAGATTTTTGTCTCCTACAGTATCTTATGTTCATTTAGCGCTGTTGGGCCCCAGCTGCTGGGCAGGTTCCCTTTGTTTGGCATAATTTCTAGTTAGGTTTTGGTGAAAAAAGAAAAGTCCCCTGACATTTTAAGAAAAAAAAATCTGAAACAGCAACTTGAAATTACAGCCGCAAGCAACGGTGTTGGGCCAGTGCAGTTTTATAGTACACAGTTGCCATGGTAACTTGATCAGATCGCTGTGAAACCATGGCTGTAACTATTGAAGAAGTGGGCTGTACGCACAAGAATACCCAGATTTTTACTTTTTGCAGAGCCCCTCTGAGTTCATTTGATAAATTACTTAAGTGTAAAACTGTGTGGGGACTTCATTGCTGATTTCCTTTTGCTCTAACTTTGCTTTAACTTTTGATAAAAAAAACAAAAAACATAAGCAGTCAAATAACATGTTTACTTGTTTTGTTACAACTGGAAACAAAAGTCCAGATCTTACCAAGTAGGTTTTGATTGAGCATCACTGGAAAATAACCTCACTTCCACTTTATAGTTATGACTTTGTGTTAGTGATTTCTCAATAACTTCAAACTCTACTGATAAGTAGTATGGTTGTAATAGAGGTTAGAGTGCAACGGTATGTAGGTAAATTAGGCATATGGTTTAAAAACCTGGGAGTCAGGGTACTATATATGTTTATATAGTCAATTCTTGTCAATACAGTTCTTTGTATCTGCATCTAAGGTTTAGGAATACATCGCTATGATGCACTGGGATACATCTTCAGTGATGTTCCTGGGGTCATTGGGGGTTTCAGGTCTTTCAACATCATGCCCCCTCACCCAGGTGACCCAGGTGATCAAGTCCCAACTCTTGGCACTTGCTCAGAAGTATTTAAAAGATCAGAAAAGTGTATGCATAAAGATAATCCCAGGCCCAGGCTTCATTGTGCCAGCTATGTGCTATTAAAATCAGTCACATATTAATTATTATACTTTTAAAGCCCAGAAAGCTAGCCCCAATATATATTTCTATGGTTCGGTTACCTCTTTCCCTCTTCTGCTCCTGGTTTGAGGTCTGCATTTGTCTTTGCAGTTGTGGTCCTTGTACTTAAAAAATTGGTCACAAGCGGAGATTAATGCTAAAAAATAATTTAAAAAATTTAAAAAGATATCACTATTTAAAGGAGAAAATAGTATTTTTTAACAACTTGACACCATTTCCTGACATTTTTATTAAATGTCTGACAGTCTTAGTCAAAACAGCACAGAGATACTGTATCACTCAGCCATGTCATTCCACATATCACCAAACAGCAACTTATTTTACTGGAGTTTAAAATGTAAACCTGGTGTTGGCTCCAGGTGGCTCACTGGGTCTCTTTAAAGATCAATCTTTGCACTTCTCTGAAAAAATGTAAATGTGGACACATGCTATACTTAATGTCGAGGTTACTTCTCTCCTTTCACTCCAATCAATCCAAAAAAATGAAGATGAGGAAATGAAGCAACAAACTATCCTTTAAAATGATAATCCACAGACTAATGAAGGATGTCAGGTTATGCGCATACCTCTGCTTCCAGCCTCCATACCAAGCATCAGCAAAGTGGACTTTGGTTCTGGTTTTAGTTCCCTTCAAAGGAAACAAACGTTATGCACGTATTGGTAAGATTCCCCTGAACAGAGGTGAACCAGTGGCTGTTAAGTATCAGTTGGACAGTGTCAGACACTCAGTACCTTTCACCTCCACTGTGAAATATTGGAAGATCTTTAACGCTCATCTTTCTTTTAGTTTATGGTGTTTACCTGGGTTACTTGTAGCACCGAATCTCGGTATCCCAACAGGATGGGCAATTGAGTTTATTTTTTATTCCCTTTGCTAAATTATAACAAAAGCAAAGTTAATTGATACAAATGTCTTGTGTTTATCTCAGATTATGGAGCTACTGAGTACCAGAACCAAAGTTACAACTTTAGATCTTGTGCTAATTAAATGTAAATCAAGAGTGTTGATTCTGGATCATCTGTGATTGTGCTGACAGTAGGAAGAGGCGTCTCCTGTTTGCACTGTGATCTGCAAACCCTTCCCTCCAATTTAACCTCTTACTCAAAATTCCCCCTTTTGCATTATTGGCTCCATAATCCCGAGACTTCAAAATCAAGTCTATTCCGCTGTGTCCTCTCTCTATGTAACCCCAAGTCAGAAAAACCTTTAACAATATGAAAAAACCAAGCAATAAAAACACACAGTGAGTCTTAAATTTACTTTGACTTTCTTTTTTTTTTCTTTTTTTTTTGCAGACAGTATAAACCAAAGATAGTTCATATTTTTTTTTGTCACCTTCATCCATCATCCTCTCTTTATCTCTTTATTCCATTGAGAGATAAAAGAAGAACCATTGCTTTGATTTATAAAAAGAAGAGAAAACAAATACTGTGGCTGCCTTGCGGTACATTTGCTATGATATCATCAAATGCACAACCAATTTGAAGCAGCTGCCACAGACTTTAAAAATCATACTCAGATGTGAGATAATAACATATATAACTCTTTCATCTCACGTGTTTGAGGTTCTGCTAGAAATTGCAACGATATGGCCGTTTTCTTCTTTGTTGTGGATAATTTTCCTTTGACTCCCTTTCCTGTCGTGAGATATGATCAGTGTCCGCTCCCTTCTGTTTGCATCACAGTCGATGCACTCCACTAGATTTCCAAAGAGAAGAGGGTCCAATTAAACTCCACAGACACCGAATATAGAAAAGCAATCCCTTTAAAGACCCGCCATGTCGATGGCTCAGACTGAAAATTTATGAATTTATTCAGTTTAACAATTCTTTGAGGAGTCCTGGAGTGTTATCTCCCCCTAACTTAATGAAACAAAAATAAAAGTAACCGTAGTCTGAAGTAGAATCTGACTGTTGGGATGCAACTATTGAACCCATTTACTGAATAAAAAACATAGAGAACAACATAAACCTCAACAAGTGTGTAAGTTTGATATAAACATAAAACAACTAGTAAACGGTTCACATTTTTTGGTGACAGAAATAAAGACCGGGAGACCACCCATTATGAATTCGGACTTACAATTAGCCCTTTAAGACACGTCAACTTTACTTAGATTTTTTTTCTTCTATTTATTACCTTTTATTGGCTGAAGGCAGACACGGACTGGGAAGTGCAAAGATGGTAAACACCATGGGAATAACTCAGGCACAAGGGGCACACTCAAGTGCTGAAGTAGGCACAGTCTTGTAGTCTCAAATGAACAAAAGGCCTTCTGAGGGGAGATTCTGAAGTTTTCTTCTGAAATAAATGATGAACGTCAAAGGACCTCGTCACTACAGACATAAAGTTTAAAACGAGGGAGACGCAAGTGATATCAAGTAAATAACCGAGGTAAGATGACATAACGAACTGAAAATTCCTGCTGGACTGGAATTGCTGCAGTGCTTTAAGCTCAGTTATCAAAAAAAAAAAAAAAAAAAAGCTTTTTTAAAGCTTTTTCTTTCTCCTGGTGACATGGTGCCCAATCAGGCTGAAAAATTGAGAGACGTTGCTTTTGGAGTTCATTTTATATAATACCTTTTTTATAGCATTGTTTTTCAGGGAGAATTACAAGTGAACCTTTCCCCTAGATGAAAGCAACCCCAAAGAAGGGTGGTCTCCGGATGTTTCACTATTGTCGTGCTATGGGACTCATAGCAGCATTCATTTTTTCTTTTGAAATCAATTAGTTTTCCTGATTTTTCCAATGAAGAAAGGGGATTTCCTGTGAGAATGTTACTTTGCATTATTCTGTTTTTGTTTTTTTGGGGGGGTTTTTGTATTTCCCACAGAATTTCACTCTGTCCTGGATTTATTTCTTGGAAATAAGTGGCTTCTTTGCTGCCCTTTTTGATGGCAGGTCATTGTCCAAAAGGCTTCACCTGACTGTGTGCAAATGCATTCACACCCACCAGATGCCATTGTTGAACCAGATCTGAACTAGTGGTGACACAGTTCTTAAGCTGAATCCGAGCAAGAAAGCTGTACTGGTGCTGGGTGGACAATCTTGGACATCCTGCCCAAGTTTCTTCCCTCTTAAAGGGGAGTTTTTCTTGCCACTGTTTGGCTTAAGGTTTTTCTTCCACTAGGGAAGTTTTTACCTGTCATTGTTTATGTAATAATTGCTCGGGGGTCGTGTTCTGGGTCTCTGGAAAGCGCCTAGAGACAACTTGTGTTGTAATAGACGTTATATAAATCAAATTGAATTGAATTGAATTGCAAGCTGTTACAAACAATGAATATGTTTAGAACATATAAAACCCAACAAGGACGTTCTTTCATGTTTAATTACTTCTATAACCAAGGAAAAAAAAGAAAGATATATTCCACAAATTGTCATTTTTGTAAAGGTGTTTTTACTGCATCCTGGCTTAGCATTGATAACAATGTTTGTATCTTCTTCTTTTTTTTTTTAAATGCAACCAAGTTAGAATGCTCTTTTTGTTATTATTTTATTTTATTTTAACACCAGATTGTTCACTACCGGGGAGATGGGTAAAACTAAAGGAACCTTGTCTTTTCCAGTTTATAGATGCCTCCAACTGATCCAAAATGTTGCAGCAAGAGTTATGAAAATCTTGCCGAACAATCAATTTCTCCAATTTTAGCTTCTTTTCACTGGCTTCATGTTAAATATAAACAAGAGTTTAAAATAATTCCCCTGGCATGTCAATCCCTTAATGATCATTTTCCATCAGATCCAAAAGATGTCATTTGTCCATATTTTCATGGCATAGCTTTTCTCTCTTAATACTGCAGGTTTACTTGTGGTTTTGGTTAGATGCGTGTTCTCACCAGGACAGCGGTAGAGTTCACCAGATGATTTGGATTGAGACCTTCTGTGGTCTCTCTTTGCATCCAAGTGTGACGACTATTGTTGCGCCAGCAGAAAGCGAGAAAGTTAACTTGAATTCATTTTAACATCTACAGTCTAACACCTATAGGTGTGAAGGCTAGTCTATAGAAAGTGAACCAGGCAAATCCTGTGGTGTCACTCATAGGTTTTAGTATGAATAGTTTTTTAATTCACATCTTTAGAGCTATGCAGGGCACCATTTTGGCAGGAGATTACTCCACCTATCCCAAATTAATCCGAAAAAGAGCCAATGGAAGGAAATAAACAAGCCTGACAGTGAGATGGAAAATACCCACCATGACTCAGTCACCACAAGCTCCTTGTGTGGCTCATCTTAGCTCATCCTAACCTGTAACAATAAATAACAATACCGCACATTCATTCTTAATAAATCCGTCCTTAAAATGAGAAATGCCAGACACACAGACTGCCAAAGCTCCAGTCAAGCTCAACCAAAGATGGAAGCTCACCTGAAGCAGGTAAATGAAGCAGCATCCAACTCAGCCGCAGGCCAACCAGCTGTCAGCAGAAGATCGGTTTGGCTACTGGCTGGAGCACCCTTTAAGACATCTAGACAATATATTTTATTAAATCCAGTGTTTTCCTACATTCAAACTAGTGCAGCAACTGGCAGCAATTCAGAACTACCATCTCCAGATATACAGCTGTCTTGTGACAAAAACAAAGGTGGCTCGATGCTGCCTGGCATATCAATTCATCTGGGGTTTTTTTTCTTTTTCTGAAAAGGTTTACTCTGGGACCTTTTAAATTTAATCGATGCTATAAATATGCATTTTCACACTTTCATACACTATAAAAGGACTAATTAAATTGCTCTCAAGGTTTTTTGATATAGACATTTCACCATGTCTATAAACATACAACACTTGATGCGTTTGAAAAAACATATGGAAACGTACAATTCCCTCCTGATCATATTGGCAATGTTATCTTTTCTTGAACTTTTCTTTTCGGCCAGGGCACAACACAACTCAGAAGCTATTCATTTGTGCAGCTGTTATGTGCAAATCAAATCTTAACACACTATCACCAACTGATTCCATCCATTAAATCCCAGCTCGTCCTCCCTCTTGTAGCTTAACTAGACCAAACAGCCTTTTGGTTTCTGCAGAGTACTGTACAGAGTAACAGGACTGGGAGGACAATGTGTGTTTGAGTTTTTTAGACAAGTACATATACACCAACACAGTGTACAAGCACTGTCTAAAGAAAGTTTGTTGTCATTCATAGGCTTTATCGTCTGTCCATTAATACCTGGTCCCAGTTCAAAATGCCCAGGACGATTTTTTGTCCCAGTCCAGCCCTGCGTGTACACTGTGCTGGAAACAACTCCCACTTCTCAGTTACCATGAACAAGCCGTCAAAAGCTAAGGAAACACATGGAGTTTGAATAACTTTTTTACTTTTGTTTGTTCTTGCTTTGAGTTAACGTTCCTGGAAACATCTATGCATTTAAGTTCACTGCCATCTAGAACACGCATCTGTCAAGTGTGTATCATTACTATTATTATGGTAAGTTTACTAAGACTTACTAATAGTGAATAACAGCTGAAACTTTTGTTTCTGATGGACCCATATGGTTGGGGTTGGTGCTAGTGTAGTGCATTAGTGTTTTCACTTTACTTTTGGGTGTAATTTGCTTTTTTTGTCAAATATCCTCATAAGCACTAATGTGAGGAAGGCCCACAGTTGCAGTGGTTATCAATAGAGTCTTGGTGATTCAGTGACTGAACATTTGGATGTGCAGAAAATATAGGATAGAGTTTTGCTCCATTTCTTCTGGCCCAGACTTAAAAAGACTTTTTTGGACTATAGTAACACTTGTCATGTTTGTCAGTTAACTTGCAAGCCAAATCAAACTAGTAAGGCTGCTCCTTTGTGCTCTGTTTCCAATGCTGGACAGCTTTTTTGATCATCTTCGCTTTGACTGTGTGGGCCCTTGCCTAGATCTAAAGCAAGTACCATGTATTTGTAAGTTATGAAGCAAATGCTTGACTACTCACTATCCAGCAGCTTATTTTTCAACGTTAGTTGTACAATGTCAGTAAAGGATTTTTCAGATCCTCTGCATAAAATTACCACCAAGTCTGTGATTAAAGTGTTGTCCCAGTTCATTTCCATTTTTGGTATTGCAAAGGCTATTCAGAGTAATCAAGGGTAATCACTTTACCTCAAACATGTTTGCAGATCTTGAATAAGCTTCATGCAAAACATGCCCAGTTGATCTATTATCCTCCAGCGAGTAAAGGGGCTTTTGAACAGTTTCATCAGACTTTAAATCGTGTTGAGAGCCTTGTACGGAGCTTGGCCATGATTGGGAATAAGCATTTTCCTGGCTAATGGTAGTTACGGTCAACCCAGTACTGGGTTAAGTCCAAATGATTTGGTGTTTGATCACACAATACATGGCAATTGGCCAGTCTTGCAGGATGAGTGGCAGTATCACCACCTGTTGGCCTTGTTGGCTATGTAAAAGGCGTCAAAAGGAAATTAAGGCTGCAAAATTGCCAAAAACAAACCTGGACAAAGCTCAAGTAAAGATGACAGCATTCTTTGACGTAAAAATAAGTTTCATAAAACCAGTATGATATGTAAATGGAGACATGATTATGGCCTTCTCTGAATCCAAGGAAAGGGTACAGCTGAGCCATCTGCTTAACCTCACTCTGTTTTAGCATCTGCACCCAGACTTCTTCTTCATATAGATTATAGTATGGCACATTGGTGGGGGGATGAGGTGTGGGTTAAAGAGAAACAAAAAAAATTAAGTTCTGATATAGTTAATTTCTAAAGTCAAAATTTGTGTCTGAAATGTAAAAATTATAAAGTAACAATGTACAATTCTCTGGGAGCAGAGATATTTCTCTTTTAATTCTAGGCTGATTATTTTTTTCTTCTTTTTTTTTAAAGTTACCTTTTTAGTTACACGTTAATAAATACCCTGTAGAGTGTTTGTTACATCATATGTGCAGGGCCAAATTAAAATTTACTATTTAACCCAGTTCAAATAAAATACAGTATCATATATTGGTCAATGCATCTAGTCCTACCTTCAGTGCTTCCTAAGAAAACATATTCAGTCATGAACTTCCGAGGCTTCCTCCCACAGTCCAAAAACATGCATACTAGGTTAATTGTAGGTGTGACTGGCGACCTGTCCAGACGGTACCCCTGCCTCTCGCTTGTAATGAGCTGGGATACCCCCGTGACCCTGCAAAGGATGAAGCTGGTATCGAGAATGGATGGATGGATGGATGGATGGATGGATGGATGGATGGATGGATGGATGGATGGATGGATGGATGGATGGATGGATGGATGGATGGATGGATGGATGGATGGATGGATGGATGGATGGATGGATGGATGGATTATATAAATAAATAAAGGGAAAAATCAGCGCACCTGGAGTTAACCCATTGTACTGCAGTGGTGTATTGCAGAACTGATGGAAAAAGTAATGAAAATGTTTTTCTTTGTGCTAATTTATACTATGACTAAGTTTAGAATCATAACTACTATAACAGAACCTTCTCAAGCTTGTGCACCAGCTCAGGCTCCTTCCCCACCAGAGTGACATCCCATGTCCCTAAAGCCAGCTTCTGCAGCCAAGGATCGGACCAAGGTCCCCACCTTCAGCCGACCAACCAACTTACACTGCACCCGACCCCTACGGCAAAGGAAAACGGTGATCCTTTTTTGTTAATTTCCACAAGGGGTCTTTTTTCTGGGTCCTCACCTAAGACCTGTCCATCTTGGGTGACCCTACCAGAGGCATAAAGCCAACACGCAAACCCCTCCACCACAATGAGGTGGGGGCTCCAGGAGGAGATAAAATGAAAATATTTTACTAATACATCAATGTCACACATCAATTCACATGGTTATAAGTTGCTTCAGAGATGTTTAGCAGTAAATAAACTGACTTTGTTCTCATTTTGGTAGGACTACAAATGATTTTGTCTGGCTGGTGGATGACCATGCAGTGAGCTGCTTCATGTTTCCATGAATAACGCTGCTATCTGGGCAGGCCCACACATGCCTGTAGTTCCTGGGAGCGTGTTGTGGTAAAGCAAGCAAAGACTAATGCACTGACTGAGAGGTGGAGGGCAGAATACAAGGTCCAGGGCTGGAAAGGATGGCTCAAACAGTGACAGACAGTGCTTTCCACTACACTGCAAAACACAGAAGAAAGCCGTAGAAAAAATGTAAAAAAAAAAAAAAACTCAGTGAGTCAATAAATTATTTGGATGGTGAGCTACATTTAAAGATGACATAGCAGACAAGGATAAAGATGTAGAAAGCCAACTATAACTAACAGGTAACACTATTGGACCCCCACCCTCAAGATTTCTCCCTTAAGGAAGTCCGCTCCGACCCCCCCCATAACAGCTCGCCCACAAACAAAAGTCAACACCAAACATTCTTGTGGGCTCAGCATGGAGGTGGATTACAGGATATCTGCGAGTTACAGGGGTGTGCAGTCTGTGCTGCAGAGTGTGTGGAATAGTGTGAGGGAATGTGTGTACATGATTAGGTTTTTAAGCAGCAAATTGCCATAGACTAAGCCAATTTTTAGAGAAGAAGAACGCAGAGTTGAAAAGGTGCCGAGGGGCAGTTTTACAGAACCTGACCAGCGTAAAAATGAGCTCTTGAACATCTTATAATCCCCCTCTACCCAAGAATAAGTACTGCAGAGTTCACAGGTTTATTTCTTTTAATCAGAGCATCAGGGACCAATCACATTAACATATATATATATATATATATATATATATATATATATATATATAGTATTGTGCCATATTTCCTAATGTTTCTGGTTAGCCACATAGACAGTTTTTGTAAACAGATTTGGAGACTGTTAGGACAAACTAAACCTTCACAGTGAATTACATCATTGATTTGTCTTTGTATGTGAGAGACAAGCCAGTGCAAGATTCAAAATCAAAGTCATTTGGCACTGAAACAAGCAAAGGTAAAGCACAATAAACAGTGTTTTTTGTAGCCATTGGACTGCACCACTAAACACAGAGCAGGCCCTGCCTGCATGATTACAACCTCATTCTTCTTTTTCAATGACCTTGGCTCATCTAAAAATCAAGTGTGATTGCATCCCATGCAAATACGCTGTGATTGGCATGTTAGATGTTATGGCAATTACTGTGTGAGTGGCTTCTGGACATGTTCAGGGCAAACTGGTATTCTTGTTTTCTGTTATTGCGCCACACTGATTACATCCACAAATATGTCTTGTTGTAAATGTAAATCTCACACTCCACCTGTTCATGTTTACACAGCTAGAGGCCAGTATTAGTATTTATTCAGCTGGCTGCTAATTTGTTGTCAGTGAGAGAAACATATGATTGTTTTGTGTTTTGAAAGAAATCTACTTTAAACTTTCACAGTAAGGTACCATCAAATCATCTAAAATCCATTCAGTTTTGACATTAACACTGCTGAAACAAATGCAGCGTAATAATATGAAGTATATGAAGTAAGATCGAAGCAAGACTCAAACAGTAAGGAGAAGCAAAAACAATCACTGTGCTGAAAAAGGAAAGGAACCACTGAAAGAAGCAGAAAGAGAAGACTCTTAGTCATTTCTGGGCTCTATAAATAATTGCAGCTGTTCATATGCATAGTGTCAGAGTTGGAAGATCTTGTTATTGAAATATAAAACAGTCTTTATTTACAGATCCATTTTTAGCACCCAATAATAACTGTCTCATGCCCAGCTTTCGCCTTTATCTTGAGCTCAGAGGAACCAGGTCCTCTGTAGCCCTGCTGCTATATTTGTGCAATGTGCTTTTTATAGCCTCTTATTTATAATCTGACCATTTCTCCTTTTTGGACCCCTGCATGATGTTTTGATTTGAGCATACGTAGCTGATCATTGTTTTATTTTTTTCTCCATTCAGTTGGTCTCGTTCTTTTTGTGAGTAAAAGCTTACAGGAGCAGATAAAAGACACTTTTAGTACTACTCTGCTTCCCTGATAAGAGATTCATGTACACATTTGATCAAATCACGCTCCTTCTTTGTTGTTGCTTTCACTGTCATCTCTGTTTAGCTTTGATGCAAACAATGTTATTATGTGCTAATTATTTATTTGAGAGGTGTTTGCAACCATTTGCTGCTAAAGATGGGAGAAAAATCAGGCGCATGCTGTTATGTACAATATTAAAGTGCCGTATGCACACAGAATTCAAAGACACCATGCACTTCCACATGGTAGTAACTTGTCAATCACAACAGTCACACCCTCGAACCACACCTTCCTCTACTGTGTGTTGTACCTCAATGCGAACAAAACGAGCACTCTGCCAAGCTGAAACAGGCCCTAAACTGGTTATTAAGAGTATAAACTCATTAGGGCAGAGGTGGCCAATCCTGGTCCTCGAGAGCCTCGATCCAGCATGTTTTAGATGATACCCTGCTTCCGCACGCCATGACACGAATGGCTGTGTCATCAACAGAGTTGTGCAGACCTTTAAGACAAGCTGATGATGAGCATTCATTTGAATCAGGTGTGTGGAAGCAGGGAAACATCTTAAACATGCTGGATTGAGGCTCTCGAGGACCAGGATTGGCCACCCCTGCATTAGGGTATATGTTTGCTGAAGTAATGAATCAGGTGAGTAGATGAGTAGCGTTTTCTCAGAGGCACTGCCTCCTGTTGGCTGCTGGACAGATTGCGAGTTCAAGGTGCCGCTGCTCTGACGCTACATTTGTACACATTTGCTCCATAAGCCTCTTTTAAACTTTTTCATATTGAATATATAATAAATATGGAGCAAAGATGCATGGACTTTCTCAGGAGTTTTTTTTTTTGTGTGTTTTTTTTTTTTTTTTTTTTTTTTAACTTTGGTGCATAAATTGCAAATGAATACAGTAATGAAGACTGATGTGGTGGGGTCCACCCCGCCAGGGGGTGGGTTGTGGCTCCCTGGGATAGTGTGATAGTGTTTCCTCACCAGTTCTTCTGTGCCCAGCAATGTTTTCCATGTTATGATTTCTGATTTTTACCATTGATAGGGATTAGGGTTGGTGGGGAAGGGGTGGGTGAATAGGTGGGATCAACTTTGTTTTTACTGTTAAGCACTTTGTACTACATTTCATTGTATGAAATGTGCTAAAAAAAGATGATTGATTGATGAACACTAGCTACTGAACTAAGACAAAAAAAAATGATTGCATGTAAATAGACCATGGACCATGTTGCTTTATCCCTGCAAATAGATTAGTATGAATAGCATTTTGAAGTCCACAGATCATAGATTATGTATGAAGACAGACAGTTATAGTGTTACTATTTATTTTGGATTTTTATTGTGACATCTCAGAGCAGCTGGCGCAGAAGCAAGTGACGACAAGCACCAGTAGAGTCTATCCTCCTCTGAAACTGTTATAACTACCAGCTCTGTGCACACTGCCAGGCCTCAGAAGAAAAAATTCATAATTCAAAAGGTGTTCCGGTCCATCTCTACCCCTATTCTGTTTCTTAGTCACTTACTTTTAATATTTATTACCCATTGCACTGAATCTCTGTGTTGCAGTGTTCACTGAGATGTATATGGGTGCATAGGATGTGCCGAATGCCAGCTTCTGAAAAAAAAAAAAAAAAACAATTCTGGAAAAATTTCATTGGATATTACGCAAAATAAAAAAATCCTGGGGATCCACACCAGTCTAAATTATTCCCCGGGTGTTGGACAGATGCAGAAAAAGAAGATTGATTCTTTCATTATACCCTCCTTCTTTTTTCTTTCAGCCTCTCTAAGCTCTAATACCTCATCTGAGGCTGCCGCCAGTGACCTTCACCACAATGCAGGGGCATTATGAAGTTCCACATCAATGGAATTAAAAGTCTGAATGATTATATTTAAGGGTATGGCTTTTGAAATTTCACATTTTAACATATTTTAGAATTCAAAAATGTAGCTAATAAGTTACACCGTCATTAATCTTTTTTTTTTTTTTTAGTTTGTTTTGGAAATAACTGACCCCCCCCTCCATTTAGTAAATGAGCAGGATACTGGCGGTCCACAGCTGTTTCCACACCAGAGCCACTTCTAGTAACTTTAACTCCAATCCCAGATATTCTTTTGCTGCCTGCCACAGGGAACTCAAGAGCCATCGTGCAATTCAAGCATCCCAGGAACAGAAGAACTAGAGGATTACTTGTATTTTTGGTAGCATGGTCCCGTGATAATAACAAAATCCCAGTTTTAAATATGACTGTGGCTGAGTGAAGTCAGAAATAGAGTAAATCCTGTGGACTGATGAATTAAGAACTTTCCAGCCTCAATGGACAATTTCACTTGAAGAGAAATAAAGTAATTAAATTAAGCACCAACAAATTCAGATGGAATAACAACTGTAAAAATCTACAAACACTGTAGCTTCTAAAATAGTGTAAGCCCGACTTAAATGTCCAGAGGAATGGCCTTCACAGCCCCCCCCCCCCCCCCACCCCCCCACCCCCCTCAGTAAAAATCAATAAAAATCTGTGGATAGGCTGCAATTTATCAGTGTGCAACACAGCTCAAGAATCTTCAAGCTTTCGCAAGAGAAAAGATGACATTCCTCTAATCAAAGCCAGACACCCTCAGTTAGTTACAAAAAGCACTTGGAATGTTCTGATACTTGTCCAAGAGAGTAGGACAAAGTACTGACCTTGTAGGGCTCCCACACTGATTTTTAGGGTCCTTTTTCATTTTTGTTTAGTTAGAAACAGTAAAAGATGAAAATACTAAAAAAAAAAAAAAAAAAAAAAAAAAAATGTTGCATAAAATGTTTAATAAATCTGAGATTTGCATGCCTTTTAAAACAAATACTATTTTTATTTTTTTTTGCTCTCTTGGATTCTTACTTTGTATGCTCACAAATTCTATAGTGTATTTAAAGACAATCAAATTCTAAATATATCTCTTCATATTCACATATTTTGAACCAAAATGCAACACATTAAAAGTACATGTTAACTTGCCAGCACTTACCCGCACTTTTCTTACCCTGCTCTCCAGGAAAGCTATAGTCCCCGAAAGACACTGTGCTGCTGATTAAGGCCACATTTAAATATGAATATATGATAGAGAAAGCCTTTTATGTAAGATTTCAGCTGAAAAACCGTGCTGCTATAACTGGATGCTCATGTCTGTCATGTATGCACTGCAGCTCCAACAATATCCAAACATTACCTGGAGGAGATGTTTGTGAGAACTCAAAAACTACATTTATTCTGCTATCAGAAAGAGTTTAACTGTTGAAAGATTGTTTGGTTCAGTTTATAAGAATCCAAGGCAAGGCAAGTTTATTTGTATAGCACAATTCAACATTAAGGTGATTTAAAGTGCTTTACAGAGACATTAAATCATCACATAAATAATAAGAAAGAAAGAAAAATAACTATAGATATAATGAGTAGTTAAAATGTAATCAAGTTTTGAAACTCAAGCTTAAAAGTAAAACTGTAGATTTGTGTCTTTATTCAAATGCAGCTGAGAACAGGTGAGTCTTCAACCAGGATTTAAATAAACGGAGTGTTTCAGCTGATCTGAGGCTTTCTGGGAGTTTGTTCCAGACATGTGGAGCAAAGAAGCTGAAGGAAGTTTCTCCATGTCTGGTTCTGACTCTGGGAACTGATAAAAAACCAGATCCAGATGACCTGAGGGGTCTGGAAGGTTCACACTGGGTCAGGAGGTCACTGATGTAATTCGGTCCTAAACCATTCAAAGCTGTATAGACCAGCTTCAGAACTTTGAAGTCTATCCTCTACTAGACCGGCAACCAGTGTAGAGACCTCAGAGCTGGACTGATGTGGTCCACTTTTTTGGTCTTAGTGAGGACTCAAGGAGCAGAGTTATGAATGAGCTCCAGTTGTGCATTTGTCTCACTGATTTTTTAGGTAGACCTGTAAAGATGCTGTTACAATAATCACGCCTACTAAAGATTATTGCATGGACTAGTTTTTCCAGGTCCTGCTGAGACAGCAAATTGTTTAACCTTTATATATTTAGGAGGCGATAGTAAGCTGACTACACCCAGATTTATGGCCTGGATGGTGGTTTTTAGCTGTATAGATTAAAACTCTCTGGTGGCCTGTGATCATTTCTCTTTGGCTCCAAAACCAATTACCTCAGTTTTGTTTTTGTGTAGCTGGAGAGAATTGTGGTACATCCAGTCATTTCTTTCCTCAATGCATTTACCAAGAGCTTGAACGGGGCCTTGGTCTCCTGGTGACATTTTTTTTTTTTTTTTCATGACCATTCTAGTCAGTGTGGACATCGTGCACATGCTGTATGTAGGATACACACCGAAATTGGACCTCTGCTTTTAACCCATCAACTAGTTTCACTAGTGAGTAGTGGGCTGCTAGAACCAGCGCCCGGGGAGCAATTGGGAGTTAAGGGCCTTGCTCAGGGGCCCCCAGTGATTTACCATGGTGGCCAGCCCTGGGCTTGAACCTGGATCCTCCACGCCCAAGCCCACCACTGTATCTGTGTATCTGTGCCAGTGGGAGCATGTATCTGTTCTGGGTCTGCCTGCATGTTCTGAGCACTGGAAAGCGCCTAGAAGCAACTTGTGTTGTAATAGACGCTATATAAATAAAATTGATTGAATTGAATTGAAATAGATGTTAAACAGAAGAGGTCCCAGGATTGAACCATGGGGAACTTGTGATTCTTGTCTGCTCAGATGTAAAGTTATCTATTAACACAAAGTATTTCCTGTTTTCTAAGTGTGTTTTGAACCAGTTTAGTACAGATCCGTAAAGACCTGCCTATTTCTCCAGCTGTTTAAGTAATATATTTTAGTCAACTGTATCAAATGCAGCACCGAGATCCAGCAAAACTAAGACTGGCATTTTTCCACTGCCTGTATTCAAGCATATGTCATTAAACATTTTGGTCTGAGCAGTCTCAGTACTGTGGTGCTGTCTGAAACCTGACTGGAAGGCATCATAGCAGTTATTTCCAGTGTGCAGGCTCAGCTGCCTGTCACTTCTCTTTCCTCAATATTGTGGAAATATCCCAATATAGTAGCAGTGATGTAAATGCAAAAACATTCAACTTTACATACTTGTTTTTAACTGACGTTTTGCATCATATCCTGCTCTCCCACCAAGCTACACAGCCATAATGGGATAACGTCCCACTGTGTGGTACAAGTGTGAATGAGCAACTGGGGACCATGTTGGGACCTGATTCTCTACAGACTGTCTGCAGCAAGCACAAAACCAGCTTCAATGACGTGATGTGAAACAGAACCTCAGATTAATTTTTATCTGTTGACTGTATGTTTGCATAAAGTGCATGTGAATTAAGCCCAGCTCAAATTGTAAACCCAGATAAGGCTGTTGGGATTCCTGTAGGTATAGTTTCAATCGGAGCCAAAGTCTTATTTGATTAATCCGTTTTTTTTTTAAATTATTATTAATCTTTGAAGTAGGGAAGAGACTTTGTAAGATTTTAGCAATACCGGTGCCATTTTCAATTCTGCTCATTTATTTGATTTTTTTCAATATATTTTTTTTAATTTCCTTATTAATGTTGGTAGCTTTGTTCAGGAAATAATTCTAAACCTGAAACCTAGACTAGATTAGGAAATGCATGCAATAATAGTATGTTTGTGGTTCATGACTGTGAATCACATGATAGATTTTCATAGAAAATAAAGATGAATTTCCAGTTTTTAAGATAGACTGCATATACCCTTCCAGGGTACAGCTGGATCAGCAAAGCGTGTGTGGACTTCATTATATGAATCAACAGTACTTTGAAATTAACTACCCATAAAAGCACTGAATGAAAAATCTTGTTTGGAACAGGGCTTAAACCAGGGTTTGGTATTTTGCTGACGGTCCCACCAGATATAATGTGACTAACTGACCGTAGACAATAATGTGTGGCTCTATTAAAGGAAAACCACAGTACAGCTTCAATGCTATCTGATGAGTCACAAGTCTATGCAAACTTTGCTCATCTCATGTGCACTCAGCTCTGTAAACATGCCCATCTTCATTAACAAAGATTGGCACGGGACCTCTTTAGTGAACTCTGAATCTCATAAAAGAGGCAGTTATGCAACAAAATTAATAGCTTGCAAATGTTTATGAGCCACGTAGTACTGAAAGACAGTTCTTCAAGGCATTTCCACGAACACATCTGAACATTACGCCATCTGATTTTCTGAAGACTTGTCAGAACAAAGATAATGTTTATGCTTTTCATGTTGTTAATGAATAAGTTGATGGCAAACATTGACAGACCGGGGAAATCTTACATGTGTTTAAAAACTCACGTGTGACATCAAAGCTAATGCTTTGAAGAGTTTTAATCATTTTTATTTAACATAATAGTGGTAGTATTTTGAGGACGAATCTTATCTAAGAGTACGGTATCAAACTTTTCCAGCCACTGGTAGGACTTCTCAGAGTCAGCCACTTCCTCGATCTGTCTGTGACACATGCAGTGTTTTGCTTTAAGTGAGGATAAGCTTACTGATTCATGTAGTAACCCACTGATAATCAGAGAATTTATGTTTAGCTGTCTGTTGGAAGCAGCCGTTATGTGAATATGAGAAAGCTTATCTCTTCAGAAAGAAATTGCTGAGCTTCCTACTGTTAACTGCAGAATACTGTATCACTTGTGGGTAGTGGGTGTTATTCATATACATACATACATACATACATACATATATATATATGGATTGATGGATAGATGGATAGATGTCACAGAGTCTTCTTTGTAGTCCCATTCAAAATAGCACCAGATTAGAGTAGATTTGGACTGCAAGTGAGCTAGATATTGAAAAAGAAAGTCTTTTTTTATATTTCTTTTTTA
Source organism: Xenentodon cancila (assembly GCA_014839995.1). Lineage (NCBI taxonomy): Eukaryota > Metazoa > Chordata > Actinopteri > Beloniformes > Belonidae > Xenentodon > Xenentodon cancila. The sequence goes on from CM026199.1 coordinate 12,896,074, forward strand.
TCCTTTGACACACACAGGTCAAAGTTTCATCAGCACACAAGGAAAAACATGATTCATGTTCAACACCCATAACAAAAAAAAAAAGAAAACAAAAGGCAAATTTAAGCAGATGTTGTCTTAATATATAACCAGATTAGAGACATGGTGATGTAATTTAACGTTTACGAAGAGCATTATCATAAAAACCAAAACGGAAAGCTATTCCCTGCATATAAATTAAACCACCTCCATAGGAATACAATCTCCAGAGTCTTTACGTAACGTAAAGCCCATAAAGATTCATGAAATGCAGTAAAATGTTCTCTTACATTAGTAAGAGTGTTGCTATGCCAGGATTACCAGATAACAACACACGCTGGAAGTAGCTTGCTGCCTTGTAATATAATGCTCTCTGTAAATGTTAAATTACATCACAAAGTCTCTAATCAGGCTAGATTTCGTTTAGAGCAGGAACTCATGGTGTCAAATACAAGATAAGGCAACATCTGTTAAAATTTGCCTTTTTCCTCCTGGCATTGATCCTGAATTGCGCTTTCGCACATGCGCTGAGGAAACTTTGACCTGTGTGTGCGTGTGTGTGTGTGTGTGTGTGTGTGTGTGTGTGTGTGTGTGTGTGTGTGTGTGTGTGTGTGTGTGTGTGTGTGTGTATCTCAATATAATCAACATGTTGTCAGAGAAATACAAAGAAAATGGGTTTCAAAGGTCAAACCGGGAGAGCTGGCGATATGGTACATGAACGTTTTTTTTTTTCACTGAATATTCCTTTTAACTCCCTGCAGTCGGTGTCACCTGTTAGGACATGTTGCCACTCTCACTGTGTGCATGATAAACCACCGCCACCAATGAATGTGGCAAGCTGCATTTCAGACCAAACCAAGCCTGGAAAGCTGGGCTGCAGGAGGAGGGGGATGATTTCAAACTGACCACGACAGGTAAAGCACAAACAAGATACATGGATAAAATGCATGTGAATTGTTGTGAATATGGACGCGAGTCACCTTGAATTATATGTGAGCTTTTGAGGTCATGAGATAGATTTAGGTTGAGATCTCCAATCGCAGAGGAGGTACATAATCCCCAAGCTCAAAAATCCTTTGTGACCAGGTTGTCGTGAACTCTATGAAGCTTCATTACAATTATGTGTATTATCTATTTTTCATCAAATGGAAAGAAAACTCAGCTAAATCCGATCATGCATAGTAAATCTGATCCACTTACACTGACTGTGCTTTAAGTTGATTACAAATGTTATTTTATTTTTCTTATCTAACTAATCTAACCATTTAAATATATCAAGGGTAATTCCAGATGCCCAAAATGGCCTTTGCTCATAAATTAATAACCTAGTGTAAATTTGTTTTAAGTTTTAGCACAGGAAATATTTTGCTATAAAAAAAAAAAACAGCACTTCATAATGTGTGTCTACTTTATCTATGAATACCAGCCATGTCATTTTCTAGGTCTTCTCAAGGATGTTTTACTATTTGCCATATCTTGGACTGAATGATTCCAAATAGTTGTTGACTCATCCTACACTGGAGGGGGTCAAATTAATTGCTTTTTATGTCTCTTTCCATGGCGTTAAATTTAGCCAGAAGCATTGGCAAAGCAGCGCTCATGCAGATCAGAGGATGGTGTCTGCTCATGACCAATCAGAACAGAGCGGGCGGGAGGGCGCTTGTTTTTACATTAAACAGAAAACTATTTTGTACTAAATAGCACACCTTTAGATGTTTCATGAAAACTTGTTGTACCAACCTCTATTTAATTGTGAATTTAGGGTCTTTTTGTGAAAAAAGTATCCTCTTCAAATAGGTTTTACCGACCAGGACTTAATGTTAAAGGCCATCTGGTCCTGTGACTCTCAAAACACTGCCACAAATTGCATGGTACATGTAGTCAACAATATATGAAGGTCAAAATGCTGAAAGTGTGCAAAAAGAACATCAGATGATTCACATGTAGAACCACACTTAGCAGCAAAAAACCTGAGGTAAGTTCAGTTTCTTAAAATGTAACTTAATTGAGGTGGACCTGGGGGACCTTACTCTCTCACCAACACCCCCTTTCCACACTTATTCTGTTACATTTGTTTCTCAAAACGAGTTACAGGAACTTTTAACTATGAGGTATTTCACAGACGATAGGTAGGAAGTTAAGTAAGAAAAAAAAGGGATTTGATTTTGAAAATTCTGAGTACACTATTTTTTTACTCAGGTGTGTTCATATATTTGGTTAAATTGGAAAACAAAATAATTTCTTCAGTTTGGTGCAAGTATGCTGATAAGCTTAGGCACTCTATATTGCACCAGATATTTAACATGACAAAAAAAAAAACAAAAAACAGTCTACATGCTCTGAGGATTAAACAGACGGCTAACTCTTGAGTACTTTGGTAAACAGAGGAGCTCATGGTCGGCTCAACGTTAGGAAGGTGTCTACGTACTACAGCTGCCATACCAGCCTAAATCATCACCCTTCCACCACAGTGCTTGACAGTCGGTATGCAGAGTTTGTGCTGAAGTGTGTTGTGTTTGGTTTTCATCAAAAGTGGTGCTTTGTATTATGGTCAAACATTTTTTGGTCTCAACTGTCCAAAGGACTTTGTTATAGAAGTTCCAGAAGATTTGTGGTTTGTATGTTTGCAGCTTTGTAAACCTAAGGCATCTTCTTTTTTAGAGAGGAGAGGCTTTCTCCTGGAAACTCTTCTAAACAATCCTTACTCGTGCAGTTTGTCTCTACTTGTGCTGTCAAAGACAATAATATTAAACATGCTAACAGAGGCCCTTACAGTCTGACCTTTTGTTGACTTTGTAGGGAAGTTCACTCCTGGGAAAATTTGCAACCGTCCTGACCTGTAAATATTTTATTTTTCTTTCTCCACAGATTGATTGGTAAAAATGACTGCTTCTCTTGCTGCTGATACACAATGAAAAATGTGTTATCACATATTCCCTATATTCCAGAACAAAAAGCAAAAGGAGGAAACCGCTTTTAATTTAATAACATTGGAGATTTAATAATATAGGCGTAATATTGGAGTTTAATAAAGTGCATTTTAATTACGTCACCTGGCTGTCACTCTCTAAATTATCATTTAGAGAGAAATGAATTACTACTTTCACATTTTGTTTAAATTTGTTTTTTCAGTCAGTTATGGCATGGTGTATACATTATGCAATGTTGTGCAGGGCCATATGAAGTTAGTTTAGATATCCTGATATGCCAAATCTTGGGATTCAAACAGACTAAAACTGTTTCTATATTAATGTACTTTTGTAACCAGTTTGGATCTTTCCCAAGATTTTTGGAATAAGAAATTGCCTAGTAACTGGCTCAGATGATAGAGGTGTCACCTTCCAGCCTGGTTCTTTGCAGATGCCAGTCACATTTTTCTACAACAGTGTGGAAGATCGTGACTTAATAAACTTGCTTGTGCACAAAAACCCCTGTCAGGTTGAAACTGGAGGAAACCCTGTGTAACCTCATTTTCAAATGTCTTGCGTCTGATTGCACAATGACAAGTAAAATAACTTGGTATCAAAGCAGATGTTATTGGAGACTGAGCTGTAATTTGATTGCTGTTTTATTGTACTCACACCCTGTGTGCTGTTACTGCTCGTCCCTGAACATTACAGCCTGTAAAGGTCCAAAGCACAGTAAAGTCAGAGGAAAATAAGGATAGAAGTCAAGGGAATTGTTTAAAATGAAAATATACTGCTACAATTTTCGAATGGTTCGTTTGATGATTCAGTGATGGCTGAAATTAATTACTTTTGTAATGCATTCATTTTGTGTATATTATAAAGAAGTCTGGGCACTTTTTTATAATTATTGTTTTGCTTTTAAAATAAACCCTTCATCACATACCTTATTTTATAAATGGCAGACATCTATAAACAGACTTGAAACCAATCCCAGCTCCACCCCTTGGCCTTTACTTGGCAACTACTCATGTTTTGCAGGCTGCAGCGTAGCATTAGGTGTCTTGTTTCTTTTGGCAATCGAGGAGTAGCCATCAGTTATCCATCTTAATGGCCCCGTAAGCCATTTGGAGAACTCTGCAACTACTACCACTCCACCACCAAAAGAAACATACACCTTACCCCATGTGGCGACACACAAATGGAGGGACAGAGCCAAGTGGTAGGGCAAAAGAGGATCAGGCCTTAATGTGATCAAATAAAGTGACTACTGTGCAACGTATAAAGGAATAACTTCCTTGTGTTTCTCTTTAGATATTTGAGTGTTGCAGAGGCCAGTGCAAGTGAAAATGGACCGAGCCCTGAAGGCTCGGAGCAGAAGGGTAGCTGTGGAACCAGCTGCAGCCCCTGACGGGGGTTATGCCTGGTTCATCCTGCTCTCCTGTTTCCTCGTCTTTGGTCTGACCTTTGGCGTGATTAAGGCCTTTGGTGTATTCTATGTTGAGATACACCAGTACTTTGAAACCACAGCAGCAGGAACATCATGGATTACCTCTATTGCAGTGGCTGCCATTCATATTGTGGGTAACTATCACCAGTTCATTTTTCTACCTTGAGCAGCTACATGAATTTTGATATAGAACATCATTGCCTGTTTTAAAGCCCTCAATATCAACAATATAACATACATGTCATGTACATTTCTTTCAAAACTCCCCCACCCTTTTTGTTTAAATTTTTTACCTTTGTGTGTAATCTGCATGACTCAGCATTTCTTTAACCACCAGGTCTCTCTACTGCATCTTAAAAACTGTTGAACACCAGGTGCTCTACTGTGTTGAATTAATGTCACTGTATTATACAAAAAAGGGGAAAACTAAAATATTATATAGCATCTCTCAACTATGTAGAAGTGCAAACACACATCGGTGTCATGAATTGATATATATTGACGTGATACAAGGGAACAAATGTCCTGCGTGTGCTTCCGCAGCGCCAGTGGCCTCTGCTCTAAGTGCACGGTGCAACCATCGGTCTGTAGTGACAGCGGGTGGACTGATTTGTGGCGTTGCAGTTGTGCTTGGGGCTTTTGCCCGTAACTTGACTGAACTCTACATAACAGTAGGGTTTCTAAATGGTAAGTGATACCATGCACACACCCACATACAAGCCCAAACTATGTTGACAAAATACGGTTGACGCTCACCTCCTTTCTTGCAGGTGTCGGCTACGCATTAACTTGGACTCCCACAGTGACCATGCTGGGCATGTACTTTGAAAAGAGGCGTCCAGTGGCAAACGCCTTGGCCAGCTCTGGGGAGTGCATTCTCACCTTCGTCCTCACACCTCTGTTCCAGCTGTTGATTGACAGCTTCTCCTGGAGGGGTGCCCTGCTAATCCTCGGTGGCTTGCAGCTTAACCTGTGTGTGTGTGGTATGCTGCTGAGGCCCCTGAAAACCAAAAAAGAAGTCACCTGTGTCAGTGCGCTCAAAGCAGAGGAGGAAGGCGTGTCCATGGGCCTGCTTCCAGAAGAGTGCATGGATGAGAACAACTTAAGCATTCAAATCAAAGAAGAATTGGATATATCAGAGGGGTCTGATAAAGAGAAACATCTTGAAGAAGAGGAAGAAGAAGAGGAACCGAATTTGGGACAAGACCGTGCAGAGAGTCTGAAAAGTAAAATCCTACAATACGTAGACTACAGACTCATCTCAAATGCCCCTTTCATGGTCTATTCAATGTTTGGGGTATTTGCTGCTCTGGGTTTCTTTGCCCCATCTCTGTTCCTGGTTCCATATGCTCGCAGTAAGGGGATTGAGGAGTATCAGGCAGCTGCACTTATGTCAATCTCAGCTGTGTTGGACCTCTTTGGAAGAGTCTTCTTTGGTTGGTTGGCAAACCTGAGACTTGTGGAGACGGTATGTTCAGGGTATTATTAACTTTTTTTCTTTTTTTATAGCTGAAACTCTATTGACAAAAAAAAAAAAAAAAAGGTCCATTACTGTTTAACTCAACCAAAAAAAAAGACAAAAGGCAGTGAAAGATGTGTGAGTTTACGAATATTTTACCAATCAGCTGTATGATTCCACAGGTTTTATGTACTGTATATCAAATAAGACTCAAAAAATAATATAAGTGTTCTTTTCATTTAGCGTTATCCATTTTATTATGACTTTAACATTCATAAAGTGAAAATTGAGGTAATCCACTTTATAATAGGCAGCTAGTCTCTTAAATGCCACTTTCCTCCATCATGCCTGTCATTTACAGTTAAGTCAATCATTGGGAGAAATGAATGCATATGTGATATCTACTTACTCTCTGATCCACCCAGATGCAGCAGCTGACAGCCACAGTGATCCTGCTCGGTACCGTGTTACTCCTATGCCCACTGGCCTCCTCATTCTATGAGCTGGTTGCCTTCAGTGCAGCTCACGGCCTGGTATATGGCGCAACGGTCGCCATCCACATCACAGTTCTGCCCGAGGTTGTGGGCGTGCAAAGGCTCGGAAGCGCACTGGGGTTTTTCATGCTCATACGCAGCAGTGGAGGCCTGTTCGGACCACCCATCGCTGGTGAGCTTCAACAGTCAATAGCCAAAACCCAGTGAGCCAACCGTGCACATCAAAAATGGGGAATTCAGCTTGATGTAGAATCGTCGATAATTCATTCCACTCTGCTGCGAGCTGCAGATAAACAAAAAGCTGCACACAATACAACAGCAATTATTTGACACATGCTAGCATTTCTATTTTCAGAGCTCTAGATAAAGTCTCAATCACATTTTTTTTCTTGATGTTGTTCTTCCACCACATTGACTCTCACCTTTTGGATGTGCTTATGCATCATTTAGTCTTGTAATTGCAGCTCAGTGAGCCTCATTCAAAGATAATGAGATTTTGATACTGCCCTGACGTGCAGCACCACCTATCAGTTAAACATGGACTTTGTCGGCCTCACAGTCCAGATTTTCATACTTAAAATCAAACATCACAATGCTTTGTGTTTGTAATTTTGGGCTGATTGTTTTGGAAGAACTGCTGACATGAAAAAGCCCAAATATTTTTGAACCTGCCAAACAGAATTCGTTGGTAGTTATAAAAAATATGAAAAATCTGACTTTTGAAATTTGAGTATCAGAAACAATCAGAAAATGTAATAATGGTATCACATCATAGGTAGCATAGTATAGCTGTCTTAATATTCAGTGTCTTACCATGCCTTTTTAAGCATTCTACACCACAATTACAAGTATTTGAATAACTTTGTGTGGCTTAAAAACATCTAAAATATGTCAGCTTCCAGAGGAAGTAAATTTGCAATAAGCAAAATCAATTTTAGAGAAAAAGAAAGAAAAAAAATACTGGATGGAGGGATATTTTTCCTTTATTTCTACATTTGTCACCAACAAACACTGCTCTTCAGCACCGAAAATCCTTTCTGGTGAACCAGCAAAACACTTGAATGAGATTATAGACATATACAGTACACACAGCTCTAAACAATAACATTAAATACAGACTGAAAAAAATCCCAGCTTCAATTGGTTTTCAGGTGGAGATGCAGCTACCAGAGTCTGTCCTGCCTCTGAGCACATCCAGCTGTATATTAGCCAGAGAAACCTTTCCAAGAGTGTGGAAAATTACACATATTCACATATTTAAAGTTTGGGTGATTCATTTGATACCATTAATGGATTTCCAAGAAGGCTGATATATTGAGTTGGGGAAAAAAATAGGGAACGAGAGTAATTTTAGTAATTGAAGTGTGACACAACGCTACTTTGGCACAAAATAGTTTGGTTTTTTTTCCTCCGCCAGGGAACCAGCCAAAGCAGAGGTATGTGATTACTGCCAGCTTGGCTTCACAGAAACGCATGAAATAACTACGACCTCTTTGAACTGCAGTACATGTGTCAGAAATGTGTTGAAAATGGAGGACTCTGATGCAGGCTCACGGGCAGGTGCAGATTTAACTGCAAGAAAAAAGAAGAAGAAAAAAAATGAAATTAACTTAAAAACTAATGCCACTGCTGAAGCATGTTTTCAACAATCCAAATGCAAAGAGCTGTGCCGAAAGCACCTGGGGAAAAAAGAAAAAGAACCACAAAGAACAAACCAAGGGCAAGTTTTGAAACTGCATACTGTTTACTGTGCACACGGCATAATATACGATATGTCTGGCATTCAAGCAATCTTTCTTTTGTCACAGCACATGTGCAAACTTGTCATTAGGGACACAGTATCAATTTTCATTGCTTAAAACAGTGTTTCTCAATTTCCTTTTAATATTTGCAGATTTGTAATTAAATCATTTCCTCTACAGTAAAACCCGGCACAAATAAATGTTATATTTTAGACAATACTGAGGCTGACGCTGACCTCAGATAAAGTCAAATGTTAATTGAAGTTGAAGAACAGAAATTAGACAATGGTCCCAACAGAGTATAATTCCAGTTCATATACTGGAATGCTCTCGCAGCATTTCTAGTACTTTAAGGACCAGAGAAGTGACGAATGTTGAGGATGTATGAAAATCTGTTAATGGTATTTCCTTCTGAAAGCACACTGATGCTTAGGATGACGATTTCTCATCAACCTACTCATCCTTATGTCTGTCTCAGTGTTTTTTTTGTTGTTGTCCATAGATGTCAACAGTATTTGTGTAATAGTTCATTTTTTACCAGCATGAGTGAACTGACATATACGTTGCCATTTCACCTAAAGGTTGTATAAAATCTGCCTGTGACGGTAGTTCACAGTCCTAACACCTGCACTTTTCCTTTTAGGCTTCTTCATTGACAAGATGGACAGTTATGGGACAGGTTTCCTCATGTCTGGGGTGGCCCTCATTGTTTCTGCTTTATTCTTGCTCATCCTCTGTCAGATGAAACGAAAGGGCTGGGCCATGGCCACAAAGAATGGACAAAATCTCAGTGTTGAGGACAAAGAGGTGGACATGACATGAAACTGTTTCTGTGGTTAAAGAGTTTCTGGATCGGAAGATCCAGAAAAAGCTTTATCTGAAGGATGAACATTGGATTTTATTTTTTAACTATCTCTATGTATGTTATCTATCCATAGACAATTGGAATATTTTCAGCATCTCTGTAACACAGAAACCACTTTTCATTTTCATTTAAAAGTCACTTTAAACACATGCTTGTTTAATTATCAGTTATGAAATACCAAAGTGGGGGGGCACTAAAAGCTGCATTTCTCTCTGAACACCACCAGTATACTTTATATCCAGTGCACTGGAAACACTCCTGCTTTCAAAGGTCAGAGGTGGTGGGGTCCTGTCCTGCTCCTGAAGTGCTCATGCTGATTGGGCTCATTACACTGGAACTCACTCAGCGCTAATCGTGTCACCTGCATGACATTGAAAGTGTCACCAGAAAAAAAAAAAGGAAAGGAAATTGTTTTCAATGTTCTGTAATAAAACAAATCTATTTTGTTGAGCAGGTTTTTATCCTTTGTCTAAATCCGTAGTATGGTGCTCAATAGGTGACAGATACAGAGATGCAAATTTAAAACCTTGTCTATGGCTCCCCCTAGTGTCACGCTGCTGATATTGCATAAACTGGACTCAGACTGGTCAAAATGTTTGTTACGGTGAATACAAAGGTTTTAAGATTAAATTATCTCAAAAAGGTATTGTGTTAAAGATAAAACTTTCATAGTGTAATATTTTTCTTTTTGTAAAGTGCAAAGACAGAAAAGCAGAAAAGTGCTGTGCAAAAGTAGATGTGAGAGTTGTTGACAGTCATTGTTTGGGAGGACAAGGTGAACCTGAGAGAGCTGCTGACAGAATAATTTAGTGGCTGTGAACTCCTCTGGGTAAGGAGGTAGCTGATATAGCTGATATATCCAGGAGAGCTGGATATAAAAAAAAAAAAAAAGGTATGACCTTTTCAGGCAGCTATTGCCCATGTCATAATATGATTAAGAAATGGCTGTTAAATGGAACAGTGAAAGTTGTGGTCTGAAATGCCAAGGAAACTCTGAAAGAGCATCGCTGATTGGACTAAATGCAGGTCACGCCCCACATTTCACTGTAAAGCACTTTCAGACAGAAGAAGAGGTTAATGTTGCAGCAAATGGCACACAGGATATGTTCACTGGTTAAGTGAAGAATAAATGAAACCCGATATGAAACTTTATGAAAGTGCACTTTACACTATGTATGAAAATCAGGGAAACAACAAGCCTGCTCCGACACCTGGTTGTTTGAACAATATCCCCGTGCAATCTTTCTAAACAACGATCAAAACAAAATTCACGAGGGAAAGCATCAGGGAGAGGCTAAAGGTTTTGACATAAAACAAAGGTGCATACATGACAACCAAAAAAATCTCAAAACCACAAACATTTTTCTAAGTTAATGAGTAAAAGATCAGAGATCACTGAGAAGTGCCCCGTTTGTCACAACAGATACCCAAAATTCCTTCAGGTTCTTTTTTTTTTTCATAATCTTGAATCTTTAAATATGTAACTAGAAAACAGAAAGGAGTTTGCAGTTGCTCGCTAGAAGACTGCTTTACAGTTACAGTTACTTACTAACTAATAGTCTGCAAAGTTTTTTTCACTGAGCAATTTAGGAAATACACACAACTTATGCCAAATTAAATTAGAGAAATGAAACAACAAAATAACCTCCAACTTGTTACGGTATATCCCAATGCAGCCTGAGACCCATTTAGAAAAGCTTTGCTTAATTCGCATCCTCTGCTACTGAATCCTTCTCCGTCAACAAGGAAACACAGCTTTCCTAACCTCAAAACAAAAAGATGGCGCAGACAAACAAGTCCAACCTGGAATGAATCAAATAATACAGTGACTGCTATAAATAAGCATGTCATTCTCCAAAAACCTGCAATAACAAACTCCACACGAAGGTTTGTAAACAGTGGCCCACACTGGAATAACCCCCCCACACACACACACACACACTAAAACACACAAGCTATACACACTCACACCTCAACACATCCATTACAATGTAAATGAAAACATGCTGCACCAAAAAGAAAAGAAAGAAAGTCAAACACAAGCAGACACACAGTGGGAGTTGAAATAAGGCCACATAAGAAGAGAAAAAATGTTACTGCCCTTAATACACCTGAAATCATTTAATTCAAGGAGAAGTTGGAATTTTTATTAGTCATTAGTCATCTACTAGTTTATTATTTATTCATCTGGCTCATGACTACACTAGAGTGTTAGGCAGCTATGGATGGTGGAGGTTTAAAGAAGGAGAAATGGATGGGAGATGGGTGAAAAGAAATGTTTAATGTATGTCAAAGTGGAGAAACCGGTTTGCACAGAGCTGGTGAAAGCACGTGTCCAGGTGGAGGTTGAGACGAACGGTAGGAAAACTAAAAGAGAAAACAAGGGAAGAAAATACAAGAAAGAGGCAGAGAGTGAGATGAAAAAGGAAACTGACGGAAAATAAGTAATTACTGCGTGATGAGAAACGCCTCAGAGCCAGGTGCATACAGTCTTTACTAACCTACAAGCTCACTTGATAAAACACAATGTTACAAGAATGAAATAGTTACAATGGGAAAGTAGGAAAGCACATAAAAGACATGAAATGATCAGTCCAGCAGGAAAGGGTTCATGACATGGGATGTAGAGTTAAATGATACCTGACAACCAGATCCACAGAGCGCGTCCACAATCTAACCCTGGAACAGATTACAACTTCATACATGAGCAAATCCGTGTCCATGAGCATGGTTTCTAAGCCGAGATGTCTGGAATACAAGGTCAACAAATGTTTTTGTACGGGTCAGTTTAAAGGTTTACAAAAAACAAATACTGCTTTATAACAAAATGTGTCGTTAATGCATACATTTACCCACAGTTTAACAAATTGTAACAAAGGACAAAACAATAAAAGGTGCTGTGCAGTAAGAGTTATACGTAAAAAAAAAAAAAAAAAAAATCCCATGATGGTAAATAGGAAAGCTTAAGGCTTTTTTTCTGAAGAAAAGAAGCAGATGTTGCAGCAAGCCTGCAGGTCTCAGGGAGTTTAATCCACATTTATGGTGCACGAGAACTGTAAACTGCATCTCTGTGTTTAGTTTTAAATCTGGAGACAGAGACTTTCAGGGAAATGTTTGTGTTGTTGGGCTGTTCTGGGGGCTTTTCCAGAGTATAATTAAATGACTTGAGCAAAAAACTGGCAAGAGCCTCCAAGAATGTGCAGACACGAATCTTGTTTTTAGTGATTTTCATTCTTTTATTTCTTTGACGGAGTGGATTACTGCCCAATTTCAACATATCATTTCTGTTTGCAAGATTATTGGCAATAAAAGTTTTCTTTCTGTTAGATAAGAAAAACAAGCCTTTTCTTTTTGCTGTCACTCACAGTCTTCCTCTTTTCTGTATTTCTTCTTCCCTCCATATCAAACACTTGTAAAAAATCATCCATGAGAGCCAAAAAAAAAAAGAAAAGCAACAGCCTTTTGGATGTGACACCTCATGAAATATTTTTAATATAAATCAAGAGCTGTGTAATCACCAGGCTGAAACCTTTCCAGTGGCGTGTTTTCCATCATCTGATGTTCTTTGTGGATGCTCTAAAAAAGTGGAGTGGACGGCATCATGTTCTCTCCGTCCTCCTTTATAGTTCAGTAAATCATTCTAAAGCCTCCACTCAGGCTGTTCAGTATCTGTGTGTGCGTGATTTTACTTCATTACAATGCTTAAACGAAAAAAAAAAACAAAACAAAATCGCATGCTGTCACTGAATAAAAATGCAAAAGATTTCCCAACCAGCTGCTCGAGGTCGCACTTTATTAGATGCACATTAAAACCAAATGTTGTGAACTTTTGAAATGTGAGACAATAAAAGACAACAAAGTTTGTTTGCTTTTTTGTTGCTGTTAATACATTAGATGTCAAATGGAGAACAATTGTTTTTAATTAACTACGTGAAAAAAAAAAACCCACGTTGCGTAAGATGAAACTGCAGTACAAAATAGGTTGAACTATGGTGCATTATTTTCTCTCCCCCACAGATTTTTGTCTTAGATGCTGTTTGTTTTGAGAGATAAGGCCCATGTTAGTGAAAATCTAACCAAATAGCGCATCCCAGTTCATACCGAACAATCACAACTGACCCCTGACCTCTTAGGTTGACATCTGACCCCAGATGACGGCCCTGATTTGAAAAGAATGAGTTTGACAAGCTTCTGCACACTGAAACAAGAGTAGCCCACCGGAGAAGCTTGTAAACACTACGAATTAATGACCTAATAAGTTGCTTTGCTCGTGTTTAACCACACTAGCACTAGAACTATGGTTTATATTGCCAGGATGTGAGACACATTGTTAGCAGGCTTTGTTTTTATGCCCACATTGACCTCAAAAATGAAATTAAAAAATGAAAAACGATACAGTAGCACTTCAATTCATCCTTTGAAAGGCTTGAACGAGGAGCATAGCAGTGGCAAAGAGGTAGGAAGATAGTGGGAAAGCCCGCTGAGGCAGGATAGATGCAGGCCAGTCCCAACGCAGAGCTGGAGCCACCGGACGTTGCTTCAGCGTGGTGGTGGGCCATGGAAGGAGTGCTGAGAGCTGTGATGTGCCACCACCCCCCCTGCAAACCCAGCCTGGTTTTGTAAATGAAGATGTCTGGTAGTTGAACGACACGAATAGCCAGTGATTCTGGGAAATATCACTAATGCTGCACCAATATTCCCAACCCTCCCTGCCAAATTCTTGTGAGATTTGCAAAATAACAGTCACGATCTTCCTTGCCAGTTGGCAAAACACTATTTTTTTTCATAGAAAGTGTCTGTCTTTTTTCCAAACAGCTTCTACGTAGGACTTTCTGGGTGGTTCTGTGAAGCAAACCATCTGGCCCGTCAGGTTGTTGATGTACACTGAAAAAGCTTTAGATACTGTAATTAATTATACCAGCAACCACGATCAATCAAATGTGTGTACACTCTGAAATAGGTATAATAAACGCACAGTATACACACATTGCTCCTTGAAAATATTTGGGGAAAACACTGAATCCTAAGCATGTAAACATAAGAATCAGCTAAGCATAAATACCAGTAAGTTCTCAAAGCTCACAAAACAGACACAGAAGCTGGTATATATTATGACACATGTGCGGAACATATTCCTCTCTGGTTCGTGTAAAATCATACTCACTGCACTTTCATAAGCATTTCTTAAGACTGGAGAGCAGCCCTGTCCTCCGAGCCAGATCTGTTTCTGGATACCTACCAATTATTACACCATGAATCAGGCAGGAATTCATCCTGACAGTCAAAGAGGAGGAGCATGTGAGGAGGAGCCCTGTGAGACTTGCAGACGGAGCTACAGTCCGTCTCCCCCTTCAGGGATCACCTGTCGGGTGAGAGGTTTCCATCTTCCAAGTGGAGCCTGTCTTAGAACAGACTAATTATCCATCATCGGACGTTTTCGCCGAGGTGTTCCCTGATGGTGCTTTCCTTTCCATCTTACACAGACGATACATAATACTGATTCACACTTTTCTGATGGGAAATGTTGTGCCCGGACGGAATTAAATGTCCTTTTGAGCTGCGTGTTAATATACCTGAAGTTAATGCATCTCTAGGCTGAATAATGACACCCCATTGCCTGGTCCTGTCTTTTTAATACAGTTTGATATTTTTGTCTGCTTTGAATTCAAGAATGATATTTTAGACTGTATAAGATTGAGGTACAGTGCGTGAGACCATGTTACCATGATGTTAGCACATCATCTACAGCTGGAAACTGAATTCCCTTTTATTCAAAATCACCCAGAAAATCAAAGAAATGTTTTTAGTCATGAATTACTTGCCTGCAAGAACAGTAGCTATCACTTGGACTTTATAACATATATATTTTCATTGAATGAATGAATGAATGAATGAATGAATGAATGAATGAATGAATGAATGAATGAATGAATGAATGAATGAATGAATGAATGAATGAATGAATGAATGAATGATGCATGGATGCACAAACAAAAGAACGAATGAACCAATATAAGATCTGGCACAAATGAGAGCCACCTCACCTCTTCAGGTCTAGCAATTAGGTGAAATTAGATAAATAGGATCTCAGATGAACAACAAGCTTTTACATACTAGACTGTATGTATTTAACAAAATCTAAGGCAAGACACAGAACCATTGTATAGAAACCTATGTGGATAGACCTTTAGAGCATTTATGTGAATTAAGAAGGTGACAAGCAGACAGATGTTGCTAATCAGTTACACTCAACAAAGTGTAACCAGCTCTTTAAAAGAAATCATTTTGGCGTTTTTTTTAGGGGTTTTTTTTAGGCTTCAAGGCCTTCAGGTGAGAAAAGGAGGAGAGCACTGACTGGCAGTGATCTCATAGCCCAGGATATTGCTGTGATGTTTTTTTTTTTTACATAAGATTCAAATCAGCCAACATTTCCAGAGACGTAATTCCTAACAACTTTCACCCCTACGGTCAGACGGCACAATGCTCAGAGAAATTTAATAAAATGTTTTTTTTAAATTGCATGTTGTTGGTTAACACAGCACTTTCAGAAGAAGACCACCCAAGAATGGCTTGTTTGAAAGGGTTTCCAGGAATCTCTTCTAAAGCATGGTAACGCTTCTTATGGTTTCAAAGTAGCACGTTGACAACAAGACCTCAGGAACAGTTCATATGAGCACAGAGAAGCTTTTTCACCATAATGCCCTGCGCCATGTTTGGTTAAAACCAAATACAGCCTATCAACACAAACAGTACCCAGATAGCAAATTATGTTAATTCAATGTTGAGTTATGGTCATAAAGGTTGATTTTTGGTTAACGTCAACGATTCATGGTCGATCAAACAATCATCCAATTTTAGCCAATTAACCAATGTTGAAAATGTCACTGAATCAATGTTGTTTTGTTGTCAAATTTTAATGATTGAAATGCCAACATCTAATCAAAGTTAAATCAACGTACGCTATCTCTGCCTAACCGTATTTCAACATTGATTCAGTAATATTTTGCTATCTGGGTACATATCAAATGTCAAGCAGGTGGGTGAAGAGGTGATGCTTTGGGCCTGTTTTACAAAAAGCTATGAATCACTGGATGTAATGCATTTTATAATCATGGCATTACGTTTGGGCTTATGATTACACAAATAATGACTAGTGTAACATGTCATGTCTTGTACATGTTATACCCCCCACCCCTCAGAAGACCATGAGGTTTATGAAATGGTAATCTGAAAGGGAAATGCCTGTTCCTCTCCATCGTCATGGCAACGGAGCCAAATCTTCAGCTATAGACACAGACTCATTTATCTGACTTACACAACTCATTCATGCAGTCTCTGCCACTACCCTCTCCTGCTATCTCTGTGCCCCCCCCCACTTCCCTCCCTCTCTTGCTTTACTCTGTCTTTTGTGTAAGTGAAGCCAGGGCCTCCCAGTGACATGAGCCCTGCTCCTGTAAAACTAATAATGACTGAGATTTGTGCAGGCTTAGCATTCTTTCCCCCCTTTCAGCACAAGACACTGAGAATGGAGCAAGGGGAGGGGATAGGAAGGGGAGCAAGGTCCTGAGCTAAGGTGTATGTGTGTGGTGCTTGTGTGTGTATATGATGGTTTTGGGGTGGGATGGGGGGGTAGATATGTCCTGGTTTAACAGAAAGAAACTTGGAAATATGTGAGAAGAGAAAACCAGTGAAGCACAAGATGGAGAAAGAGACAGAGAGGCCCCTTTCCCTGAAACACACCACATGCCTTCATTTTGCATGGGTCAGTGCCACTGCAATCACACTTCATCCTCTCCAAATACATTACAGAAAAAACAACAACATGTGTTTACAAATGGACACCCACGGATTGATATTCTCAGCGGTGCCCGTGTCCTCTCGGCCTGACTGTCATGCAACTCCAGAATGTGCTGAAAACTCAGGAATGTGATGGGGTGGGACACTCGGGAATGAGCGCTGGACTGCTAACAGTTAAAATGCATGCTTGAACTCTAGACAAGCAGTCAAGTATCTTCAAACCCCATGCTTTGCAGAGGAATGTAACCACTCCACCCCCCCCACCCCCCCACCTCCCAACCCCACCCCCTCCACAATGCACATAGAGAGCTCTGAATATAAAACATGTCCCAACTGCACATTGACACAGCTCTGGCAGATTTGTACAAAGATCACCAGATGTGCTTCGCGATATAACAAGGGGGCAAGGGGGAGGTCTCACACACACTGCCCTCTCTAATGCTCTCCCCTCCCTGCTTTCGCCTCCCCTCCTCGCTCCCAGAGACATGTGCATACGCCGTGCCAGCAGACAGCTTCAGCTCTCAACGACTGATGACCAGGCAGCTGCTGTATCTACCTTCCCCTCCTTTTTCGCTCCCAGACCATTATCCTTCTTTCATTTCCTTCCTACACTACTTCCATTCATCCCGTCTGTACTTTCCCCTTCCTTTCCTCTACTCTGTCAGTCTGCCCTGCACTTTTCCTCAGCCGCATATAAAGGCAGGTCCTGTTGGTGGGAAAGGGGATTGTGAAATCTCTGGCTGCACCTGAGAGTCGCTGTTTTAGCTGGAAAGTCAACTTAAGAGTGGACCAGTAAACATCTGGAGCGCAAACTCCGAAATAAGAAGAAGAAGAGGGAATACCGCTGGGAAAAGAAAGGAGAAGAAGAAGGTTTCCAGAGGAACAAGCTGGAATTTAGGTGCATGACGCAGACCATGCCGGGTTGCTTGGTGCTGCTGTTAACCCTGTTGGTCCTGTCGGCAGGAAGAGATGCCAGAAGAATAAGGAAAAGAGGGCTAAACCAAAAGGTGGGGCTATTAACTGTTGTCGTTTAAACATGTGTGCATTTGAGCATGCAGATTTAACTGTTTGTAACTTATGATTGCAACAAATATCCTCCAAAGTGTAAGTAGGTGAAAGCTCACAGCGAACTACAAGACAGTGCCTCCTCTGTTAGAGACTTGTTTCAAACATCTGAGCAAATGTGTGGCTGAGGTGGGAGATGCTTGACCTGAACCTGAAATAGCAAAGAAATAACACAAAAAAGTAGTACAAATCAATATAATCTGAAAGTAAAGTTACGAGAATAGTCTCATTTTTGGAAATATGTTTTCAGACAGTCATATGTAAGTCGTATGTCAATAACCTATCCGAGAGTAAAGTTTTGCACCAAATATTTATAAAAGAAAAGAAAAGAAAAGAAATGTGCTCTTTTCTCTCCTCTTTGATTTTTCCCCACTCTCGTTTTTCACCTTAAACGAGCTGTATTTTGGTGGCATACAACATCAAAAATATCCTAAATTCTTAATGGCAGCGATATTGGGATCATTTCAAGTCCAGATCCCTCCTGTTTAAGTACTTCCGATTACCAGTTTTGGAGCATAATAAATGGCCTGAATCTGAATCCTGATTATTATTATTTTTCTTGGTTTTTGATGGAGATCAGTGAATGAAGTGTGCAACAGGTTGAAATAAGTTGTTAATTTTCAAGTACCCATATGAGTAATTGAAGGGCATGCGGAGCATTCAGCCCTTCTTTTTGTGTGTCTGTGCGTGTTCATGTGTGTGTGTGGTGGATTATTAGAGCAGGAACTGAACTTTCAGACCGCAGGCCCCTGCTTGTTAACTCAGCTCTGTTTAGCTGATTGATCATCTCTAACAAGGGCTCACTGTAGCGTGATGCCTCCTCTCTCTTTTTCTTTCTTCTCCTCTGTCCAACCTTTTATGCTTTAATGTTCTCACTTTCTGACTTGTCTGTGCCCTCTCTGGCCTTTTCTCTCCCTCTCATCTCCCTGCTCTGCTCTCTCTTCTCATCATCCATGTGCCTCTCTCAGAACACCGCCTCTCCAGTCTACCTCTTTCAAATGTCTTTCTCTTGTCTCCTCCTGGTCTCAGGATAAGCCAAAAGCACTCTCTTGCTGGCCTCTGCTTCAAAGCTGCTGTAATTGGAACATGCTGAGACAGCTGTGGAGATGGAGTTTTGCCTTTTTTTCCCCCCAGAACCTTTTCATCTTTGCATCTATCATTTCTGAATTCATTTTTCTTTTCCCCCTTATACACACCCTCTGTCCTTTTCATAACACTGTGGCTGTGCAGGAAGGCAAATTATAGTTCACATAATGATTTGTCTTGAAAGGAAAATGGGTAGATTTTCCAAGCTAGAGGCCACCAACATGCTCAGTGCTTGTTTTACATAGTTGTTACCTCGTTCCCCAGATGGTACTGTACTTAATTTCAACCAGATCTGTCAACCTGAATACCATTTAATTCTGATCAGGAACAAAATCAAAGCAGGATTTAAAAAAAGAAGGATAAGAGCAAGTCTTAGATTGCAGATGGCTGGTAATTTGTAAGGATTTGAACTAAAAATAATCAAAAATGTTCTCCCAAGACCATAATAAAATAATAATATTAAAAGAAAATCATACTTTACTCTTATTTTTTGTAATTCTCTTAATGTCAAGATGTAGAGATGTACAATAACTATCACCTGTCCAGTCTTAAAGCCTGTCTCTTTCTGAGGAACATGTAATGATAACTTCAGAGCTTCTCTTTTAAATAATCTCAAGTTGCTTTACAAAGTCTGAAAAACATACAGTCCGCATATTTGATATAAGGAAATAAATATAAATTAAATTAAACTGGTCTTTGTGATGTTTAAGGGACCCAAATCTCTTATCCAGCAGGCTGTCCGGTCCCTCTACGTCTGGTGTCAGAGGTCTGCATTGAAAGCTGTAAGCCAGACTGGTTTCGCGTGGGGGTTGGACTCCCCCGAGGCTGCCCTGTATCACTGATTCTGTTCATTACTTTCATGGACAGAATTTGTAGGCGCAGCCCAGGAGCAGGAGGGGTCTGATTTGGTGGCATCAGAAATGGGTTTTTGCTGTTTGCAGATGACATGGTTGTGTTGGCTTCATGAGGCCAAGACTTTCAACTCTTGCAGGAGCGGTTTGTAGCCGAATGTGAAGCGGCTGAATCAGCACCTCTAAATCCGGGACCATAATCCTCAGTCGGAAAAGGATGGAGTACCCTCTCCGGGTCAGGGAAAAGATTCTGCCCCAAGTAGAGGAGTTTAAGTATCTTGGTGTCTTGTTCATGAGTGAGAGAAGAATCGAGCGGGAAGAATGGAGTGGTAGATCAATAGGCGGATCAGTGCAGCATCTGCAGTGATGCGGACTCTGCAACAATCTGTCTTGGGGAAGAAGGAGCTGAGCCAAAAGGCAAAGCTCTCGATTTACCAGTTGGTCTACATTCCTACCCTCACCTATGATCACAAACTGTGGGTAGTGACCGAAAGAACGAGACTGCGGATACAAGCGGCGGAAATTAGTTTCCTCCGCAGGGTGGAAGGATATGGTGAGAAGCTCGATCGTCCTGGGGGAGCTCAGAGTAGAGCAGCTGCTCTTCCACTTCGAGAGGTGGCAGATGAGGTCGCTAGGGCATCTTACGAGGATGTCTCCTGGGCAAATCTTCTGTACGGGGCTCGGGTACCTCATGAACATAGACAACACCTGTTGCTGTTAGGAACACAGAGCTCCAAACCAAAAATCAACAAACTTTTAAGAGGGTACTCTTCAACGGGTCCTGAAATTCACCCACACATATTCACATCTTGGATCCAGAGTATGATACCATGTTAACTTGGCACGTGTTTCTAACATGAGTCCGTCATACCAATAAATAACCAGACAAATGTCAGTAATTTAAATCATCACACAAGTAGGCCATGGCCTTTGGAACTGTGCAGCCATAATTGGATAGGCTGACACTTCCATTGGGATGTGAAAAGTTGAACCTTCCTCAACTTCTGACAGAAGACACACTGCCACCATGACACAACGTATGAAGTTCAGCCCCACTCAAAGTAAACAAACAACAATGCTAAATATGCTGACAGTGCAACCACATGAGCAAGTTGTCAAGCAGAGGAACTGCAACAGGAAAGATTATAGGCAGATGTCTTTGTTAGACTGTCAAAGCGTTACACTGTAGCTGGATTACAGCGGTTCTTTCAAAAAGCAGTAGTTTCCACAGCTGCTGTGTTCTTCCTCATGACCAGCACATTGGGTCACCATACTGCTTTTTTTGTTTGTTTGTATAATCAAAATTGCAAACGTCCCTTAAGATGCAGTGAATTTGGTAGTTTTGAGCAGTTTGGCTGTAGTAAAGCTTGACTAATTGGTGACTTATCCTCTTTTCCAAGAGCAGCATATTGTCTTTTTCCTTTGTGCACTTTACAGGAAAATGACTGGACAAAAGAATACATATCACAGTGATAATAAGCATACGTATAGGACAGAATTCCTAATTTAAAAAATGCAGAAAGTTGGGAGAGGTTGGCGCAAGAAAATAGAAATATTTTCTAAAATAGACTATTTTACTGAAAGAACGCCTTAATACAGTATACCTTCATAATAAATGCTCCATATTCCCAAACTTCAGACTCAAGCTGCACACATCCGTCTGCATATTCAACTCACACACACGCACACACACGCACACACACACACACACACACACACACACACACACATACACACACACACACACGCACACGCACACACACACACACACAGCACACACACATACACACACACACACACACACACATACACACACACACACACACACACACATCACACACACACACATGCACACACACACACACACACAGACACACATACACACACACACACACACACACACACACACACACACACAGACACACACACACACACACACCAAAATGTTTGCCTCATGCAGCCATAACAGAGTCTGGCTCAGACATCTGCCTGGGCATGTCAGTGCCCAAACACTGTGTCTGATCTAACATCACAAGTCTTCACAGTTTAATTCACCTCATGTAGACCGTTACTGTACAACTCCACCTGGTATTAGGACAGAGAGCGCACAGAAGCATAGAAACAGTTGTGCTTCTTGCTCTTTATCTTTCCAGCTGCTCAACTTGGCCTGGAGTTGCTGACAAAACAAGGAAACCCTACTTGTACACTGTGGAAAAGTTGTGGCGTCTGGGGAAGTATCGAGTCAGCTGGATTCTCACACATTTGTGTGATCACAATCTCACATGTCTTTGACAGGTCCCCTTTGAACTATTCTTTTGTCACTGAAACACAAAAGCGCTGATGGTGAACATCTTATATCTACAGGAAGCTTGTAGGTGCGTCAGTGAGCAACAGAGACTCCTCTTCATTGACTGATCCTACTTGTGGCTCTCCGTTGATCTGATACTGTAGGTCAACGTGCTCTGTGACAGTCAGCTATAAAAACACTTAGATTACTTCCAACAGATCCACCTTAATTTGATATTGAATCTTAGAGTGATATTTTTATTGCACTGGGTGGAAAACTAGCAGGACCTGGATCAAAAAGCGACTCAATTGTCCAGCTTTACAGCTCATTATAGTCTGGTAAAAAGGAAACAAAACAAAAGTTTTGTAACTGCAACCAACTCTAAGTTGGCCTGCAAAAGGTGCCCCAAATTGTGGCATGCTTTGGTCAAAATGTTAAAAACACAAACATTCAACATGTTTTTACTGCAGCCGGGATAGGCTCTGGCAGACCCCCGTGACCCTGCATAGGTTTAAATGGTTATAAAAAAATGGATGGAAGGATGGATGTTTTTACTGCTTTGTTCATAGCAATTTACATCAGCGGGCGGAGTCAGACACTGACTGACCACTCCTGTGGGGGGCGTGCATATTTTGAAATCAGTGGAGTGAAGAAAAAGATGTTGAGGTTGGATAACTTTAATCACATCTGGGCCTGTAATGTCCCAAAACCCTGCAAATCTGAAAAGCTCACAAAAAATCACAAAATTATTAAATTATTTTTACATTAACCTTTTTAAAAAAAAAAAAAGCTAACATCTCTGAAGTATATTGGTGTAGCACCTCAGCAGAGAAACACATTAACATTGTATATTTATATATATAATATAATTTGTATTTTTACAATTGCCTTTTTTTTTTTAATACTGTTAAGATACAAGTTAATGCAGTCAGCCATCCAGTAAACTCATATTTTTATGAAGCGATGTCTGCAGCTCTTAGCAGGACTAATCCCAGTCAGATGATGTGAGCCTGCCGGTCTGCGGCACTTTACGGAAATGGTCATGTGCTGCAGAAAAATCACCTTTTCTCCTCCATCATTGCTTTCTTGTATCTCTTAACTGACTCTGCCCTGATGTCCACTATAACTCTGATGTGTTTTTAGTCATATTTAAATTAAACATTCCTTTTTGGGCAGCTTAGTGATTAACACTGTTGCCTAATGGCAAGAAGTTTCCTGGTCAAATCTTGACAGAGACCTTTCTATATGGTGTTTACATGTTTAACCCATGCTGGCATGGATCTACTCCAGAGAGAAAACATACATGTCAGATAATTTTGTGATTCTAAATTACCCATAGGAGTTAAGTATGCCTGTGTATGGTTGTTTTTCTATCTGCAGCCTGGGTGTACTAATTTCCTGCTTCTAAACACAGATAAGACCAAAGTTTTTGTCTTTGAACCTGAACAGTTTGGAAATAGACTGTCCAGTCATTTAGTATCCGGAACTACCGTGAGAAATCTTGTAGTTGTCTTTGACCAGGATTTATCATTTAAATCTCACATAAACAAGTTTCTAGAAACACTTTATTCTACATTCATAATATTGTAAAATCCTATCTCAGAGTGATACAGATAAACGAGTCCATGCATTTACTTTAAGATTGGACCGCAATTCCCAGTTAGCAGGATGTCCTGAAGTTACTCTGAACAACCTGAAGCTGATCCAAAGAGGCTGCAATCCAAGTCCTGACTAGGGTTACTGGGAGATATCATATTTTCACAATTTTAGCTTCCTTTCTTTCCCTTAATTGGCTTACTGTTACATTTGGAAACACAAAGATTCAAGAATGTAAAATTCTTCTCCTCACGTATAAATCCCTAAAGCGTCTAACACCCTCTTATCTTAAGGAACCTATGGTTCCATATCATCTCAACAGATCACTCAAACTGCAGGCTTACTTGTAAATTCCTAGATTTTCCAAACGTAAAAAGTGTTCAGTTATCATCACTTGAGAATTATATTTAACTTTATAAACTCAGAGTGCTTTCTGGGAAGAAAAAAAAAATACAGAAGCTGAACTGATGAGTCCTTGTGTTGCAGCAACAAACATTATCCTTCTGCCGTTCAACACCAGCAAGAGTGTAAGAAAGAGAGAAAGCAAATCAGGATCAAGAAGAAACTCCAGGAGGAAGAGGGATAGAATATCACAGACTGAGACAGGGAAAAATGTGCCAACTGACAGACATGAACATCACACACAAGCCCGCTGGCAGTGCCTCTACGGGAGGGCAGCACAGCAGACGGGAGAGTAAATAAACAATGTGGAACATCAGAGAGATGTGAGCGGGATTGTGTGATAAAGCTCCGGATTAGAGCACAGCTGCCTGTCTGGCATGATCCAACATGAAAGCTGAGGGAAAAGACATGAGACGAGTCCTAAAAATTAAGCAGTTATTGTAAAAGAATAGCAAATGGATTATGCGCTGGCAAAAGGCAACTTAAGAGACATAGGCAGGGTCTGTAATGTTATCGTGTTTAACATTCAAGGATTAGACATGCACTTTACACAGCATTATGTATACAGAACGTGTGCAAACAAGCTCACACAATGCCCAAACACATGCAGTCACATAAACAGGAAGGGCATGCTTAACCCCGGAGAGGCTTGCAGGAGACACTGGGAACAAATCAGAAATGAGACAAGGGACAAGACAGTGGTAGTTATGTGATTATCTAATCAGAGCAGACTTTGTAGTTCCCATTCATAGATCTTATGCTCTCTGAGACGCTGTGAGCCACTGTAGCTTCCCGGTCGGTTACAGTGGATTTGTAGGAATTTGCAGTACTTTTACTCAGTTTGTGTCATAATACATTTTGCTCAGATAGTTAGTTTATGAATGGACGGATAAATCTCCATCTCATTTATAACCGTGTTCATTTAGGTTGCTTCTAAAATCCAAACAGTAGGGAAATTAATACAAAAATTGAGCCACAGACATTTGTATTTATCGCTGCAAATTGAAAATTAAACTCATTTTAAATCCACATGGGTCTCACAATTGTTAGTATCCATTCATCAGCTAAACAAGAGGCGATGTTAGTATTTTGAATTTAGGCCAGAAACTCCACTTTTAGTTTGGTCTTTGTCCTCTAGATAAGCGCAGTCCCATCAAGGCAATTTTACAACTTTGATAGAAAAAGAAAATTGTAATTGAGCAGGAAAATCAGTTTCAAACCACTTAATCTGTTTCAGGGCCACAGTGGTGACAGGTTGACACCCAGGCCTCCTGGTCTGCAGTAACGTCCCCTTGCTCCCTGTGGGGGACCTGCAGTCTCCGCAGTCCGCTGTGCCAAGCAAATCTCTAAAGAGTGTTTCCTCTGCAGGGAATGCTCCTTTTTAGATGAAGCAACACCTGGATTTCCAAACTTCTTGCTTGATTTTGGAGGATAAGTTCAACCCTCCCACAAGCTAAACTTTTCTCAGCTGTATATATTTTCGACTTTGCTCCATCAACATGAGCCAAAGGTCAGGGGTCGAAGATGAAAGTAGGAGCTCAGGCTGAAAGGTAAATTCATGACTGAGGGCCTTTTCCAGATCAACCTTCTGGTTTCCTTATCCTAAGGAGAGCTATGATCCCCATTCAAGCCAGATCCAGACAAATTTATTCCTGAACAGGAGAATGTGGCAATGAAAAAAAAGCTAAGATACACCCTCCCAAAGTTAAATATAAGTAATTATGGAGTGTTTTTGGCTCATTAAGTAGAGTCAGTGCACACTTCCTAATGTTTAAGGGCAAGATACCAATCAACTAGTTGTAATTGTGTCTGCTGAATGGTTGAATGAGACTGGTACCATGAAGCACTTTGCTGAGATAATAAGACTATAAATGTGCCATATAAATATATTCTAACCCTCAAAATCCCACCACGCAGCTTTGGCTACTTTCAGAAATGTGTAAGCTCAAAAAAATAACTTTTACAAGCTTCACATGAGCCGTACATTGTTCTCTCCATCATTCCACGGTCTTTTCTGACCCCACCTCCTAATGACCATCTACCCACTAAGCTCACAGCTGCCAGAACGAATTAATGTGTTTAAAGTGAGCACACAGTGTTTGTGATACCGCCATCAGCACCAAGTATTTTCTTTTGTTTTTCCGGTTGGTTTGGAGGAGCAGTCAGTGAGCCTGCTGAATGAATGGCAACGTTTTAATGATCGTCTGCAACCCACGAACCAATTATGTCATTACAAATCTTGTATGTAGAAAAAAAAAAAGGCACAAATTTCTCTCTGTGACTTTTTAAACACACTGACATTTTTGGAGAGTCAGAGAAAATTTTACATGTGACTGAAAAGTTAGAAATGTAGTTTTGTTTCGTCGGCCTCATGGCAAACAACACTGTACTCTGACCCATAACCACAGAGGTCGATGATTATTAGATCAAGTCAGAGATTTAGAAGAAAATTGTCCTTTACATGTAAAAAAGGAGAAAATTCAGTAGCTAAAACATACTTTTATCCTAAGAAACAACTGAGATATATACATATATTTAATAATCATAGCCAGGGCAACTAATCTTCTTGGGATTTAGTTTTTTTAAATATAATGCCTGTGTGTACATGCCCCCCAAACAATGAATGGTAGTGGTACAAAACTACAGCGGTATAAAACTTGTTATTTAATACCAGCATTTTACAAGTTCCTGATCACATCCAAATCAGTGAGTGAAAATCAATATAAAGCTGCTGCTTGTCAACAAAAACCCAGGCAGTTATTACTGTAGCTTCTGCAAAGCATGTAAAAGCAAATAAACTCTGTGAAACAGAGATCACCGCTGTCTGTTTGAATACGTTGGCCTGCATTGTATGCTGCCAGAGCCGCTGAAGTGTGGCTTTGCTTGGTCCTGGCCGCCATGGTCTACTTTCTCTCTTGAGACTCACCAGGGAAGTGTTTGTTCCAACACTCAATCACCCTCAGTCTCCAGGTCAAGACATTCGCAATCAGGCATGCATACTAAAGTCAAGCACCGGTTTTTGTGCTGCAGCTGTCATGTACTGGGAAGTACAGATCCTGGCTCGCTGCTGCCCCCAAGTGGTTACAAATGATATCTGGGAACAGTTCTAACGGTAAAAGCGTTCAGAGAAGAGACTTCACATCATCTCTAAGTCTCTATGTGTATGCCACCACAAGTGAAAAACTTTATACGCTCCACTATCACATTTTTGTTTTACAAATAAAAATTCATACCCTGGTCTTTTCCTGGTGATACATAATGTTTTTGTGTTTGTATGTCTTTCAGGACTATGAGTACCTCAATCATCCTCAGTCCACACAGCACCAAAAGAATGACCGGTGTCCACCGCCTCCCCAGATGCTGCCAGAGCGAGCTTGCGAGGTGCCAGGCTGCCGCTCAGACTCAGAGTGTGAGCGCCATAAACGATGCTGCTACAATGGATGCATCTACGCTTGCCTAGAGTCAGTTCAGCCACCACCAGGTAAGCAGAGGCACCATGATTTCACTCACTAAGTGAGTAGAGATTATTAAGTCTCTGAATTTCTTTTGCACAATTGTGTTGTCATAATTTAAAAGACAACAAAGTACCATAGTTGAGAACAAATTAGGATGATAGTGTCTAAGTGAATCTCTATGTTTGTGGATTCTGTGCAGTGTTGGACTGGCTGGTGCAGCCCAAGCCTCGATGGTTGGGCGGTAACGGTTGGCTGCTGGACGGCCCGGAGGAGGTTCTGCAGGGTGAGTACAAGCACGTCATCAGCACTTTAGATAATCAGCTTGCATGATGTAAATCTTCAGTAATCAAGCTGCGTCTTAGACTTTCCAGCATAATATTTGCAAACCCAATTTGCAAATGAGCAAGATAGTTTTAAAGGGCACTTTTCATTTTATCTTACCAAAATTATACCCAACTAATTATCTGCAATAGTGCATTTTAGGTGTTTTTCTTCTATGTTTTCAGTGCAATGAAAGTTTTTTAACAATAATGAAGCATCTTAACCAAAGGTTACAGTAAATTAAATTTCCTCCCTTTGTGTTTCAAATCAAAACAGCAAATGCCTAGATTTTGTACAAATAAACCCCTTGCTTTAAGCAGATTTGGGTGGTCTTCCTCTATTAAATTATGATGATCAACTACTTAATTTCCTGCACAATGTTTTGGTTTTGTTTGTTTTGTTTCGTGTAAAGAAAAACACATGAACAGATGCATGTCAAAATGTTGAACATGTGTGTTTGAATATGCAACCAGTCCCTCGCATGGAGTGTTTGTGTGAACTCAAAACTCTCAGAAGACCTGAATATATTACATATTCATTTCTTATGTCTGCATAATTTTGCAGTTATCATGCTGGTATTCTCAGCAGTAAATGTAAAAACCATATGATGTAATAGGCAGAAACACAAATTCACAGAAAACAAGCAAATTTTTGAAAATACTACAATATTAGCCCCAGTTTTTGTGATTTTCTTTAATGCATATTTTTCTTCGCCATCAGCTGAAGCGTGCAGCACAACTGAGGACGGAGATGAGCCTCTTCACTGTCCGACAGGTTATGAGTGCCACATCATCAACCCAGGAAACCCTGCAGCAGGCATCCCAAACCGGGGACAATGCATCAAGCAGCGCGGCAACTCTGGTATTGTTTCAGGATTCCTCTTCTTGGGTTATGTGGTGATACCTGATCACTGGAGTAACTTTCAACCCAGGGTTTAAACTTACATCTCGGTTTAAATATAAAAATAAATTCAGAAACTATTCTGATGGTGCAGAGAGAGAAATGTATGTACCAAATATCATACATCAGGCATTGAGGGGTTAAATAACCATAAAACTAGAAACTCAACTCTCCTGTTGAATGAGTGGACTGCAACAAGATGGGTTGATACTGAGTGCTTGGAGCAGAATCCTAAAATTAAAGGCTCACTTATGCCAAGTTAATGTGTTTAGTTCATATATCTCAATCAAATTAATAATCAATCTAGTGTTTGAACTCAATTAATGCAAATGCAATTTGTACAAAAACAACATGGGCATTTATTTTGTTATTTCTTTGCAGATGGACGTGGTCTGAGGCACAAATACTTTAAGGACTACAAGGACTACCTAGGTAAAGAGGAAAGCTTACGAATCGATACATAAAAATAAGGAATAACGTTAATCTGCCTGTCATTACTTTATTTTCTGCCAGGATCCAGTTCTAACAATGCAGTAGGCTATGAAAAACATCATCACAAGCACTTGGGATGAAATATATTGGAGCCACTTTGAACCGTGATGTTGTCTTACAAGTCATCGTCACCTGTATCTTCCTTCAAAAGACCTTATTTTGTTTTGTTCTTTTTTTGTGTGTGTGTCATAATCACTCTCAACCTGACTTCAGCCTCAGCTACGACCATAACACGATCTCAGGCATCAGTCCAGTACTGTTTGATCTGTTCACACCTGAACCAGGATCAGATCTGACCGTTTGAAACAAACCAACAGATGCTACCTCCTCTTTGCAAAACTCTCTTGCAGCCTCTCCTCTGTCACACGTCCTTTGGGAGACAAGCCTAATGTACTGTACTGACTTTGTGCAGCCAAAGAAAAAGGTGGTTGCTGTTGTTTTTTTTCAGTCTTGTGTCTGTCAAAAGTTGAGGTTGAGGATGTTGGTGTAAAAAAAAAATAAATAAAGGTGAAGAAGAGAGAGCAGGTTGTGCATCAAGGTTGATAATCAATCACAAATCTCAAAAGGAAATAAGGAACAAATGTCAGTTTTTTTTTGTTTTTTTTGGGGGGGGGGGGGTTAGCTCTTTGCAGCCCTGACCCGGTCTGAAACTCATTTATTGCTCACAAAAAGACACACTGTCTCACACGAGACTGGTCAGCAGAGGAAATCTCTGGAATCTGGAAGGATTTACTGACAAAGAAGACAAATTCCTGCTGAAGTCCAAATGGGACTAAATATCCAAACAAATTATTATTATTATAAGTGGTACAATTAATACCACGTGAGTGTGTGGATTGTAACAGTTTTGAAGTATTTAGATCAACTCTGTATTTGTTTCAGCAAGAACATGGATGGATCAGATCTGTGAGAAAACTAATTTGAGACTCTCATCTTCCGTAGCAAAAATCTTATATGTATATTTAGGTTAAATTATCCCTTTCAAATGAAATTCTGTGTATCAAATCTGGAATGAGAGTTAATTAATGGTGCAACTCATACAGTCATAATTACTCAAGTGTTCCCTAATTTAAACTGAAAAAAAACAATCTGCTCCTTTTTATTAAACTACGATCCCTGATCGAGCACTAAGATGGTATCGCGAAAAGCTTTTACATAAATAAATCTAAATATCTTTTATGTTTACTCAAAAACTGCATCAGCTTCTGCAGGTCTTTAGATTTGTTCGTATCTGTTTTAAAGTCAAATGGTGCTCTGGTTAATTGCTGCCAAACAAATGAATAAGCTGATCAATGAAAGTGTGAAATAAAACCAATCTTCTGTGCAGAATTTTGGTCATGTATCATTGTTTGTGCCTTGTATATTCTAAATAAACCTCATGACTGACACCACTTACGTCTTTCTCTTTTGTACATCGAAGCCTTCAACTGCTTACTGCCGCACCCTCTGCTGGACAAAGCCAAACATTTCTGCCACACGTCCCTTTTGGGTGAAATTGGTTTGTTCACATGACTCAAGTTACCACAAAACTTTATGCTGCAGAATAAATGCATTAATGTAGGTAAACCCGACTTCTTCAAGTCGGAATGACTCTAACGCTGAATGACCATCTGTACAGCCAGATGTAGGATGTCCCGAGGGCTCCTCTGCGGCAGGTATCATTACTGCCAGCATCTGCACGTGGAAAATGTATCGCCCACTGGGTGTCCTCTTCTCTTTGTCTCGTGCTCTCACGCAGGCGTGCACCTGCTTCTACCTAAGTAACCTACCTGCCTGAAAGCTGCTTCACAAAAGAAAGAAAAAGAAAAAAGAAGTGTCCCGCTCATTGTGACCAGCTTAACCACTGGCTTTCTAATGGCTGTGACGCTGCGTTCAGCAGTCAGCTGAGGTTGACCTGGAGCCGGAGAAAGTAGACTAGTTCCTGGTTATTTACCCTTAGTCCTGCTGGTCGGACCTGCCCGCTTCTCCTCTGCCACTTGGGTTTCTTCACCATGAGCACGCCGTGCAAGTCGTCAATGAAAAGGTCAGTGTGGCTGTTTTTTTTTTTTTAATCTTTTTCTTTTTTAAGTTCACAGATATTTTCTAAATGTTATATGCACATTTTCTTCACTTATACTATTTTAGAGGATCTGTATAGCAGAAAAGAAGTTTAACGAAGTATTACACGGATTCCTTAATTTCATTGATTACATGTTAACAAGCCTGTTTGCACTGGAAACTACTTGCTTTGGCTCATTTAAAAAGTTAAAACGTATTAAAATTAAATGTGTTGAATGTTTAAAAAATGCCCAGAAGATGTCAGTATAGTTTATGCAAAAGCATCCTGACAATTATATTTTTTCTTATGCAACTGCTATGAAGTTAACTCACATATTAATGTCATCCAAATTATTATTTATTTATTTATTTATCAAGCAGATTTTTTAAATTTTGAACACTGCTATTTTTCAGTGCCCAGCACTGTTTTTTTTCTTTGATTCTTTTATTTATATATATATTTATTTATCTTGACAGGAATGGCTGCAAACACAAACTGGATAAGATATTAAAAGAGAGGAAACGCAACGTTCCTGTCCTCATGAAGGTATGAGGAAAATAATGCTGTCAGATGCATCATTTGTCATTATTTTGATTGTTAAACCATAGGTAGGTTTTTCCTTTTCATTTTCCACTTCAGCTGACCTGACAGCTCAGTATTTGATGCAAATTATAGTGCGTGTCCATGTTCTTCTGGAGTGGCAGGAGGCCTTCAAACAACTGAACAGCCAGTTTTCCTCTAGAAGTTAGGGAATAGATGTTATTTGTGTGACGATGTGCACTCAGCAGAAGTGATTTATCAGGGAACATACTCTGCCTTGTAATGTTCCTGGCCAGCACTGCTAAACCATCTGAGAGAGGTGTCCTATTCCCATTTGTTCCTCTCCTTGGACACACAGGTAACCATCTTCTATTTCTGGTGTGATTTTACCTGCTCCATTCTTCCCCAGAGGAACTAGAGCCGTTCAGTCTCCCTTATGTGTTTGCTTCTGACCTCTTTCACTCAGCTTTGATAAAATGCATCTCTACTTGTTGATAATACATCTGACACGGTTTGGAGCTCTTTACTATTAGTGGTCAACATTCCTGAGCGTAGTATTCATTCAAACATCAATCCATCCCTGTTTCATGCAGCAGGGATACACACTGATTTAGGAGAAACAGCAAAGAAACGCAGATAGCAGACATGTTTCAGTGGGTAGCGTAGGTCATGCTCCAATGAGGACGTCTGTGGTCTGAACCCCGCCGCAGCTGCGTTGGCGGGGCTCAGACACCTCTAGAACCAACGCAAGGCTGCAGGTGTCATAAAGGCGTTAACCATTTACCTTTTTTGTTTGCATTTGTGTGAGTGGACAAGGGGGTAAGGACAGATTTAATCACCTGTGAAGGAGGTCAAGTAAGAAACAGGACATTTTAAAGAAACAAATCCAAGAACGTATGAGCTGCACATATCATAGAAACCAATCTTCATCCCACCACGGCTCTTCTTTCTGCTTTCTTCGCTACTCAGATAAACATAGACAATTCATATTCTCCTTAATCTGTAACATTATTCTGTGGCATGTTGTTAACCCGAAAGATGAAGCCAATGATCTTTTCTTTTTTTTATTATTATTATCATCATATGTAGATCAGAATTATACTCTGAGAAATCTGTTAATTTGAAGCGTCATTTATATCTGTTAAGTATATTTGGCTCTGTTTATTGGTCCAAAAGAGTTTCTCATATTCTGACGAAGGATATTTATGCATTTAGTATTTGCGTCATTGAAAGGTCTGGTGAGTAGCTGTCTGTGTAGCAGGCTGCGTTTTCATGTTGTGCACACAAAATATGACTCACTGCTACCTGCATTTGTTATTTTATATCGATCTTTTTATATCATAGCTTTGGACACAACAACATACATGCAAAACAAAAACCTGAATATTTCAAGTTTTACTCATTTTAGGCATTCTATATAATCCTAAAATTGATATGATTCATGTTTTTCCATCTGTCAACAAGAACCACTCCACATTGGCAGCTTTGGAGTACGTTTCCTTTGGAAGTTTCTTCCATTTTGCCTGATTGAAACATTATATCTCAGTCAGTGTACAGCCATTATCTGATCTTGTCAGAGATGCTTTACAGGGTTCAGGGGATTTTCAGATTTTAATTTTTCTAAAGCCACTCTTGTGTTTTTGTGGCACGATGCTGTGGTTGTTTGCTTATGATCAGGATTATGATCTCTGATCAGGATTAATCTATCATTTTCTACACCCATTTTTCTCCTCTATTCCAACTAATGTCTTTTAACGCATAGAAATCCTTCCACAATGATGCTACCATCACAATGTTTAAATGTAATAAAGGGGCAATTATGCGGTGGGATTTCCTCCATAAATACCATATTTGGTAACTGAGACCAAATATTTCAGCCTTTATTAATCAGAAGATTTATTTTAATATGCTCTGAGACACATTTGTGTGCCTTTTAGTAAACTATTTTAGTGAAAAATGCCATCCCTACTGCCACCTGATATCTGATGTGTTACATAACTATTGGCATGTTTCCCTCATGCCAAACTGTATTTTTCTCTTATTTATTTCTATTTTCTTGACAAATTTTACAGTGATCTTCTTCAGCTCTGTCTTGCAGGTCTGTTGACCTAATGCTTATTTGTTGTTGTTCGGTTTTTTGTTTCTCTCACATCATCAATATTAACACTTTACCTTGAAAGGTGTTGCTGTAGCTGTTGCTACGAACAAGAATCTAAATACATGGGACATTTCAGTGTAGCCTTCTGTGTGTACTTATGTATTACATTATAATGCAAATAATGAAAAAAAAAAATAAAATAAAATAAAATAAAATAAAATAAAATAAAATAAAATAAATAAAATAAAATAAATAAAAATAAAAATAAAAATAAAAATAAAAATAAAAATAAAATAAAATAAAATAAAATAAAATAAAATAAAAATAAAAATAAAAATAAAAATTAAATTAAATTAAATTAAATTAAATTAAATTAAATTAAATTAAATTAAATTAAATTAAATTAAATTAAATTAAATTAAATTAAATTAAATTAAATTAAATTAAATTAAATTAAATTAAATTAAATTAAATAATAATGGCTTAGTTTGGGTATCTTCAACTGATAATAATCTTGAAGGTATTTTACCAAATTATTAGAAAAGTAGGATGCGTACCTGAATGTCAAAACCATCGTATGGAGATAAATATAGATATATATATACATATGTACATATACACACATGCATACACACATATTGACCATGTAGAACCCCTTCTAAAGCTCTACCCAGTGCGCACACACCTATCTAAATATACATACCGATATACATGCACACACACAATACACATAACAGTCAATCTACTAGTGGCTTGGAATTGGTCTAAGTCATTCCAAAAATAGATGCAAATTAAAGTTTTTTCATACTGCAGTTGCAGCCCTGTATAAAAGCATTTTTATTGCTCTGTGTTAGATCATGACCGTGGTCATTTTTTGTGCACTTCACGACCTGATACGCAGTATTGTTTGCCAGGACAACCGCATGCATCTGGCCCAGCCATCACCCCCACTGACTGTGGACTGTTGCACCCTATTATTCTGATGAACCCTGGCCTGATAGGATTTCTCATGACAGCTTTGTCCCATGTTGACACCGGACCCCTGATATAAGGCGGGTTATTTAGATGGAGAGCTTACCTCTGCTGAATTACAGGCTGATATCAGTGTCACTGAACACAAGCTTTCTTTTTACTGTGCCTCAGGGACTGTTTTCTTTCATCTTTTTCATTTTATTTTAACCAACATAAACTAGTTCGTGAGGATTTCTAGTGTCCGTTCTACTTGGTTCCACTTATCTGTGTGTGTTCTGTCCTGTGTTCAGTTTAAGAGGTGTTCATGTTTATGCATGCTTGCAAACATTCATGTGTCCTAATAAAAATGCCTGTGGCTCGCTGTGAGAGCTGTCACATGACCCAAGCTTGTCAACATGTGAATCTACATATTCCTCTGGCTTTAAAGCAGTTCCAGTCGTATCGCTGCTGAGGATGACCTATCCCTCCCAATGGTCCGCACGCCTGGGCAGCGTCTTGCCTCGTACTGCCTAGGCTGACTCCAGTCAGGTCGCCATGGTGAGGAAGTGTTGTGGCGCTACCCTGGAGAGAACAGCTAGACTGAGACTCTCATTCAGTCTGATAAACATTAAATGGAAGTGCAAAGAATGCAGCGTAAACTGCCACCCAGGGAGTTTAGTTAATGAGTACTGGCTCCAATCCACAAAATGTCTGTTTTTATTTAACAGTGAATCGTGCAGTAGAGAACTGCAGGGTATGCCAACTTCCTCCCCCGGCGCACCCTTTCGCTTCATCTCCATAGGCTCAGGAGCATTGTTGTGTAATCTGGTCTTATTTAAAATATCGTTATATAAGAGGACCCTGTTGATGGGGTTGACTCACTGATTACCTCATATGTAATTACACTGTACAGCATTGTCTTAAATTTTATGTCCTCTTTAGAATCAAAAGGTATTTTGTGTATACTACATTTCAGATTATTGTCGCTTTTAAAGAAAGGTAGGAAAGCCGGCCATCATCAGTCCATTTGCCTCTTATTTGACTGCAGATTAATCAGACTGGAAAGCAGCTGCTCCGGTCAAGTCTCAACTAAACTTTTACTTTTAAATCAACTCATTATGTGTGCCCTGGTTTATGGTGATGTTATTGATGCCTTTATTTTTTATGTCTTGGACAGAACAGTGATGACCAATGTAAAATCTCCCCAGTTGGTTGGTCAGTCTTGTCACTTGTCTGCCTGCAGAATCATTGAATCATTTTTATTTATGGACGACTTTCCACAAATCTTCAAATCTGTATACTCCCAGGAAGTACCAGATATTATTGTCTTCTCTCCCAAGACGTGTTCCTGTTATCTGGTCCCAGATGCCTTATTGAAGTAGAAAGAGGGATTTGTAAAAATGAATATTAATAATAATAATAATAATAATAAAATCTGAAAGAGATTATTGGGGTAAATTGTTTTAGGACATGTTATTAACCTTGTGAAAGAATCAAAACAACTTTAACAGTTTGATGGATTCACATAGTAATCATACTAATATTGTCTTTTTTGTCATTCACTCTTAAACTTAATCAAAATCTTGAGTAAATATTATTTGCATGTACATTGTTTCTGCACCTTTTGAAACTGTGCTGTTGCCTGTCTTATCCAGGTGTAGCAGTTTCCACTCATTAAGTCTTCTAACTGTGTTACATAATCATCATAATAATCAGGATTAACCTTGAAGCCATGTATGTGCTGGCTTCACTGTCTGTAGTGTGCCAGTAGATAGCTGCAAGATTAAAATAGAGAATTTGATCACATTTAAGTCTCACTGATTATTAAAATTTGAAAACAGTACATTTTCATTGTCTCATACATGTATGAGACATACATGTATGAGATGTCTCATACATGGTGCCTTCTGTATGTAGGTGGTGACAAACGCCCATCAACTTACAAAGTTTGTCAAGGAAGGTTCCAGAAAATCTTCGGGTCAAAACGAGACTCACCCTAAGTGATGACGCTAACTTCTGCCCACCTTCTCTGAGGCACCAACAGACGGGGGGAATTCACTTCTTTCAATGTTGAGAAGTTCTCAGATGGAATATCAGTGACTCACTGTAATCATAACCTTTTAGCAACAGCAGTAAGACAAGAAAGCAACCAGAGTGGATGAATTCAAGGAGGGTTAAAAATGGAAGATTAAAAGAGCTGACTTGCACCACATTGCCTGGATAGTTTGGTTCACGGGGGTAATATAAACACCATTTGCAGATAAGGTGTGGCCCCAGAGTCATTAGTCATGTCAGAGCATCATCACCTACAGAAGCCCGATGATGCGTGCACGTCACCTCCATCCTCAAGTTCTCCAATCTGGCAGGGCAGAGTCCTGGGCATTCAAATCAACACCCAGACCACACATGATAGGTGCTGAAGCTCACAAGGTTGGAGGCCAATGAAGCCCTGAAGCTTTTGAGACATACATTTCAAATTGAAGATAAGCCATTATGCACACAAGCACCTGTGCAAATTTTACGCCACACCAGCTTCAGCTGTCCTGCG
The DNA here is from genome assembly GCA_014839995.1 of Xenentodon cancila. Taxonomy (NCBI): domain Eukaryota; kingdom Metazoa; phylum Chordata; class Actinopteri; order Beloniformes; family Belonidae; genus Xenentodon; species Xenentodon cancila. The sequence continues at coordinate 12,933,435 of CM026199.1, forward strand.
AGTGGGCCAGTTACTTCATCTGATCAGCCTGACTGAAATAACAGAGGTGTTCTGCAGGGCGAGCAGAGCCAGACATGGGTCCTCGGGTCCAGTCTCATTCCAAGAACGGGAGGCAGCAGAACTTAAATGAAAGAATGACTAAGGAGGTAGGACTTAAAATGTTCTGGCAATTTAGAGAAAAAGGGTTGCTGGATCTGTAAAGCTATATCCAAGTAGATGAAGCATTGAGAGCTGTGTAGAGTATACCTCACTGTTATATTGTTAGGTTTATTTAACTGTCTTTCTTTCATTCATTTTTTTAGATTCTCTTAAGATGTGACTAGAACAGGTGTGATGTTTCTGTTAATGATGATTACTTCAGTTAGCTCAGTTTGGACAACTCTGAACGCCTCACCGTATCTCTACAGTAGGAATTTTTAAACCCTTTTGACTTCTCTATATTTATTCAAGAATAGCATAATACTTACATTTTAATATTTATACAATTACAACGACCTAACATAACATATTTCAATTTTAGCTTCTTTAAATGGATATTACATTTTGGGGACTTGAGATATTGTTATGCACATATTTGTGGTGTAAAATAAAATGGTCATAAAAATGTGACTTTTTTTTTCTTTAAAATAACCTTAAGGGTTTAATAACCATAAGTCACTTATAATTATAATATCGTTATAATATAGTTGAGCTTTACACAGCAGAACCCTCAATACCATAGTTTTTGAGAGTTGTCTGTATTTCTGCATAAATATAAGACGAGTTTAACCAGATTTATACATATGTCCTTAACAAAGAACAGAAATATATAGTACTTTACTAGAAGAGAGAAGTTATGCAATGTTACATTTCTGTAAGAATTATTTAGAAAAGGAGAATTAAGTCAGTTTTGTTTTTTTTATCAGTGGAATAGCAATGTGGTGTAAATGCACACCCTTCAGGGATCCATCAAACTCTGATCTTCGCATGAGCTCTTAATGCATATCATGTCTGGAGTTTGACTTGAATTAATTGCATGCAAAAAAAAGAACTGTTGGGTAATTTGCAAACTCCTGACAAGTGTTCAACTCGAACAGAATAATGTTACAGGACTCTGTATTTTGAGAACACCAACAATTGTACAGCAGTTCTGAAAGGGAAAAGAAAATACAAGTAAATGAAGTCTGAGAAAGTCCATTTTTGAAACATGGAGGTGACAGTACCCTGGTTTGACCTTGTTTTGCTGTAACTAGGGAAGGACCCCTTCTCATCATACAATAATATGCTTTGGTCAACCACCCCTGTCCTTTGGAAATTGAAAAACGTTGGCACAATGATGCTCTAGCGCATGATTAAACGCAGTGGTAAGAGGACTGTCCCACTGTTCCCCCTTGTACATCATCTGCCCAACATGAAGATGGAATGTCTGTGAAAATTCCCCACCATGGAATTGCTGCTGTTTACGGGACAAACATTAAACTGAAGAGGTGAACTCAAGATCCTCCTATTGACGCTTACAATGCACCCTTGAATTGCCCTCCCCCTCTCACAACCATTTGCACCTTATTTCATCAATATATAACACGTGTGAATGCAGAAGACAGTTTACAGTGGACAAAAGACCCTAACAACCGCTTGGAGGGACTAGTAGATCAGTGAGTTACATGTGACTTGAATAACTCACTAGTGATTAGTGATACAGCTACAGTTTATACGCATGTAACTCCCTACCAGTCTATTGGAAGTGAAATAGATGAAATTTCATATGAGTAGGGGGAACATCTTGTACAATATTTTTAGGATTTGTCTTTTTTGTTGAGCTTGGTGTCTTTTTTTAATCCACTTCTTGGACTTGTATGGGAATTGGATAATGTTGCAAGTCATATTTATGCAGAAACACAAAACAAAACAAAAAAAAAAAACTCATGCATCATTGCAGAAATGTAGTTGGATGTGTCCTCTTCAAAGTCATGCCCTGCATGGTTATTGTCTGATGACTGTGTCTTTTACTACTTTTCAAAGGAATTTAAAAGAGATAGTGACAAGCTAAACTGAGGGAATGAGATTCCTTCATATTTATCCATCCGCAAGATTCAAATGAGGTGAATTTGCAGTGATATCTCAGTGGCACCGTGAAAAATCAATCTTTAGATGTTAAGAGGTGGATATAATTCTCAGAACAGTTATCCTCTGGCTTCATTTTAGGAACCAAAGAGAAACAGAGGGCGAGGCATTTTGTCTGTTTTGTAGATTTGCCTCAAAAATGACTGATTTTTCAGTCAGTACTGTACATAACCACACTGTGGCCCCAATAATCTGTGAAACAAGGACACAGAAAGGATCTGTGGCCCAATTCTGGTCATATTTGTCACAGTCTGGGTCTGTCTGGAAAAAAAAGACAGACAGGAAGATCTTGTGTGTCAACTTGTGGATATTAACACTTATATTATTATATTATATTATTTGCTTTTATGGACTACACCTAGAAATGTAACATTATCATTTGTGATCATACAGAGAGACAGAAATAATAGGATTATCATGTCTGATTATTATGAAATTAGGCATATTAAAGTTTATATTCAAACACTAGTATGATTTATTTAAATTCTAATGTGTTCTCCATGTATTTGTTACACAGAATCTCATGTTACAAAACAATCCAAGTTGAAGCCAAGAAGTCATACAAAAAGTTGCAGATCCTCAACTGACCACTGGTCCCATCCATTATCAATACCCTCTTGTTCCAATTCAGGGTCCCACTGGGGTAGGCAGGGGTACACCCTGTTGGTCTGTATCCAGTCACAGGACCGGACACCCTTTCCCATGGGGACTATAGAATAACCAATTAACCTAACCTAAATGCCTTCGGACTAAAACCCATGTAACCATAGGGCAGCACGCAGACAGACTCCTGTCTGGAGCCAGTAACCTTCTAGTTTTGAGGAAACAGTGCTTACCACTAAGCTACCAGGTTGTTTATACTGGGCTGGCTCTAATAGCAATTTAATCTCCATCCAAAATGTATTTTCATTTGGAGTGTTAAATATGTATTTAAATAACAAGAAATGTTGGTGTAATTATATATTAGGATAAAAGTTTAAGGGGATGCTACAGAGGTGTCAGAAATTAATGTACAAAATATGATACATCTGCCTTTATGGGGTTAAGGAGGATACATTTTTGTTGTGCTGGTAATTTTACAAACAGACCACTGTGACTGGGTAGGTTGGCAGCCTGAGCTAACTGACCTTCAGCGGTCATTTCTGCAATGACCTTTGAAAGGGAGGTCCTGTTGCAAATGTCCGCTGGCAGGTCTGCGTACCTCCGGTGTGGATTGGGTGAAGGAGCTGGGAGCCGTGCTGTGAGGCGTGCCCGACTGCAAACCGAGCAACCGCAGGTCCCAGTGGAGCTCTGGCAGCACTTGTTTCAAATGTTGTTTCAGTAGTGACGCTTAAACTGGCCAACTTTGGACGGATTTGATGAGCACGAATGTAAAGTAAATGAATTAGTCTCGTAGATCAGCATTCGCCAAGCCAACAAAGCTAAAATATCTGACTGCGGCCGATGTAATGTTCCAGCCGGTTTCTCCGATCGATCAGTGAGGTTAGTGTGGAAAACCTAAACTTAGATAAACTTTGAAACAAGTGTAAACAGTATAACCCAACATGCAGTGTTTTTATGTTTTGGTTTGTTAGCATTATTATATTTGTACATTCACATCGATTTCTAATTGTTGGGCTTTCAACACATAGGAAAAAAAAAAGTTTTTTTGGTTTTTTTTTTAAAGAGATTTTACCTCTTTGTGATGCTGCCATTCCTTATCAGAAGATTAAAAAAACTTCCGTACTACATTAGCAGGAGGCAGTCCATTACATTTTACCTCTGACATAATAACGCAATAAAAAGCACCAGCAAAAGTAACCCTAGCTGTGTCCAAAAGCTAATTCTGATGATGAGCTCACGCCATAGTCCCATACGCAGAACTCTCTTACACTGAGAGTGTGGAGTAGTTGAGAAATCCCTGCATCCATTGGTGAAACAATGACTTAAAGAGTTAGTCTCACCCTCTCCCCGCCGGTAGAGAGAGGCGCTCCACATGGTCCAGCAAGATTTGTCATGGCCTGAGAGCTAATTACCTTTCAGCTGTGTCCATAGCCATGATCATATACGCCGGCACGGGTCCATGCACAGCCTCAAAATTCAATTCAATTCAATTCAAGTTTATTTATAAAGCACTATTTAAAAAAAAACCTCAGTTTAGCCAAAGTGCTGTACAGCATAAGAACAGGAAAATTCCAGACTGACCAATAAACAAAAAAAAATATCCATACTAGTGCAGATTTAAAATAAAACATAAAACAGTACAATAAAAGTAATACATATAATTAAAAACAATTAAAACAAAGGTAATAAACTACAATCATACAAGTACTCATACACAAGAAACCAAGATGTCATGCTCAGGATGGTGGGAACGCCAATGCATAGAGGTGTGTTTTTAACAGGGTTTTAAAACGTTCAGTGGTCTCAGCAGATCTGATATTAAAAGGTAGTCTGTTCCATAATTTGGGGGCAGTGAAGGAAAAGGATCGATCCCCTCTGCTTTTAAGTTTAGATCGAGGAATAGTTAAAAGTAACTGGTTGGTGGACCTCAGAGCTCTGACCGGAACATGGAGGTTTAAAAGCTCAGATAAATAAGACGGTGCCGTACCGTTTAAACTCTTAAAAACCAGTAATAAAATCTTAAAATGGATCCTGTACTGGACTGGAAGCCAGTGCAGGGTGGCCAGGACAGGAGTGATATGATCACGACGTTTCTTGTTAGTCAGCAGACGAGCTGCTGCATTCTGAACCGTCTGCAGGCGGCGGAGCAACAGCTGGTCAATCCCAGAGTAGAGGGAATTACAGTAATCTAGCCGGCAGGTGATAAAAGAATGAATAGCTCTCTCCAGGTCTTTCAAAGGAAGGTATGGTTTTACCTTACTTAAAAGCCGTAGATGGAAAAAGCTAGCTTTGACCACTGAACTGATCTGTTTGTCAAACTTAAAACCAGAATCAAAAATCACACCAAGATTCCTTACAGATTGTTTACAGTACACAGATAAGGGACCAATCACACTGTCATGCCCATCTAAAATGTTTGGCTGACCGAAGACTATTATTTCTGTTTTGTTTTTGTTTAGATTGAGAAAGTTACTCTGCAACCAAGACTGGACTTCCTCGAGACAGATGAGGAGAGGTTCAATTGACTTTTTGCACTTAGACTCTATGGGCAGGTAAATTTGTAGGTCATCGGCAAAACAGTGGAAAGCAATTTTGTGTTTCCGAAAAATGGAGCCCAAGGGAAGCATATACAAAGAAAAAAGAATTGGACCCAATATGGAACCTTGAGGCACCCCACAATTAAGAGGGGATGCAGACGAGAAAAACTGGCCCAAACAAACAGAGAAACTCCTGCTTTCTAAATAAGACCGGAACCAATGTAGAACGGTGCCTTTAATGCCTACGTAGTTCTCAAAAATCACTCCTTCCATCTGGTAGAATGGGAACAACCAGCCTAACACTTTTGATTTTTACGGTTTCTCTTTCAACACCTTATCAGATATTATTAAAGATGCCAAATGCATGTGAGGTGTTCATCAGTTATAAGCATTACAGAAGCCCTAGTTGAGAGGGTGGTTTCCTTTAAAATATCAAGCAGACGAAACCCTATGTGTGTCAACGACCTGTTGGGTTTTACATTGATAGATACATATGAAGTATATGATGTTCCTCCAAGATTTGCTTTATTGAATTCCTAGTTGTTCGTTTTAAATGAAGAAAACAGAAGCACAACAACTATCTCAGCGTGAACCTCTTTCAAACACTTTAACATTTAACACGCAAGTCACAATTAAGCCTATAATTGTCTGTCTGCCTGTCAGTGTGTATAAGTGTATGTGCTTGTGTCAACTTGTGAACTTGACCTATATCTCACATGGTGACATGCTGTCACTGAGAAGCCTGCTGTGCTTCTAAAACTGCAGATGCTGCAGTCCACTTGCCAGCCAGGTCAGACTACCCCCACTGCTCGCTGCCAAAAGGCTGGAGATACTGACATTGTCTGTTTTGGCTGAAAGCTCACCCTGCTTCAGCTTGCTCCATGTGACACCTGTCAGGACTCAACAGAATGTCTCAGGAAAGACTCATCTGTTCTGGTAATAGCATTTCCAGCCAGCTGATGGGTATTCACTCCAGATCAGGACTGACGGCTCACCGGCATAGCAGGCGTGTAGCCTTAGAAAGGAGCGATCCAGGGAAATGACTAATGAATATTTTTAAATGAAAAAGTAATAGAAATGATACAGCAGCTACTTTACGTCTGTGTGTTGCACAGTGTCGGAACCAGTTGACAGGGCAGTAATGAAATACAGTAGCCTGGTGCTTCACACTACAGAAATAGCAGCCTTTTCCCTGTCACCAAAACATGTTGATTTACAGATTGTATTTTTGGTAAAGGGCGGAACTTGTGTGAGCCAGGATACTTAGTCTACTTGCTAGTGTGTCCTTTGGTATGAAAACATCATGTAAAATGAAATGCTGCGCTGTAATCTATCTAATAACTCGAGGTTAAGTAGACAGGTGGTATTTGGTCATTTTTTTTAGTTACCTCCTCCCCCCATATCAGTCTTAGGAGGTTACTCAACAAATGGTAAAAAAGTACATAGCGATAATTATAACACTTTGTTTATAAATTGTCATCAGTAGTATAAACCCCAGAGTTATTTTCTAATTTGCCTCCTGCTGTGAACTTTGCAGTTTCCTGCTGCAGTGTGCTGTAAGGAGGATGCTGGGGGGTGGAGTGGGGTAAGTGACTGAACCCCCCACACACCTTGGGCTGTGGCAGCAGGAAGGCAGATAGAAAAGGGAAGAAAGGATGGAGCCTCAGATACAGAGAGGCAGGCATGGCACATGACATCCCACTGGCTTTGTCTCCAGGATACAGTGGCAAGTGTGAAGGTAGAGGAAAGTTGCAGGCGTCTGTTGAGCCCTATGGGAAGCCCATTAGAGCTGCACCTCCTGCCTGTCTGACTTCCTCAGCCCCATCAAGAGCCACCTGGGAGCATGATGGGATCTGTATCTATAGTACCTATCTCTCCCTGCCCGTCTAGCCACTCTCCCCAAACCTCTCACTCACACAGGCATCTTTTCCAGGAAACTAAGTGCCAGGCCCCTGCTGCTTTGTCTCCGGCTCAGGAAGGGTCCCTAGTTGGATCCCATCCATACGCCACTGGCAGCAGCAAAAACAGAGAGCCCGTTCTCTCTGATTATAGCAACAGCATCCTCTCACTGTCTGTCAGCAGTTTGTCATACTCTTCTGTCTATATCCTGGAGCAGAGGGAAATTGCTTGCAGTAACCTGACAAGGAAGAAACACACAGAGCAACCAGAATGTAAGCATAAATGAAGGGCTGTGAAAAACCACGAGGCGGTGTGCGTTAGGAGCTCATCCAGATTTTAAGGATCTCAACACTTCCTAAGAAGTGTGGGGAAAATCAACGAGCCTATAGCTGACATCCATGGAATCAAGATTTGTGAAGAGGAAGAATGATATCAAATGGACATAAGGAGTGACTCTTTATCTTACAGATCCTAAACAAATTTCCACAGGAAACGCATGTCTGACATCATCCTCTGCTTCTGCTTTGCTCCCCAAAAAAGAGGTGTTTCTTTTATCTGTTGAGTAACTGCCTTGCCTCTGGCTGGAAATCCTGTGCAGAGGTTGAGGTGGGCTTCAGGGTGTGCTTGTGACAGCAATGGGGAGATGTGCTATGTGGGAAGACGGGACCTCACCTGCCTGCTGTGATTTTAGCCTCATCCAGGGATGTTGCTGGGGCAGGAAGAGGAGCAGGGTCCAGCCTGAGGTATGATCACAGGCAACGCAGTCTTAAGACATGTGTTGTTTCCATTTTCTAACAAACCGCACCCCATTCGTATCTGAACCGCTCTCATTCTTTATCCATCTTTTGTTGTTGTTTTTCTCTGTCAAATACTTGAGTCTATTTTTTTTCCCAGAGTTGCTCACATGTCACACAGTCAGATTTTTGTCTTGTGTCAGCCGTGTATAAACCACAATGTTCTGTTACATTAACTTTTGGTTGTCATGGTGAGCTATGCCTTCTGTGCATTGTTTTGTCAACTGGGTTACAAAATGCACACAGCACAATGAGTGTCCTTGGGGAATTGTGCAACTTTATAGTTGTTAATGGTCACTTAGGATTGCAGTTTCATACTGTTTCCTGTTTTTATGCTCGGCTAAGCTGTCTTTATTTATAGCATACAGCTATGAAAGCGGTGTTTGCATACTCATCTTACCCCTTTCTCCTTTGCTGCAGTGCTGATGTACAGTAAATTATGTGTTTTTTTCACAAGCATTGCAGAAACAAATGAACCAGGCATTTCCCCCTCTAAACTGTTCAGCAAGAGTTCTGAGGACTTATAAGATGAATCCCTCTGACTGAACCGTATGTCATTATAAATCAAAAAAAGATTATACATCAAAATAAGATTTTAACGAGCCCACAATAAGAACCACAGTCTGGTTCTTATTGTGGATGTTCTTTCTTATTTACTTGATGAGACAACACCTGCAGGGACCACAACAACACACACACACACACACACACTCACACACTCAAACACACACACACACACTCACACACACTCACTCACACACCACCACCCCCAAAAAAGCTCAAATCCTGAAGTTCTGCATCAGTTCTTGTGTTCTTTGAACCAGCACCTCATACATGTTTGTTCTTTGTTCACAGATATTTTGATGACGGATTATTTTTTTTATTATCATTATTATTAACTGGCTAATGTCTGAATTATAAAAACTGGTGACGTATTAAGGGAATCGATCAGATGAGTGTAATAATGCAGCAGCATCTTTTCAGGGATTGCTTATCCCCAAAGCTCAGGCTGATTACTGAGGCGGACATTGCTGTTGCATAACAGCATCATCCTATCATATTTATCTCCTGTACTTGTTGCTGTGGGCTACTTATAACATGGAACAATTGAGTTGCTTTTGTTTTTCAGTGGGGATTGGTCACCGGAAAACAACTGAATTCCCCCTGCATTTGCATTTGCACAACAGTGTTGATGCCGTCTACTCATATCTTTTTGTAAACCTTTTGTCAAAGGTTAAGATGAGGTAAAAGAAAAAAAAAGTTATTTAAATGAGACATTTATTTAATCACAGATGCTTTGTCTTTGGCCTACACACAGCTTACAAACAACAGCTTAAGGAGCCCTTATGCCAACGTGTTCATCTTATGTGCTTCAAAGAAGAAGATATAATAACTTTTTATTTATTATTCTATGATGGTTTCCTTTAAGGGACCGGTGTGCAGTTAACTATTATTTAAATGATCATGCAACCCGACACATCCTCATGTTCTTTCCTCATGTAATTTCTGCCACTGGAATCATCTGAAATCACCTCGATTCTCTCGTTTAATTTTAAGAAGGATTAGATCTCCGAGAGAAGCTGCTGTGTGCTTTTTTTTTTTTTGTCAGCGTCTGCATCTCATCTTGAGAGGAAGCAGTCTGCATAACGTGTACTGTTTCTGAAGGGTGCTCGAGCAGCTCGGCCGGGACGTATGTGTGTGCGTGTGCAACGTCGGCGTCGGGAAGCGCATCATGGTGTAGGATGAAGGCACAGCAGACCGGCAATAAACAGAGCTATAGTGGAGCTGCCCCATCTGTCCGCAGAAGCGAGGACAGGTGGCTCCACCGGTGTCTTGGCTGACCGCGTCAAGGCGCGGGGACCCTCAACAGCTTGTCTCGCTCGCTAATCTCCCCTCTGACGACAGCGAGCCCGGTGCGTAAAACCAGGAGTATGCCAGGGGGATTTCATCAGTCATCGGGGTTTTACTCGTAGGCTTCGATCTAGTGTCGCTGGTCACCAAGTCGGACTTGCGGGAAGTCTGCCTTGATTTTGAGACCGGACTGATAAGAGCTGGATGCAATGACTCTTTGTTGGATTGTATAGTTTTTTTTTGCGTTGGGTTGCCAAGAGTCACTTTGACAACAGAGCATGTTACCAGAAATAAATAACAAGGTAAGGCACTGTTACTGGTTGGTTGGCTGGTAAAACATTTTATATTGTAGGATTTTATCATGCTGGCAAGGATAATGTTTTCATCTAATCCTACAAACAACTTTTATACTATGACAGTTTGCAATTAAACCTCTAATATCGTATTTTATTTTGTGTCCATAACCTCTTCTTATTTGCTATAGCTTTTCCATGGAAGAAAAGCTTCTTTTACCCAAATACAGTGCAGATATTCAGACTTATTCTACCGTTGGTGAAAATGATAAGAGGGATACTTTTACATTAAAACTGACGCAGATATTGATCACTTGCCGTATACACACGTTATATTCTTTGAGTTATTCTCACTTTGAAATATTGTCCTTTTCTCCTCCACAAGTTATCCCACTCGAATGCTTATTTTGTAGTCCACCCCCTTCCTCCAGAACGTGTGCCAAGTTATGATGAAAAATCTGATCCATTTCTATTTCAGTCGTTGTTTAGCCCACTTATTTCAGCGTTTGTTGTGTTGACAGATTCTGTGGGTCTATATGTGTTCTGGTGTATTTTTCACACCGTACATGGAAACTGATAAATTTAACCATTGCTGTTTTTGCAACTTAAATGAGCTAATGAGTAATCTTGATGCTGATCACATAGATCGATGGGTGATTAGTGTTTCCCTGTTATGTGGTCACATTCTGTGGCAGCAGGACCCAATCTGCGATAAGCAATAAAAGTAGGAGTCTGATTTCACGTTAAAAAATATGTGAGGCAGAGGTGTGAGAGATCACCGTTTTACAATCTGTTGATTCTTACAGTATTTTATGGCTTGGTTTGACCCTCTGACCAACTGACCCTCTTAAAGGGAAAGCTGCTCACACACACACACTTGCAAAGATCCTCCAAAACCCAACAAAGACCTCCTTCCACTTGGATTGAGTCAGCATCGCTGGTGACTTTTGTTCTTTTCGAATACATTATGACTATTTACTTGTGGCCTATTGGTCTAAATAGTTTATGCATCTATAAGGATCCCAGAAAGACCTTTTACTTTACACTGTGTGTGAACTAAAAGTTATTATTTAACCTATGTTGTGCAAACGTGAAATTCAGAACAAAATATTTTTAATTTTCAAATCTTATGATAATCCAATCCCTCCTTTTTTTAACGATCAGCACTGTGAAATACAGAATGTGGTCATGCACTCACATAACTGGAACAACCGAGCCTCATATCTGCTACATGAACCGAACCGTGATCATGACTTCTTTTAAACAGTTTAGGTCTTGGTTTGCATTTATGACAGTGAGATAAGATTTCAAAAGTCATTATTTATCTTTTGGCTCATGGGGTCATGGTTGGATGCTCCTGAGTTTCCACTCGACTCAACTGTTCATTAAACCGGCTCACAGCAGACCTTCACACGTGATATTGCAGAAGTCAACCCGTCATGACCTACATGGCTCCTGCTGTCTCTAACTGTACCTCTGAGATTGTAACTCGACTACATAATTGTACCGTACACATGGTTTCACTAACACACTGAAGAATTACATCTATTTTAATGGGGAGGGAGAAGACTATGAGTGTGGTGTTCAATGTTACAAGTTTGAAAAGCAACATGAAGCAGTCAGCTCAACTTCTGGTTCAGCTCAATGAAGCTGAACCAGGTGAACGGATATGTTCCTCTTTTCCTGAAAAGACTTGAGCTGACTTGACCTAGTCTGACGTCGCTTTTGCCCCCGTCAATGGTAAAGCTGTTGAGATTATTGGATAGCTGTTTTGTATGTGGCACCTGTGAACAGCACACCACTTATCCTGATCAGCTCTTCCCTCTGTCTCTGCCAGGCTGGCAGAGCGAATTTAGCACGAATCCTCACATGAGCCTAAGCTTTTTCTCACCCATATGGTGTCGGCCGTCACAGCTGCACGCCCGCCTGCTGATTAATAGGCCACGTGTAAGCTGGCTTGGTGCTGACGTGCGGTATTATCCCAAACATGTTTTTTGTTTTCTAAAAAAGAAAGAAAGAAAGATTGATTTTTGCTTCCATTCAACACTTGTGCTCAAATTGGGTACAGGCACGTGTACACCCACTGCAGACACATGCGGCTGGGTACACACCTGCACAAAGTGGAAGGTCCATAGAGAGCATTAGAAAGTGAGTGGAGCGTTGTTGCTGGGTTTTTGAAGGAGTGATCTATTTTAGGATCATAGAGCATTATTTTTTTATTTTTTTTTTTCTGCTTGTCTAGTTTCAACCCTACTCAGATGCCCAGTGACTGTGTTGCTAGATGAACTGGACAAACCAGCCAGCATGCACACATTCTTGTGTTACATGGCTGCTTTAATATATTGCTTTTAGTGGATAAGGATTCCTAAATCTGTTTCAAAATGCATAATTCTAAGTAGAAGTGTCTTCAGAAGAGAAATATAGTTGATCACTGTTACAGGTAAGCTCGTCGTAAATAAAAGGCAGCTATCTTGTTCTTATGCTTGCTGTGTTTTTTCATGAATCGGTCTCATTCTTCCCATAGACGTCACGCCCGGAAGCCTTCCCGCACTCTCACAGACTTCCAGCAGAAAGCAGCCGTTTTGGAACAACTCGACCCTGTTCACAGGTCAGCGCTTCCACAAGCGAGATGCTCCAAACAGCTGACATGCACACAGAACATTAAGCATTAACAGTACCCTTCTTTTTTTCCCCCTTTTTTTATTTAAATTACACACGGTGTGTCTTTTATCAACACCTTCACATTTGTGTTCCTGCATAAACGTGGATGTGAGTTGTGCACATCTGTGTGCACATATGGGGTGTAAAGCCATCACAGATTCCCACTGATTCAAGAGGATCTTATTTAACAGCATAGCCTCCCAGTTATGTACAGGCATGTAACTGCTGTGTTTACTTCTTTTGCCTGTTGTGGCAGGTGCTTCTGACTATATTTAGCCCTATCTCTATGCGTCATAACCAAGTTGGCAGACACTGCAGCAGCTCTTAACACATGAAGGGAGATATTGAAGCTATTTAGTGTATAGAAAATCTTTTGGAATGCCGTTAATAATTCAGAATAAAGAATGTGGCATAGTTGTACAGTGCTTAAGTACTTCCAGTGCTTAAGAGGATCCAGTATCATGTGGGATAGATGGAATCTCAGTTCAGAAATGAAAGACATGGCTCTACAATTCCCTGCCTGTCACAGACAAAATTCTGTGAAGAAAAAGTCATTTTTCTCCAGAGGACGTGGCAAAGGACGGAGGTATAATTTTGTCCATCATTGCCATCGCTGAGCATTGCAAGGCGGTAACACATGTAATCGTGCTCCGAGAGCGATCACAGTGGCAGGGAGAGAAAAAGAGGCTGCTGCACTTCACCTCCCCCACAAAGCCAGCACAGACAGACTCTGTCAAGGCCAAGCTTTGTGGGGCTTTGTCCTCATTCTACTCTCACCCTGATCAGTAATTCAAGTTGAAATCTACTGGGGGTCCCGGTCACCTGAACCTGCATGTAGGGAGGCAGCCAGTCTGAGAGCACAACCCAAAACAGGGCGGAAGCTGCATAATCGGAAGACGCCTCTGTGAAGAAAAGTGCTTTAACAGACACAATAAAGACATTGCATGTGACACACATCTTAAAAGTTGTAAGAATTCTTGTGTTTACTTGTAATTATTTTTTAATATTCTCTCTATTAAATGCTCAACATTGATATTTAGTTCTTATTTACTAATAAACTAATACATGCAAAGCTTTTGGAGTTGAATGAATCAAAAGCAAAATTCCGATTCAAATGTGATTGTTGCTCTTTTTATTGTGCTCACATTTCTGAGCTGTATTAATTACTAAGGGCCATGCAGTTCATATACTTCATCTCGATTACAGAAGTTTGGCTCTGGTGTGGGTATGCTGCCTCAGCTCGAGCCTCAAGTGGTCCAGGTGGTGGTCAGCAATGCCAAAAACCAGCACCAGCAGACAGACAACATCCTGCCCCAAATTGCCAATAAAGGAGGTCAAAACAACTATCAGACACACTCGGTGAGACTCTCATTTGATAGATATCTGTAATATGGAAACATTTGCTTTTTACTCCTCACTGATGATGGAGCTCTGCTTTGTTTAAACAGGATGAGAGGCCAAAGCCCACTCCGCAGTTTGGCATGCGGTTTGGTGCAGCAATGGATAAAGTGTCAGCCTCTCGCAACAACAAGGTTTTTAGCAACAAGATGGAGAAGGAGAAACCTTGTGAGGGACAACGGTTACCAATGTCACCTACAGGTACGTATGGATGATGCATCAAAATGACAGTGGCTCGAACACGTGATTTCTAAATCTGAGTCTGCCGTAGGCGAACCAAAGCAGACACGTAACCAGCTAGTATTTTCTATTCTACCACATGGCTCAAAATAACAACCTGGCATTGAAAGACGGCTGTTTCACATCTTCTCCACTTGGTATGAGCGTTATCAATATGACAATGACTCACCGCGTGGTCCTCCTCTAACTTCCTGCTGCAGAGGCGTTGAACAACTTCCAGGAGCGGCTGACAGAGTTTGAGCTGGAGGAAATCAATGACCATGCGGAGGTCTGGTTTCTGGGCCTGGGCTCCCAGAAAATCGAGGGTTCCCAAGGAGCGCCGCAGAACTCTGGATATGATGATGAGCATGGGAGCTACATCAGGGTAATGCATCGAGCGATGAATTATAGGGTCTTGCATTTGATTACTTCTTCAGGATTACCTAGTAATATTGGTTTAAGTAGCTTTGAAATAGCTTTCACATATCGCTAAATGTTATTGTTTCATATTTAGAAGTTGTCAGGAGCTTCTTTCACGTTAAACTTATGTTTGGCCTCGTAAGCTTAAACACTGACACTGAAGTTTGACACGAGAGTTCAGAAACACAAAAATCATAAAAACATACATGGTTGCATCTTACACGCACCAAAAACAAAAGTGTGCTATTTTTGTATTGTTGTAAGCTTTTCCAAAGGACAACCAACATCCCGTGCAGTCTTCCTTGAGACTCACTTACTATCAGTTTTCCTTAAATAAAATCTGGTTATCCGAAGACTTTGGCACTCCAAACACACACACATCCACATACAGCACATGTCGAAGAATATAGACACACGGCATAAAGATGATTAAGTAAAAAGAGAAAGTAGACATGTGTGACATTTACTCTTATACTCCTGCGCATACGTATAAGTTGAACTGAGCTGAACTGTACAGGACCAGATGCTTTCGGATGAGTTGAATGGATGCATGAATGCAGCTGAATGCATGAGCACACTGTTGTGTATGTCCAACCTGAAACAATAAACTGCAGTGGGTCTCAAAGCCTGTGACAATAGACTTAAGTTTTTTCAATGAACCAGACAGATGATTGATGGGCTTATTTTAATTTACAATATACACTGTAATGAATGAGCTATTTAAACCTGAATAACTGACTCTCACATGTCTACTGAGGCTCATTTCACTGTCACAGTTCTGACAGGCAGTATATATATATATATATATATATATATATATATATATATATATATATATATATATATATATATATATATATATAGAGAGAGAGAGAGAGAGAGAGAAAGAGAGAGAGAGATTTAATGCAACGGAAACCCGATATTCACAGTGTTTTACGTGTTGTGTCTTTCAGGTGCTGCATGACCACATTGCTTACAGGTTTGAAGTTCTTGAAGTGATCGGGAAAGGCTCCTTTGGGCAGGTCCTAAAATGTTTGGATCACAAGAAAAACGAACTTGTAGCCATTAAGATGATACGCAATAAGAAAAGGTGCAAGCTTAAATTCGTTTATTTCATTTCATTTTCTTCTGTTCAGTTCTGACTTTTCCAAAAAGATCCTGAATCCTTCACGTGAAAAAAACTGCACTGCTAATTAGTTTAAAAGCTAATTATACCCCCAATGCACTGGAGAGAAGAAAAAAAAAGTATTTATCTCATTCAAAGTACATTTGTCATTTATTCAAATTATGACAACTTGTGATTTTTATCCCTCCCATGTGCCTACACTGCGATCATTTTACATTTTAGGAGTCTTCCAGTTCGTTGACACCAGATTTAGCCTGATAGGAGTCAGACCCTCGTGGTATTACTTTACCTGTCTTTCCTCACTGAGGATTACGGTTTCTGCAAATGCCTAAGTCCTGTTAGTTAGATGAGGGAACTGCTGGCCCTTCCTGCTGCTTTAATAATGCAGAAAACAAAATGAGTGTAAAAGTGCAACAGCTCAGCCTCAGAGGAACACTTCACACCGTCATTATGTTAACAACCGATCCTGCTTCAGCAGCATCTACAATTGACTTGAAGCATATTCACTAATTTTATTTAGCTTTTTGTACTTGACTGACATGTTCATAAGTATCACCATCTGGTATGTCTTATTAATAGTTTTATTATTCTGTTTGCAGGTTTCATCACCAAGCTCTAGTTGAGCTCAAGATCCTGGAAGTCTTAAAAAAAAAAGACAAAGACAATCTTCACAACGTCATCCACATGAAGGAGTACTTTTACTTTCGAAATCATCTTTGCATCTCCTTTGAGCTTCTGGGGTGAGCATGTGCACCCACGGTCTGCAAGACTTGCAAAGAGCACGATTAACACATTACTGAATAATTAATCTTTTAATCAAAGGCATGTAACCTTTCACAGGTAAACCCGCTGGGTCAGAACAGTGTTCCTTAAATGCTCTCAGTTTTACTTTTAAATTACAGCAGCCACTAAGGGACTTCAGTGATTACCTCTTTACGTTAATCCACCTATGTTTTAGCTTGGATCACCACTGATGTCTATTTGAGGGGAGAGTTTTGCATATCACTCTGGTTTAATGACCTTTAGGGGACGTCTTGGACTGGCGCCTTGTCTAATATTACTGTCACTGAATCCTTTAGTTAAGACCTTGATCAGAGGCCTATCTCTTACTTCATCTTGCTTCATGGTGTGAAGGATCTAGTTACACACTCTAAAGAAGTGTATGCTTATCACAAGAAGCAAGAAATAGCTGGGCAATATCCTCCATGTCTTTGTGCGCGGTTGTGAGCACAATTATAATTTCCATGTACGTGTGTGACAGTCAGTGGAGGTTTTATTATAGATCTTGGCTGACAGAGAATTTGGCAGGCTTTTTTATGTGGAAAGTCAAGACCTTACTCATGTCATAAATGTTTTAAGGGAATCCCAGTGAACACTTATTTCTTATTTCAACACTTATTTAAAAGTGTATTCTGGGGGCACGGAGTAAATCAAGCTTTAAAATGCTCTTTATGTGTAATCAGCATTGTGAACACATACTGTTTGTCTCTTTTTGACAGAGTTAACTTGTATGAGCTCATCAAAAAGAACAACTTCCAGGGCTTCAGTCTCGCTCTCATCCGTCGGTTTGCTCATGCACTTCTCAAGTGCCTGCAGATGCTGCACGGGGAAAAGATAATCCACTGTGACCTCAAGCCGGTACGGTACTATGTCATCTGTAACACATGAACCCGTTCTTAGAAAATTAACTGCGCGACTGATTGACACACAGGGAAGCCAACGAGAGTTTATACACAGACTACACGTTTCCACTGAATTGCTTTACTGCCGCTGCTTATTGCATTTTGAAGATTTGAGCTCCACCTTGTGGACAATCACAATACTGCACCACTGCTTAAAAAAAAAAACGATTTTGAAAGCGTTTGCCTTCTTCCTTTCCACAGGAGAACATCCTTCTGTCACAAAGAGGACCGGGAAACATCAAGGTGGTTGACTTTGGATCAAGTTGCTATGAACAACAAAGGGGTAAGAACATAAATAGAAAGTTTATTTGTTTTTACAGTGTCAGAAAAAGATGCAACGTCTGATGCTGTGAACATAAACATCTGAACTTGTGTCTACTTTCTCCTCATCCCTTCTACCCGTGCTTCCTGCAGTGTACACCTACATCCAGAGTCGTTTCTATCGCTCTCCAGAGGTTATCCTGGGCCACCCATACAGCATGGCCATCGACATGTGGAGTCTGGGCTGCATCCTTGCTGAGCTCTACACGGGCTATCCTCTCTTCCCAGGAGAAAGTGAAGTGGAGCAGATAGCTTGCATTATGGAGGTTTGAATTTCTATCTTTATTCAATTCACTTTAAAGGCTGAAATTTGGAAACGCATCAACATTTTAAAAATATGTTTGGTTAGTGCATCTGTGTTTTAAAGAATCCTGATATTTGGACTTGCAGGTTCTCGGCATGCCTCCAAATGATTTTGTTCAGTCAGCATCTCGGAGGAAGTTGTTTTTCGGTGAGAAATTTACTTTACCTATATTCAGAGCTGGGTTTTTTTTAGGACTTATTTCATTAGATATTGGTTTATATTTACCAGAAAAATACAGTGTGGCTTTTTGGAAAGGTTACAGTACAGAACTTTAACTCTGAAGATTATTAGAATATGAAAGGACAACAAGTTTAGCTCTTTTCAGAGCTTTTGGGATTACTATTTGTAGACAGTGTGCCCAAATAATTGCTATATGTTTCTATTTTGTGTGCAGACTCTAAAGGAAACCCAAGGAACATCACTAACAGCAAAGGGAAGAAGCGGAGACCCAGCTCCAAGGAGTTGTCAGCTGCACTGAAAACCACGGATCCCCTCTTCCTGGATTTCATCAAAGGCTGCCTCGCGTAAGTTTCATCGACAATTCTGCTTAACAGTTGCATTCTTTATTGACAGAATTACAGCTTTTCTTTTGACTTAGACAATTTATTCTCATATTCTCTAATGACACCCTCGTTCTCAAGTAGACTTATTTTTCTGTGTGTTCAGGTGGGATCCAACCAAACGCATGACTCCCGATGAGGGGTTACTGCACCAGTGGATCCTCGAGGGAAACTTTAACAAAGTCCGACCCAGGACCAAGCCTACAGTCAAGAAGACTTCAGACAGCTCAGCCAGCATGGACAGACAAGCTAACAGCAAGCCGGGTAAGAGTTCAGCCAGCCCGGGAACTAGACGTAACGATTATGCAAAAAAAGAATAATAAAATACAACCTATACCAGCCTTAAATGCAAGTAGGTCAATAATAAATGTTCTTTGTTTCTATTGTACAGCAGACAGGATCAGCTCAGAAAGTAACAAAAGCGACAAACTAAAGAGGGATGGTTCAGAAAGCGGATCAAAGATGGTCTCTGCTGAGCGTCTGCGGCCCATCGGGGCCTCAGCGGAGGAAGAGGTGTGTGAAAGTGAGGGCAAGCTTTCCACAGATACCCAGCAGGAAGACGGCAGCGGGGAGAGGCCCGTTCACATCATCATCAAGCCTCAGCAGGGAGTAGGCACAGACAGCGAAGGAAGCCAGGAATCACCTCAGTGTTAGCGTAGTTATCGTCTAACAGTCAGCGGGAATTGTGCGGCATTCATGACAAATGGAGTGTAGTTCTGTTCAAACTTGTTGTCTAAGAAAGTTGCATTTGCTTGACCCTCAACATGGCCATGTCACTAAGAAATGTCGAACAGGAACACGCTAGAGAGTTCAGAGAAAGCGCTGAGTGTCATGTGTGAAAGCAGCTGAAGTGGATCTTGCAAAGAAACTATTCAGAACACCGATGTACGAGAGAAACACTGGTCATAAGCAACGAGGAACACCTTCTATTGATGCTTTTAAGGTGTATTGTTTTTGTCCTGTGACACTATGTTTTTTTTAGATGGTGAGCTCAATTATCGATATTTTTATAAAAGACACCAACACGACTGCCACACAAGAATGAACGTTTAGACGTGCATCCCGGCATCAGGACTTGCTGCTACTATCTCCTGTATTATTTGTCGAATCCATCTTTGCTGTGCATTGAAAACCTCAGATAAACAGGTTAGACTACACCTCGTTTCCATCATGAAAGAGAAAACTTAGCTGATTTCAAGAAAGCATGGTTCGAAAAAGTCATCTAAATTGTTGTCGCTCCTTATTTTCTTCTGCTTGACAGTTGATCCTCACTGTCCTTTGATTATGGTGAAAGATTTGAAGGATTGAGTGCAATAAAGGCTGAGCCAAATGTTGTTTTTTTTCTTTCTTTTATAATTACAGCAACAGAGAAGGAGTCGTCACATATGTTTTGACAGTAAAATTAAGTTTCTGACATACATTACTGATCATTAACTATTTTCCTTATTTATTGTGGAATATCTCTGAGCCCGTGTTTAATATCTGTTTAATTATATAACTAATTAAGTATAAAATATGTATTTGTAACAGAATTTATTGTATATATTTAAGCTGTGATTTCTTATACATGTGTACTGCAGAACCCATTTTAAAATTTGTTGAGGATTTAGACAAGGTTTTACTTGTTGTGTTGTTACCATATGAATACATTTTGTATGTCTGTGTAATTCCTAATATTTTTATATTAGAAACAAAAAGAAACTCCTATTATTGATAGTTGGTGCCTTGCAGTATTAATAATTGTGCACTTTATCATTATGTGTGTACATGTGGATTAGAAACTGCTGCATTGTTACTGGACTACCCTGCTAGAACGCCTTCTATTTGACACAATTACCATCAGATATAACATACTATAAAGAAACTATTAAATCGCATTTTATAACTGATTTATCTTTTATAGAGTTCTAGTTTAAATCAAAGATATACCTGTGCCCTCACAATTTATCAGCTCTCTAACCAGAGATCCCAAGATGGATTGTAGCTGAAAAATGAAAAAGTCTTTATATGTCTTTTATGCTGAAATAAAAAGGTTTTTCCAAATACAATGTATTTTGACATGTATTTATTCGTTTTATCTACATTGTTGTGTTATTGTGGCCAATACTTAACCGGCAATTAAATCAGACAGAATCTTTATTCAAACTGTTGCTGAATCAGTTCGAATAAAACATTTACTTCTAATTATGGTGTCGTAAGGAACTGTTCTCAGGACTGATCCCCTACTTTTATACCAGCAGTATTTGTAAAAATGTACCCCATTAAAGAACAAATAATGTTATCCTCTGGGTTACATTTTTGTGTTATTTTTTTTATCCGTTTTTATTTAAAGTCTTTCTCTCTCTCTCTCTCAGATGAATTATGTATACTAAGTATACTAGTTAAGTATACTAAGTATACTAATTAAGTATACTAAGTATACTAATTAAGTATACTATATATATATATATATATATATATATATATATATATATATATATATATATATAGTATATGTATAGTAAGTATAGTAGTATACTAAGATTAATTATGTCTATTTTGTTAATTATGTCTATTTTGATAACAGCTGTTTTACTTTTGCCCTTCTCATTGTCCAGTTCGCCTTGCACTATACTACTTATGAAGCTTTTATTTTTAAAAGTGCAAAAATTGTATATGTAACGCTTAAATTGAACATTTTTCCAAATTAAAATATGAATATCTGAGTAAAGCTTTGATTTGAAGCTTTCATCATCAGCTTTCACAGCTTTGCCGGGGACCATGGGGACTCGTTTAAAGAGTCCTGGACTCCCTGGATACCTCTGTGACGACCACTTCAGTTTTCCTTTTAGCTGCCAGCCTTAATATTACATTTCAGGAAAGTCATGACTGGATTTTGTTTCTGCAGCCGGCCGTCTGTAGACTGTGTGACGTAAACGCCTTTTTGGGCTTCGTGGCTGCCGTAGTCGGGGAGATGGCGACTACAGTGCTGTTTAGCCGATCTGCGAGTGTCCTTCCAAAGGTTTCGGGTGAGTATCGCTGCGGACGTCGCCAAGCTGTGATCACATATATGCCTTAGAGGTCCAAAAGACATTCCTCTGTACATATCGGCTCTTCCAACTAAACCGACTCGGAGATCACACGCTTCGCTGGCGTGACCTTGCTAACGTGTTCAGCTAATCGCCCGCTAGCGAGCGCTGGAGCTGGTTGTTATATTTGTATTTTTATAGAAATGCTTTTGTCCTAAACTACGCGATAATGGACGTATTTGACTTGTTATGGCTAACTGGGCCAGGATTCAACCTGTTAATGTAGCTGACCTCGTTCTCCTTGTGCAGAATTGCATTAGTTGTTTTGGTTTTTTTGCGAACATGGAAGAGTCTGAAGTCCTGAAATGTTTGAGCCCAGCTGGCTGACAAATCCGCCGCTGGATTTACACTTACGGGCTTTATAAAGACGCACGCGTGCACTGGCGTGTGTTTGTTTCGTTGGAGCGCCGTTGGCTTTGATCGCAGCAGCGTCCCGTCAACGCGCCTCCTGTATTGATAATCGCCGAGTGGGGCGTTCGCGTCAGGTCTCCGGTAGGACATCTCAAACATCCTCGGCGGGGTTGAAGTCTGGTGTCCGTGAACTCCTCTTTTGCGGTTTGAGCACAGTGAATCCTGGGATTGACATCTTGCAATATACCCAGTCTGTGCGTCCTGATTGAAACTCCTGGTTTTCCAGTTTATTCACATGGAGATTAGAACTCATTTATAGGGCAAATAACATTGCTGAACCCAAATCTGTGACAGCCGTAGATCATAAAACGACCCACAGTTTTACACTGTAGGCGGAGGTGAGGATGGCTTCATTACGTCATCTGTTGATCTTCTTACTTTGACGTATCATCACTCTGGTAGATCTGGACTTACTGGACCACATAGGAATATTTCTTTGCTCCAGAACGTAAAATAAGCTCCAGAGATGTCAAGCATATTTAGGCCTTTTTAATTATTTTTTTTTCTGGGATAAGTGTATTGTTTGTTTTTAAAGTCAGTTTTATTTCTGTGTTTCTTTTTTTTTTTTACGTTGTATTGATGTAAATGATCTCATTTAAACTATTAAACGATGCCATAAGTTCTGCTGTTGGTTTGCATATAAGAGTTCACCAAATATTAAAGTGATTTATGTGGGATTAAAAAATCAAACAACACCTTTTCAACCACATTTCTGTTTTTCTTTCCCTTTAACAGGCAGCTGCTCCTCTGCTGTCTTCACTGCTGCCTCGGTCACCGCAGTCCAGCAGAGGAAGCTGCACCATGCCGTCATTCCGAAAGGAAAAGGAGGCCGCTCATCATCCAGCGGAATAGCGGCCACAGTGTTCGGTGCCACAGGCTTCCTTGGTCGATATGTGGTCAACAGACTTGGTCAGTTTAACTTAAAAAAAAAAAAACAATGTAATGAATAGATGGATGACAAGCCAGTTCCAGTAAAGTTAAATAATTGTCAAATGGTGCTGCAGGTCGAATGGGGTCCCAGATCGTCATCCCTCACCGCTGTGATCAGTATGACCTCATGTACTTCAGGCCCATGGGGGATCTTGGGCAAATCGTTTTTATGGTGAGATGCACTTAAAAACACATTTATCGTGTGTGGAATATTTAAGCCACATGTACTCATTTTTTAAGTGTTTAGACCAAGCAATAGTTTTCTTGTCTTTCTCATTTATTTTATCAACAAGGAGTGGGATGCGAGGAACAAAGACTCCATCAAACGAGCTTTGGAGCACTCTAATGTCGTCATCAATCTGGTGGGCAGAGAGTGGGAAACGAGGTACGCTGGTCTAGAAAGATCCACATGGTTCACGTCAAGCTGCATTACAATTTTTAGATATGTTCATTTACGTGTATGTATTTATTATTCCCACTTTTATAATAAACTGAAGAAACTACCGCTTTGAAGATGTCTTCGTAACCATCCCTCAGCAGCTTGCGAGGGCAGCAAAAGAAGCTGGCATCACAAAATTCATCCACATGTCACACCTCAATGCTGATATACGGAGCCCATCCAAATACCTGAGGAACAAGGTAGCTGAGGGTTGTTCATGCTTTCCCCTTTACGTGTCCCATGTTTGGCAAGTGTGCTTGATCTTGTGGAATGTTCTTTCGTGATAGGCTGTAGGGGAGACGGCGGTGAGGGATGAGTTCCCCGATGCCATCATCATGAAGCCTTCGGAGATGTTTGGGAGGGAGGACAGATTCTTCAACTACTACGCAAGTAAGAACGTCGTGTCTGTGTGATGGGACTGTGGTCATCTTTATCTTCCTTTGAAAGTTATTGTTTGCAATTTAATTGGTGCTTACACGCAGCTCTTGCTAAATGTGCGTTTGATTCGTTGAATGTTTCACAGTGATTAAGAATATTTTATGACTGGAAATACTTTTTTCAGACATGCGCTGGTTTGGCAATGCGATTCCACTTATGTCCCTGGGAAAGGATACGGTGAAGCAGCCCATTTATGTGAGTTTTGCTAAAGAAAGCAGTGGTTTGATTTCTTTTTTTTACTGTTGTCGAATCAATGTAAAAATAATAGCGGCTCTCAACTGCGCGTGGCATTACAACCGAAACGGATTTGGTTGCAGTAACATTCAACACGGACACATTCATTGTTGCGTGTTTTAACAAAGGGTATGTTTGCAAAATTTGAACCAGGACAAAGCCTGTTTTTGCCTAGTGCTCATAGACGATGTGCAATGGACATTTCAGTATTAGAGCATTCTGAGCAAATGTTTTCCTCTCAATACTCAAACAAATTGATTGAGTTAGTTTGATCGCAGTTAATGTACAGATTCAGTTATGTATCAAGTGGGCCCAACAGCTCTCTTTTCTCCCTCAGGTGGTGGATGTGGCAAAGGCCATTATCAATGCCATCAAAGACCCCGATGCAAACGGAAAGACGTATGCACTCGTTGGGTAAGTGGAAGATAAGATATGCCCAGAAGTTAATAAAGATTACTTAGAGATTTGTTTTAACAAACATAGTGTGCCTAAGGTGTTTATACTGAGACAAGACATAGTTATAGCAACGTTTTACTGTGTGCTTTTCTTTTTTTAAAGGTTTAAAAAAAAAAACTACCCCACAACGTAGAAAGACTTGACAACAGCCACAGTACAAAATAAAGGAATAAACACAAATCAGAAAAAAAGGGGGAAAAGTTATTCACCTCTTCATAAGGAAAGAACCTCATTGCGCGATGATTTGCATTATCAGTCTTCGGTTTTCTGATATGTATTTCTAGGTTTCATTACTCGTGGATAGTTTAAGCTTTAAAGTTGCAGTCAGGAACCCAAAAATCTAGTGACTCTAGAAACTGTGAGCGCATACAACATTCACACCTCTCCCGACCTCTCCCAACCTCTCCCAACCTCTCCCAACCTCTCCCAACCTCTCATGGAGCTCCAGAGTGGTAAATGTGCCCCCTGGCTGTGATTGGAAGAGGTGAAATCTGTAACCTGCATTGTGAGCTGAAGGTGGTGCCAAAGGAGAGGATTTTATTTTTCTACCTAGATTATGTATGTAAACTACTTAGTTTAATAGTAATTTCAGCAAATATGACAAAAATAAATGTATCAAATGCAGCTTTAAATGATATCTCTCCTCGCTGCTCTCCATATTCCATTATTTAATTTGGCTTTCCTTTTGACAATCTGAACGTTTATAGCCACAAAAAAGGGGCACAGGGAGTCATGTAGGTGCATCATTTATGGTTCAGCCTTTTGCTTTCAGGATGAAGGATGACATTTTGATTAGTTTATTTGTACAAAGCACAGAAGGGCTGTTGCTTGAAAGCAGAGTTAGGAAATCTGGGATGTCTGAGATAGCAGGGCTTTATTCAGTTCATCCGTACTAAGTCCATTTCTCAAATGTGAAACTAGGATGAGATGCGCAGGTGTATCTAATAGTGGTATGTTTGCATTCATGGTGGTAGGTTTAGTTCAGTCGCAGGGTTACTGATCCAGAAATGGAGAGGGCACATGCTGCTTACGTTTCACCAGCACCTTATAATGGAAATGCATAAGATCACCTAATATGTAAAAAGGGCAATACATCTGCAATTAAGTAACTTAGAGGGTCTGCCTGGAAGACAATAGCAGACAAACTGAATGCATGGTGGTCATAGCAATCAAATTGATCATTGTTGATCAGGGTTTTCAAGCAGTTCTCCTGTTGAAAAGGTGTGCTAAATGAATAACTAGTAACTAGTATACTTTGTCTGTTGTGCACAGCACTTATTGTTTGATATTTAAATTGTCAAGACTTTTAATGGGCGACTTTGTGTTTTGCTTTGTTTCCTCTCAGTCCCAATCGTTACCTGCTCCATGACCTTGTAGAGTACATCTACGCCGTGGCACACAGAGCTTTTGTGCCCTACCCGCTGCCTCGCCCTCTTTATCAGTAAGCAATTTATGCATTTTCATCTACAACAATCATATTCTTAAGACCTGCCTCAGTCATTCAAGTACAAACACCACGTCGCACAATTAAGGAGACGGTTGAATCATTCTTTTAAACATGGTTATGGTTTGCATAGCATTAAAGTTTTTCGTTAAGATATCCTTCTTCTGGGGTCAAAGTAAATCTGTAGGGGTCACTTGCCTGCAGATATCAACCCGACGTCTACTCAGCTTCTTTTTGTTTTCTTTTTTTCAGCATGGCTGCACGGTTCTTTGCGTTGAACCCTTTTGAGCCCTGGACAACACCGGACAAAGTTGACAGGGTAAGAGTGCGGTGTGACTTTGAACTTGTGGTTATTTTTTCACGACTGCTCCGTCTAAATTCAGCAGTGCAGCAAAGTTCTTTTTCTAGATCTATAAATGTGCACGTTCTAATCCTTGTATTGTATTTCACCTTCCAGTTTCACACGACAGACATGAAGTATCCAGGACTCCCTGGTCTGGAGGATCTTGGCATCAACGCTTCCTCTGTGGAGCAAAAGGCAATTGAGATCCTGCGTCGCCACCGCCGGTTCCGTTACCTGGAAACTGAGCTGGATGAGACGAAGCCAGCCAAGACTGTAAACTATTAAAATGCACAATGAGAAATGAAAACTAAAATACTTTGTCTTTAACTGTGTTCTGTACATAAAGAATTATCAACACATTTGTGTCTTGTTTTTAATAACAGTCATTACATTTTATATTGTAAAATTACAATATAAAATTTTAAAACTCGACAATTCTCTTTATATACATTTGCCTATTTAGGTCATATGCACCCTATCAGACCTTTTATTGTGTTGACGCTTGTATGTTGTAGTAATCATTTCTAACTGAGGATATTCGTGAGACAATGCTTTACATTTTAGATCATATATCAGCAAGGACCAAATGAACTTATTTAAAAAGGTGTTTGTAAGGTTAGTAATGTGTTGAATCTAAAAGGGTGATGAAGAAGCATGAAACATGCACAAACCAAATAGTTACATTTTTTTTGTGTGGAGTTTGCATGTTCTCCCCGTGCTTGCGTGGGTTCCCTCCGGGTACTCCGGCTTCCTCCCACAGTTCAAAAACATGCATGTTAGGTTGATTGATCATTATAAATTTTCTGTAGGTGTGAATGTGAGTGTGCATGTTTGTCTTTCTATGTGGCCCTGCGACGGACTGGCGACCTGTCCAGGGTGGACAGGGTGGACTATGTGTCGGGATAGGCTCCGACGGACCCCCATGACCCTGTAACAGATTAAGCGGGTATAGATAATGGATGGATGGACAATAAATACAAAAGTGAACTTTGAATCCATCATTAGCTTGATATAGATGAGTTACTCCACCTTTGCATTTAAGTAAGTTCGATATTCATGTACGGAGGTTGCATGGCTTCCTACGAAAATAAGAAAGAAAACATCTGGAAACACTTGTTGCACTGTATGAAGAAATGCTTTGTTCCCCTGTAACAACAGCAGACAAAACTACTGTAACCTTATTTAATGTGTACATGGCAGAAAATGCTATCAGAAAGATAAGAAATGTGTTATTGTTTAACTTGGGCTGTAAAGCCTGTTCAAGTTGAAGCGTTGCTGGAATGGCACAGAAAACAACACAGAGATAACAATGAAGGCATATGTGCGAGTTGGAATATTCGGAGGTCTTTTACTCTTAATGTACACAATCAGCTCCATGACTGCAAGTTGGAGAGAAGTAAAATCCTTTCCTGCGACACTCGCAGATCAGGACGTTTTCAGAACAAAACTGGACGGGATTGAACAGCGGTTGAACAAGCTGGGTGAGTACCTGTGTATAATCAGATTTTAAAATGTATATAATGTCATTAAAGTTATGATGGTGCTTTTAGAGTTGTTGGATGAGAAATGAATTAGTTTATTTATGTCCGCTTTTCTAATTGCAGTCCTTTGACATATTTTATTATTGGCCCAGTCACAATAACATTTTTATGCTTTATGTTGATCATCCTCTCACATTTTGGATCCTTCTCATTGTTGTCCTTTGGTACACAGTATCTAGGATAATAGTAGATAACACAATAGCATTCCCTGGTCAAATGGTGCTTCTACAGACTTTACTAAATTAAAGTGTATGTGTGTAAAATCCTACATTTAACTTGAGTATAGAAAAATGATCAGTACCAAAGGCATGACATGTATTCCTCTCTATCAGAAGCTGCTACGGAAGTCATTTGGTTTATTTGGACATCCAGATTCCTGAAAGTCAGACAAAGCAGATTTGTGTTATGGTTGCCGGTTCTTATTTATACCATTTTTCATTCATTTTTCTTTTCCAACATGCTCAAAAGCAAACCTAATAGAAGAATCTGGGCGGAAGAGCTGCACCAAGGAGCTTCTATCTAATGTGGACCAAGAAGAGAGGAAGAAAATTGTGGTTCCAAAGCTTTATCCAAACTCTCACCTCTTTGCAACATGGGGTGATGGCCTGTCAGAAAAGGAACAGAAGGAGGCTGAAGCTCTTTTTCAGATTTATGGATACAATGTCTTCCTGAGTAATCGACTTCCACTTGACAGGAAGATTCCTGATATGAGAGATGGCAGGTAAAATCTGCTGGAAATGGAAACAAATTAACAAAAAATATAACTGAAAACACTGAAGTAGGGGTAGATACATGGCACCCAACCACAAAACAGTCAATTTCACCATACTGTTTAGTTTAGGTTTAAGATTTAATTCAGTGAAACATTGAATATCATTTTACACCATTCAGATGTCTGAAGAAGAATTATCCCAAAGACCTGCCCAGCATCAGTGTGGTGCTAATTTTCCTAAATGAAGCTCTTTCTGTCATTAAGAGGGCAGTGCAAAGCATCATCACCCACACTCCAGAGCCCCTGCTGAAGGAGATCATTCTTGTGGATGATTGTAGCACGTACAGTAAGTTCAACAGTCGCCTCATAATAAAGCAGCAGCTGTGCCACTCGGCTATTCATATTTGTCCTACACTGTATCTATTTGCAAATGTGACTAAGGATTATATTTTCAGATGATCTTGGAAATGCTTTAGAAGCCTACATTGATCAGATTCACAAGCAACGGCCTGGACTCATAAAAAAGGTGCGACACACTCAACAAATGGGTTTGTCCCAGTCCCGGATCTCTGGCTGGCAGCACGCCACAGCTGATGTTGTGGCGATCTTAGACGCTCACATTGAAGCAACACAAGGATGGTGAGCACAGAGCAGTTTTTTTGGAGAAATACCACTACTTCCCCATTATTTGTGTTATA
This sequence comes from Xenentodon cancila, assembly GCA_014839995.1. Classification (NCBI taxonomy): domain Eukaryota; kingdom Metazoa; phylum Chordata; class Actinopteri; order Beloniformes; family Belonidae; genus Xenentodon; species Xenentodon cancila. Next base: position 12,962,920 of record CM026199.1, read on the forward strand.
ATCATATACTCGAATGCTGTGGAAAAGAGATGACTTCCCCTTCCTCCTTTTGAGGTCACTGTCCAGTTATTTCTCATGTCCTCTCCAGGGCAGAACCTCTGCTGGCCAGGATCAAAGCTGACAGGACTGTGGTGGTGTCCCCTGTGTTTGATAAGGTCCATTTTGATGATCTACGAGTGGAAAGATATATCCCCTTTTCCCATGGCTTTGACTGGGCATTGTGGTGCATGTATGAACCCTTCAGCTCTGATTGGTCAAAAATGAGGGACGAATCACAGCCTGGGAAGTAAGTAGAGAGAAAATATGTGCACTTTATTGAAATACATCATTGCAAACTCAATAAAAAGTTCTGGAGTCTGCAGAAGTACTCATATAGTGTGTCTTATACTGAATTCCTTTATTTAAAATAAATTTTTCCATAGTTCCAGAGTTATAAATCACGCTGAATTGTTATTTATTTAGCAAATGACTAAGATTTTTATGTCTAGTGGCAAAGTGATTTCATGCTAAGCAAAAAAAAAAAAAAAAAATCACATCACAAAGGCAGGTTGTTTCAGTACAAATGGTTGCCAAATTTTAGAGCCACTTTGATTTGTTTTTGCACAGAAGTCCATCTGTTATGGGAATCTTTGCTGCAGACAGAGCTTTTCTTGGAGAAATTGGTGGGCTTGATGGTGGAATGACAGTTTATGGAGGAGAAAATGTTGAACTGGGGATTCGCGTGAGTAACTGCAACTGCTTATAATAAAAAATAATATTTACACTGTCCCTAGTGACATGTGAGCTGTGTCCTTGATGCTCAGGTGTGGCTGTGTGGAGGAAGTGTAGAAGTCGTACCTTGCTCCAGGATTGCCCACATCGAGCGAACACATAAACCATATGCACCCGATCTCAGCTCTTCCATGAGGAGAAATGCCTTGAGGGTTGCAGATATTTGGTTAGATGAATACAAGAAAAATGTGTTTATCGCCTGGAATGTTCCACTTAAGGTTGGTGCTGTATTTTTATACTTGCAATCCATACATATACACACATATATACATATACATATACACACACATATATATATATATATATATATATATATACATATACACACACATATATATATATATATATATATATATATATATATATATATATATATATATATATATATACAATATACATATATACTTACTATTTAATTTTTTAACAGAGATCCAAAGCAACACGAAAAAAAAAACAGGTCTTAGGAGAATTTTTTTTTTTAACCAAGTTTTTCACCAAATAATCCTCCCTCTCATATGACGTTACACACAGGACCATGGGATTGATATTGGTGATGTGTCACAGAGGAAAATACTCAGAGAAAAGCTGAAATGTAAGCCCTTCAAGTGGTACCTGGACAACGTCTACACAAGACTGGAGACCTTGGATAACATCCTGGGATACGGTGTGGTAAGGGTCATTACTCTAATCAAGATATTACTGAGTCTGAATTCTGTTTAGGAAATATGGTATTAACCACATTAGTTGTATTTTCTAAGCTCTGAATATGTCGCTGTGCATTTGCTGCATGTGGACATTCATTTTTCAATGATATAAAATAATAGTCACGTGTGATTGAATATACGACAAATAAAGAACTGTGACACCGCAGCTGAAGAACACCCTTTTTAGGAGCTACTGTGTGGACCAGGGAGACCTTCCAGGGAATATCCCCATGTTGTATGAGTGCCACTTCCAACAACCGCAGGTAATCTTTCAACAAAGAATAGTATTTTTTTTTATTACCATTAATATCTGAAATTATTAACAGATCCTAAATCATAATTTACCCCTTGTCACCAGCACTGCTACTACAACACAGATGGTGAAATCATCGTTGGGGGGATTCAATCTCACAAATACACCAGCAATCGCTGTCTGGTGGATCCAGGCTCTGGAAGCGTTCCCACTCTGCACGAGTGTCAGCTGGCAAAGCTGAACCAACTACACATGCACTGGGACTTCAAACAAGTAAGACCTTGGTTGGCAACAATCACAGCAGTATTTACTACTGCTAAGTCTTTCCAGCCTTACTCAAGCACCTACATTCACTCTACGGAGGCAGGATTTGATACGATGCACCACCCCTGCACACACTCCACTGTCTACTTACCAGTTATATTCACCAGAGGAAAACAGTTTGAAGAGTTAACACTAATGCTAATATTGAAATAGCATTATCTTACATTATATGACATAATGAGCAGGATGGGATTGCTGCTGCACACTCTGGTGGATGTGCCCTCAAGGATGACACAGAAGGAACTGAACATCTGTCGCATTTCAATTTGATTCAAGCATGTACAAATATACATGCTCATAGTGTATATACACTGAAGTCCAGCCCAAGATGTAATTTCAGGCAAGTTGCTGTCTCACCTCCAGAAAGCACATTTAAGTTAGCTGTACTAATATACACGTGTTAAAGAAGCACCAAGGAACTTTTTAACGTTTTAACAGTACAGCATTCACCAAACTAGGTGCAGAAGACATGTCATCATTTTGTGTGGTTTTGTGTGACTTTTGGTGGGTTTTGCACAGCTGCTGGCCTGAAAACTCAGCTGTAGCTGGCACACAGGTTCTGACTCCCCTACAGTGTATTTTCAGATGCTCTCAGTAAGAGGTGTCCTGATCTACTTTCAAATTCTACACATACACTATCATCTAACTATATCTTTCTCATACCTTTGCAGGGACATGCCATCAGAAACAAAGCAACGAACAGATGTCTTGAGATTGCCCAGGGAGAGAACTCACACTATCAGCTCATCATTCAGCAGTGCAGTGCGCAGAGCTGGAGGATTGAACACCTCATCACAAACTTCTAGTTCACTTCAGTGCAGTGATGCATTAATGTGTGGCATTTTCAAACTGGATCTTGAACATATTTTTTTACAATTAAAAAAATTAGATCTAAACTGTTAAGCTTTGAGTAGTTCGAGTTTGTTTTTACAGATTTCATTTAGCCCTGGCCAGATTTCCCGTCTTTATTCCCCCAAATTATCATGTTGCCTATCCTTTTTACATTTATTGACACAGGGTCAGTTGCCAAGCTGGCCTCCTCAATAACAATGAGCTTTTAAGCGTCAGAGCTGATACACCACAAACCGGCATATTAAACCAGATCCTAAAGGAAGGTCCTTCCATTACTGAGAAACTGGTTACTAAATTGACAGACAGCAGTTTTGCAAGAAACAAAACTCTGGCCATTAACAAACTGAAACGCCTAAGAAAGAAGTTCTTTGTGAACATTAGACTGGACTGGCCATATTTCAAATTGTGGTATTTGATTTTGTGTGTGTGTGTCCTCTACTCGGCTTCCAGCACCAATAACACCCCTTGCATTTACACGTTAAACACAAGTTCTTCGTTCAGGGGAGGTAATGGGGTGTAATCTAAAAATGCCTATTGACTGTCCCTTTCATTGCCTTGCCAAAAAGCTGTTGTTTTGCATAGTTTGTTTTTAAGTTGTTTTTGTTTTGTTTATTAGTTACAAAACATTTGTGGTAAAAAAAAAAACACAAAAAAAATGATGAAATGCAAGAAATGAAAGTTACAGTACATTGAAGGGGATTACTGAAATGCAAAAGTAAAAAAAAAAGGGTTTAAACCTCGATTTAAAGCAGCTGAGAGCTTCAGCAGCCCTGATGCATACTGGAAGTTAGTTCCACAGGTTAAATAAAAAATATGTTTGGATCTGACCTTCTACGTTTTTATAACTCCTCAAAGTGACATTGATATAACTCGGTGTGTGGCGAGTGTCCTGAAGCTTGTATCCTTCCATCAGCTGAGTTGTGAATTAGTGGGTAAGTGTGAGATGATAAGTGACCTGAGCCCTCACAACCTTTTTTTTCTTTCTACATATTTAATATTTTTTAAATCCTAGATTCAGTTGTTGCGTACCTTTAGGTATCTTCTGCAGCAGACTGAAGATGGGACTGGTCCTAATCAGGTGTCTGGCCTTAAAGAAGTGCATGGCAGGAGGAAAGTCTCCTCTCATCATCTCCGCTTGTTTCATTTTTAACAGAAGTGCGTCCAGCCGCAGTTCAGCATCAGTCAGTACCATCTGTCCACCTGTTTGCATGGAGGCCTCCAGCTGTATAAGGGCCTCTCTCAGCCGGGGATCTAGGATGGAGAATCCACAGGCCAAGTAGCACAGTACTATACACGCCACTGCCACGTGGGGGCGCTGTAGTTGAACAGCCATTGTATTAGAGGCGTAGAGCTGCAGAGAGATAAGAGGTCAGAGTGGAAGAAAGCTTTGTCTGCAGAACTGACGATAATGGTTCTACATTAACTGGGACTAAAATTAAGGTTCAACATCCAACATTTCTGGAACAGAGAAACAAAAGAAGCAGCAGATATTAATTCCACGGCAGTTCCTTTAAACATGTTTACCCCCTTTTTCTTTTTAACAACAAATAAAAGGGTTTACAAGGTCACAATTCTCTATAAATAACACGTTTGTCTACTCTAACAGGTTTAAATAACTTAATTGCAAATTTAACATACAACAAATGAATAAATTAATTAAATGGAGGGGTAGTGCGGAAGACTTACTTTTTTGTGTGCTATTAAAAAACTGTCAAAAAAACTTGTGCAATATAAAGGGATTTAGAACTGTTCGCATATACTTCACATTATCCTTATTTGTACTGTTTTGTTTATATTGCTTTGTTTAATTATAACTAGTAATTGCACACAATATGTTCTGATGTCAGCAACATCAGACATCACCTTTATTCCCCTGTCCTCAGTGGGTTCAAGTGATGCATCAGGCAGAATATCTTCAGGAGAAACCTTGTCTTTTTCTTGGGAGCATGATGTGTAAATGTTCAGCATTTCTGTCTCTGTCTGCTCATAGAACCAGCTCACTGTACATTCAAGTGAACGATTTCATGACTGAAATCCTGGAAGTCAAACATGAAATCATCCACTGGTCCTTTGGAAGAGTGACTATTTGGATTTTCTTTTTTGTTTCCTATCTCCAACACATCCTCCATTCTAAATGTTTTGCTGACAGGCGATGTCTTGTTTGGGCTTGGTGATAATTAACCCCATAATAGTTAGAACAGCCCATTTCAGCCCGTCGGCTGTTTTTTAGTGCGTGATTATTGTCAACACCATGGCCTGCCGCGTTGCCGTTGGCTGGAGTTTTCTGTTGTCCCTGAAGTTTGCCTAATTTCATTTAACACAAAAAGATCAGTTAACAGACCTTTTTTCCATGGCAGCCAATTTGATTTGAAATTGTTGGACTACACAGGTGTAATAATAAGGTTTATCAATTAAATTGATACTAATTAAATGTGAACAATTAGTTTGAAACATGATAATGTAAAATATTCTAACAAATCTACAAAGGCTATTTTAGAACATCCACGTGAAATAAGCTAGAATTGGGAAGATCCTGACTGGTACTCATTCCTGCTGGAGATAATGTAGCTGCGTGAATGCAGTTTATGACAACATGACTTTTCCTGAGCCCAACCCTGGAAGATTTTTCCACCTAAACACCACCTGCCAACTCCCATCTAACCAGGCCCAAGGCAGAAGATGTTTCTTCCATGGAAGCTTGCTGTGTGTAATTACGCAGTGATGTGGTATTGTCTGTGTAGTTTGCAGGAGTTACCAAAGGGGAAAACGTGCATCTCACGTTGGATGGCTTTCGTTTTGCACCAGTATGACATGATGCTGCGGGAAAAGAGCTTTTGTATTAACGGCAGCCAGAAGTCCTAAAAGCATTCTTGTACCAGCATAAATGTTTTGATATGTTTAAATGTTTACATCAAACTAAGAAGACTGAACATTTCTTTAAGTTAACCAGTAAAGAACATAAGAAAACTCTCAGAAAAGGAATGCTCATACTCAAAATAAAACCAAAAAAAAAGTTAAAAACAAAATCATTCTACAAGCAAGAGCTCACCAAGAACAAAGTCCAGATGTGAGGAGACTCTTAAAAACAGATAGATGTTCAAAATGATTTTAAGACTTCCATTTGGACTTTATTTAGGTTAAAGAGAGACAGGTTGTTGTCATTTCTGTGTGTATATCGAAAAAGTGGAAAATATGCTCTTAATACGTTGGTAAAATAATACTATGGGTTTGAATCCTTTTGTATAGCACTGCATTTTTTTTTAAATCAATATAGTCTGAAGTTTACATTTCAAAAGTAAGTGCAATTTATTTTACAAAGTATTGTTTCTTTAAGAGTTAAGTAGGCTATTGCCATAGAAGCAGCTCTGGCACAAACATTTATATAAAGATTCTGATCAAAAAAAGAACATCTAGGTGGTTATAAACTCAGTTTTCAGTGTTTTCTGGCCTAAACATTTCTGGTAAAGGATGGTTGTGAGCAGTGTGAAGCTGATTTAGGTGACTGTTGCAGGATGTAGACTACAATCCTTGACGTCAGTAAGACCTGCAGCAAATCAAAGCGCAGCTGGTCATAATACAAACATATCATAACATATCAGTTTTACTATAAGTTGGAACCTGTCTCTTCACGAGGCTCTCAGCATCAGATCAGGTGGTGCATTACTGTGATGTGTCACATCGGTCTCGGTGGGTGAACGGCAAACATGAGAACAGTGACTGTGAAGCGGCCCGTCATCGCCCTGGCATGTTTGCTTCTCCTCTCCTACCTGGGCATGTTTCTCTGGACTGGATACGAGCAAAGACAGCGGACTGACCCCCAGCTGGACTCCATACGTGCCATCAGAAGTTTTTCTGACCTGGAGACAAACAGCAGCATCCTCTGTGAGTTGAATCTGTCGGCCTACATACGTGATTCAATTAGCATTACGGTGCATCCACAAAACTCCAAAGAAATAAGGGAACCCTTAAATTAGATACACCAAAATATTTTTTTAAAAATGTAGTAAAGTAGATTTTATAATTTGTCAAAAACAAAATGCCGTAATCACTGGAAACCAAATCTATCAACGTTAAAAAATCTTAATTTACACTGAAGCCATTATGAAACCATTAAGATAAAACATTCCCCAAGTTTCTTTTATATATATATATATATATATATATATATATATATATATATATATATATATATATATATATATATATATATATATAAACATATATATATATATATAAATATATATATATATATGGGGGTGGCAGGGAGGGAAACGGTGGAAGAGCAGGGAGAGTGTTCAGCGTCCTGACGGCCTGGTGGATGAAACTGTCCCTCAGTCTGCTGGTTCTGGCCCGGAGGGTCCGCAACCTCCTCCCTGATGGCAGCAGACTGAAGAGGCTGTGTGGCGGGTGGATGGGGTCTCTCACAATGCTGAGGGCTTTGCGAGTCAAACGGCTGCTGTAAATGTCCTGAAGTGAGGGGAGAGAGACACCAACGATCTTCTCAGCTGCTCTCACGACGCGTTGAAGAGACTTGCAGCATTTTGCGGTGCAGGATCCGTACCACACGGTGATGCAGCTGGTCAGGATGCTCTCGATGGTGCCTCTGTAGAAGGTGTACCTGATGGGGGCCGGGGCTCTGGCTCTTCGCAGTTTGCGGAGGAAGTAGAGACGCTGCTGTGCCTTCTTGGCGAGTGATGCGGTGTTAACAGTCCAGGAGAGGTCCTCTGAGATGTGGACACCCAGGAACTTGGTGCTGCTCACCCTCTCCACAGTGGCACCGTTGATGGTCAGAGGAGCATGCTGGGTGTGTTGTCTCCTGAAGTCAGCAACAATCTCCTTGGTCTTCTCCACATTCAGGGAGAGATTGTTGTCGCTGCACCACTCTGCCAGGCGGCTCACTTCGCTCCTGTAGTTTGACTCATCGTTGTTGTTGATGAGACCCACCACAGTCGTGTCGTCCGCAAACTTTACGAAGAGGTTGGAGCTGTGAATCGGTGTGCAGTCGTGGGTCAGCAGGATGAAGAGGAGGGGGCTCAGCACACATCCCTGGGGGGCCCCTGTGCTCAGTGTGATGGTGCTGGATGTGTTGCCGCCGACCCGTACTGCCTGTGGTCTCCCAGTCAGGAAGTCCAACAGCCAGTTGCACAGCGAGGTGCTGATCCCCAGCTGGTCCAGTTTGTGAACGAGCTGCTGGGGGATGATGGTGTTGAATGCTGAACTGAAGTCGAGGGGTGAGGGCTGTGTGGAGGGCAGTGGAGATGGCGTCGTCAGTGGACCGGTTGGAGCGATATGCGAACTGGTAGGGGTCCAGAGGGGGGGGGAGAGCAGCCTTGATATGATGCATGACTAGCCGTTCAAAGCACTTCATGATGAGTGGAGTCAGTGCAACTGGACGGTAGTCGTTGGAGCAGGAGGGAGATGACCGTTTTGGGACCGGACGGATGTTGGTTGCTTTGAAGCACGTGGGAACCACCGCCTGACTCAGTGACATGTTAAAGATGTCTGTGAAGACATCCGTGAGTTCTCCTGCACAGTCTCTCAGTACGCGACCAGGTATGTTGTCAGGACCCGGAGCTTTGCGAGCGTTGATCCTGCTGAGGGATCTCCTCACACTGTCCGGTGACAGCGTCAGCACCTGGTCGCTGGGAGGGGGTGGTGCTTTCTGTGCGGCAATGGTGTTGTGTGCCTCGAAGCGGGCGAAGAAGGTGTTCAGCTCATTCAGCAGGGATGTGCTGCTCTCACAGGTCTGCGGAGGGGGCTTGTAGTCCGTAATGGTCTAAATCCCTCGCCACAGGCTCCGTGTGTCCCTGCTGTTGCTGAAACGGCGGGCTATCCTCCTGGAGTACCGTCTCTTGGCCTCCCTGATGCCATGGGACAGGTTGGTCGTAGCTGTCTTTAGACCCACTTTGTCTCCAGCTCTGAAGGCAGTGTTCCGAGTCTTCAGGAGTCTGTAGACTTCCTTTGTCATTCATGGCTTCTGGTTGGCTCTGACTTTAATGGTTTTGGAGTCTGTTACATCATCGATGCACTTGGCGATGTAGGCGGTAACAGACTCTGTGTACTCCTGGAGGTCTGTGGTGTTGTTGGTGGTGGCAGCTTCTCTGAACATGCTCCAGTCTGTGGTGTTGAAGCAGTCTCGAAGTGCCTCTGTGGACCCCTCTGGCCACACCCGGACCTGCTTCCAGACTGGTTTGACAGCTTTAACCAGTGGCCTGTATGCTGGCAGTAGCATGACAGTGATGTGGTCTGAGGCACCGAGGTGGGGGAGGGGGTGGGCTTTGTAGGCCGTCTTGTTGTTGGTGTAGACTTGGTCCAGAATGTTGTCTCCTCGCGTGGGGAACTTGATGTGGTGGTGAAGATTTGAAAAGATGGTCCTTGGGTCTGCGTGGTTGAAGTCCCCCGCCAGGATGAGGAAGGCCTCAGGGTGGGCTGTCTGCTGCTCGCTGATCCGCTGGTACAGCTCGGTCAGCGCCTCTCTCCTGGTGTTGGTGGAGGGGTTGGGGGGGATGTAAACAGCAGTGAGTAGTATGACCGAGTATTCGCGCGGTAGATAGAAAGGACGACATTTAATAATCATAAACTCCGCCAGGGGTGAGCAGTGTTTGCAGACCACCACAGCATCTCTACACCAAGCATCACGGAGGAAAACACAAAGGCCGCCGCCACGGCCCTTACCTGCCTCGGTGTGTGCTCGGTCCGCCCGGTAGCAGGTCAGCTGGTCGAGCTGGATGGAGTGGTCCGGTATGCTGTCATTGAGCCATGTTTCCGTGAACACAAAAACACAGCTCTCTCTCACGGTCCTCTCGGCGGAGCAGAGTAGTCGGATGTGGTCCAGTTTGTTGTCCAGCGAACGAACGTTGGCCAACACGATGGAGGGAACCGTCGGTTTGTTCGTTTCAAGAGTGTGTCCTCTATTATGCGTGGCCTCTGTTAGACACTGAGTCCTGAGGGTTGTGCGCATGGATGTTCAAATCGCCAACAAAAATTACACGGTCAAAATCAACACAGATCATAAACAGTATTTGAGAGGCCTGTAAACATTAAGAAACTACTCTGGATGAGACTTTCAGCTGTAAAGCCACATATTCAGAATAATGAAACCTTCCTGGAGATAACTGCTTACATTGAAATGATTCAATAAAAACGACTGCTACCCCTCCTCCTCTCCTGCCCACTCTGGCCTCACTGATAAAACTGTAACTCGGAGGGTCGACTCCATGAGAACAGCTGCATTGTTATTTTGGTCCAACCAAGTTTCAGTTAAAAACATAAAATCCAGGCTGTGTTCAGTGATAAAATCATTAATTAAAATGTTTTTCTAGCTAAATACCTAACATTTAATAAAGCCAACTTGCGTGTTTTAGAGGTATTATTTGCCCCCTTATGTTTGGGACAGTTTACTTTATTTAAAGAGTTTTTGGAGTGCATCTCTCTGTGTTTTGACCAGGCCACATTTCTCCTTCTGTCACCTAAAGTACAGAAATTTTATAACCGTCTAATAAACAGGGTCCACACATCAGACTGTGGAGACAGAACAAGATGGTGGTGTGGAGTGACTAAAGTGGGCGGGGCTGGGCGCTGTAATTTTGGCTGCTCTGATGGAGGCGGGGCTCGATGGCGAACCTTTGGCTGCACGGGTGGGGGGTTTATGAGGGACAAAAAACAGGTTGGGTTGGGCAGTAGATCTGAGCCCAGAGTTTACTCGTTCCATTATCTCCTTAGTGAATTTCAGGTTGGGGAAGAAGGAGAGAGGGAGGGAGAGGAGGGCGGTGACCTGTCAGGAGTTTGGGGGGCTGGAGACGGTCCTGGTCTTGGTCATTGGTGTTGTTGAGAGGATTGGAGGCAAAAAAAGACCCCTCTTCTTGCCTCTGATCTCTCTTTCCGAAGCTCTTCCTGGGTGGGGGCAGATGGAGGTCCTCCTCAAGGTTTCCACTGGGCTTTGTTTATTCAGTTTAACCCCTGACTTGTTAAAATTAAATCCATTTGCTTTAAACAGATGCCTGCATTCCCAAACATATTAAAATTGTTGTTAAATCAGAACATGCAGATATAAGCCATGTATTCAGTGCCAACAACCTGATGAAACTTTCCTCTCCTCCTCTGATGGGTGGTACCAGTCCACCGATACAGCTGCATTCTCAGAGCTCTGTTTGATAATCCAGTAAAGTCCCGTTTCAGGACCTCAGATTGTTGTTTGGACACTTTGTTTGACCCTGTATGCAGAACAATGTTTGTCACAGTTGGATATTCATCTGCAATTTGAAGAAATTTTCTACTTCAGATCGTTGACCTTATCCTTAGGAAAGCAGAGGACTTTAGTATTCTTACCGCACATCCTTTGTACATCCTTTACAGCAGAGTCCCCCACAATCAGAGTCTCGGGCCCAGCCTTCAGCTTTCCCTGTGTTCTTTTAATATTGAACAGATTTTTAGTCCTTAATTTGCTGCTTTGGGATGGATGGTCATCAGATAGAGATGCAGGGTACTTCGATAGTGGAGCAAATCTGTTTTGCAGTTTCACACTCAGTTGTTTTGGAGGTTTGTTGTTAACGTTTCCATTCACAGTTGTCCAGTCCTGTCGGTGCCACAGATTTCAGCAGTGCCGAGCCTGTAATATGTCCTCCCACTTTCAGGAGACAGGAAGGATTATCACTTGATGATTTATTATAATGCACAGTCTTCTTTCTTGGTCGTGGTATCTCTGCTCTTTATCCTTGTGCTTTAAGCGATTAAATTTGGTCTCTGCAGGAGGCTGTAGTGGTCATGTGTAGAGAGGGGAGGCATCTTGCTGCTGGTTGGCACCTTTCCAGGCTATTTAGCTGAGTGCTCGGTGCCCAGACGCTGTGTGTCGGCCACGCACACGGAGCGCTGAAGAAAACATTTTAGTCCTAGTAATCTATAAGTGTCCAGAAGCTACTGCAGGTAGGTTCACATGGGAAAAAAAGGAAAAAAATCAGGATTAAAATCAATACAAGAAGCAATGCAAGCATAGAGCAAGCAGAGGAAGGGTCCACACTGTAAGGAAGAAAGGGGTATTTAATAAGATATTTAAGCCAATACTCACATATAAAGCCAGTTTTTATTCTTGTTTCAAAATAAACTATAGTGATTTCTTTTTCCCATTTCAGAAAACCTGAAGGAGAACCTCAATGTTTATGTGAAGTCACTTCAGCAGCAGAATCCAAACCTTCGTATTACAAGAGTGAGACACACAGAGCAGCGAGGACTTGCTCATGCCAGAGCATCCGGGTGGAGGGCTGCTACTGCTGACGTGGTGGCTATCTTGGATGCACACATTGAAGTCCATGAGATGTGGTAGGGATTGTGGCAAATACATACATAGAACCTTTCAATTCAAAGGACATAACTGACTTAAATATTGTAGCCGGGCCAGTGTTCATACTTATTTACATATTTACATACACACACATGCATGCATAAATACATTTTGAAGAAGGTTTGTTGCACTGATGTGTGAACCACCTCTTCTTCATGTCCTCATACAGGGCTGAACCGATGCTGACACAGATCAAAGCTGACCGAACGGTGGTGGTGTCCCCTGTGTTTGACAGAGTCAACTTTGATGATCTCAAGGTTATTCAATACCACCCTGCTGCACATGCGTTCGACTGGGCTTTATGGTGCATGTATGAGGGGTTTTCACCTGATTACTACAAACTTAGCGACGGCTCTTTGCCTGGAAAGTAAGTGAAAGTTAAATTTTTTTTATTCAACCCATGTGGTTCCATGATCAGTCTAAACAAAATAGCTGCAAACTGCAGTTTCAAGTAACTTATATATATATATATATATTTATATATATATATATATATATATATATATATATATATATATATATATATATATATATATATATATATATATAAAATTACAATGATTTACTTAATGCCGATTTTTTTTCTTTAAATCCATCAATGGCAACAGTTTTCTTTCTCCATTTCAGGAGTCCATCTGTCATGGGGATCCTTGTAGCTGAAAGGAAATTTCTTGGAGAAATTGGACTCCTCGATGAAGGAATGAAAGTATATGGAGGAGAAAATGTTGAACTGGGAATTCGTGTAAGTAAATCCAAAAATTCTAACTCAAATAACATTCGATGACAGAGAGTCATGCCTTAAACTGATTCCAAAATAGTGACATATTTAATTTCAGATGCCCTAAAGCTAAAAACAAAAAAAAGGATCAAACCACTGCAAACAGTCAAGAAATGGAAAATATATGCCTTAGCAATATAGTGAATCCCATAGCAGACAAATGTGAACAATGAACAATGGCTCAGCACTTTAAAAGCAACTGTAATTGATTACGTGTCAAAATAGCTTGATTGAAATTCAGAACAAATATCGCTTACTGCATCACAATTTCAAATATCTGATCCACTGAACATGATCAGTCTCTGCATCATTGTGTCTTTTGATGTTTAAGTAATGTTTAATTTACTAAAAACTGTCATCTGCTACAAGATTTTGCAATGGAAAAGAAGGTAGCTGTCTTATTTCTTCATCTATTTGAACAGTCTTTGAGTTATGCCCAGAGTCAACAGGTGGATGTTAAACCAACATCAACTGCCAGAGCACATCTTAGTTTAAATTTTCCCATTGGTATCAAATACTCATTGGGACAAATTACAATGCAAATAAAAAAGGCTAAACTGTTTATTTTGCATGTGTATAAGTTTGTGAGTGTGCACATATGTGTTTGTTTTTTTTTGTTTGGCTTTGTACAATTTTTGCAGGATATAAAACATTCTCCCAAGTCTCAGACCTCAAACACTTTATTTGAGCTGCTGCTGGAAGTGGTGATGCACCGTTAACTGTGCAAACACCTGTTCTAGTACGATTTCCATGGAACAAATTTGTCCACCCATTTATGATAACCTGCCTTCTCCTCATTCTGTTTGAAAGGATGTTAAACATCCTGTTAAACATGGAGATAGGGAGTTCATGCTTTAGGCTTAAGGAGCAAATTACGACTACTGTGGTGGTAAAAATGTAATACCTCTGTATCTATGTGTATATATAATAATCACTAGGTGACTAATATATGAGTAAGACTTAAAATAACTGAAAAAAATTAAGCCCTGACAAATAGCGAGATTTCACTGAATTTAGTCATCTTTACATGCAAGGGGTCAAAATATGCTGATATGATCAGAAATCACAAAATTCCCACGAGACACAAGCCAAGGAGGGAACTAAAACAGCTTAGTTTGTTTCTCTGTCCACCAGAAGCCAAACATCAAGTCCAAAAAGTCAAGGAGCCAATAAAAGACCTTCATGGAGTTAACTATACTATCGGGCAAAACCCCAGTGGGAAAAAAAAAATGCATTACATCACAGTTGTGTTTCAGGACCTGAGTCAGAAGAAATGGGACAACATTATAGTTACAGTTACAGAGAAAGTCCCCTATCTGGAAAGTTACACCAGACAGCAGAACATTGGCATCTTTGATCCGCAGCTCTCCATGGACAGAACCCATCGTATCTCTGTCTCGAAACAAATTGAAACCAGCAGACCTCGACCATTCATAAAGAGGCTGCATTACTTCCGAACGAGGGAGCTCATGCTGCGATTGCTAGAGAGAAAGGTAACTTGGCCATCAATGGAGCAAGAATTCCTGTCTTTCCCAACTTTAACCCAGAGGTCAACAAGAGATTAGCTACCTTCTTGGAATCAAAACAAGAGCTTCACAGCACTAAGGTCAGGTTTGGTCTCCTTTACCCCGCCACTCTGCACTTCATCCATAACAAGAAACATGTGAGGTCCACCGACACGGCGGAGGCGCTTGCATTCATCCACAAGCATTTCTACACTACTCAGCCATCACTGCCTGGTTCTACCAGGAGGAAGACGTTTGAATGACAATTTTGTTATTCTGCCCCACTACCGATATGAATGCTGATATCCTGGATTTGTATGGCACGTTTGTTAACTGTTTTAAATAAGACTAACTTAAGGCTGCAATAAACATTTGTGTCACTAAGGTTTACGACAGAGATTAATTGTGCAGGGCTAACGCAAAATGTTCATTTGAAAGGTTTCAGTGGGTTTAAGGGAGGGATGCTGCCATATGCATGTAGATATAGGTTCAGTTTATAGGAGTAGACTATATGTCGTTGTTGTTGTTAGTGCAAGGTATGTTTTCTGTTTTTTATGTGCTCAGTGTCAGGTAAAAATTGTTGTAGAGTTACAGGCAATATATTAGTGAAATTGATAAGTTGGAATGTAAAAGGGCTGAATCACAGGATAAAGAGTAAAAAGTTTTTTTCCCCCATCTCCAACAGATTGGAGTAGGTATGATGTTTTTGCAGGGGACTCATCTCAGATAGGAGGACCACTCTATGATCCAGACTGGGTGGGACAAGCGATTCACTCAGGTTTTAACTTTAAAAGTAGAGGAGCAGCCATCCTTATACATATACAGGTTCCTTTTATCACAATGAACTGTCTGTGATAGCAGATTTGTGATTGTTGTAGGAAAGCTTTTTCAATTTGATTTATTTTTAGTTAACATCTACGCCTCTAATTTTGATGATGAGAATTTCTTTAGAAGACTGTTAAATTCAATTCCAAATTTAGATAGTCATCACCTTATTTTATCTGGAGATTTTAATCTAATGTTGATTCAGTTTTGGACCATCCCTCACATTCTCTAACAAGATTATCAAAATCTCAACAAATTATTCAGACTTTTATATAAAGAACCACAAGCTGAAAGAATCACGGAGGTCCAAAAGCCCAAGGGAACATTCTTTTTTTTTTTCTCCTTTTCAAGAATAGATTTTTCTTTAGTGGACCCTTTCATATCAAATATAGCTTTAGATTGTACGTATAACCCAATTGTGATCTCTGATTAGGCTCCAGTAAGTTTAATATTAAACATACCAGCCTTAAAAGAGGAGACAAAATTGATCCTCACCTACTCTCAGACTAACTTTGTACAGGTAGTCTCAGAAAAAAATTGATTTATTTCTGGAGACGAATAACAAAGATGATGTTTTCAACTCTTTGGGGAAACTTTTAAAGCTTTCCTCAGAGGCCAGATTATTGCTTACAATGCACACATTTAAAAAAGGAACAAAAAGGATACCCAAGTCTTATCTGGTCAAATAAAGGCTTTGGATGAGCCTCTGACACCAGAGTTGATAAAGAAGAGTGTTTGCTTACAAACAAAACATGACCTCATAACTAGCACCCAAGCAGAGAAACAAATGTTAAAATCTCACTCCAGATTCTATAACGACAAACCCTCTTAATTATTGGCAAACCTACTTCAGCAGCAGATGATGTACCAAATCATTTTGCAGATCAGATGACTCTGACTGAGGACCGTCACGAAAAATAATGATTGGTTTGAGAACTATTACTCAAAGTTATACACCTCTGAGTTGGTACGTAATCGTAATCAGATTGAGGCCTTTTTTCCAGTATAAGCATTTCTACTATTGATTCTGACCACAAGATGGCACTAGAACAAAACGTGAAATTAGAGGAAATAATCACTGCAATTGCTTCCCTGCAAAGTAGGCCCTGACGGCTTCCCTGCCGACCTTTAGAAAAAAAGTAAGGATAAATACAGAGATATTAGAAAACATTACACTCCCACCAACAGTCAGAGAGGCATCTATAATACTGTTGTTAAAGATAGACAAAGACCCATTTGTCTGCTCTTCATATAGACCTGTTATTTTAATAATTTGTGATAGCAAAGTTTTTTCAATGACTGTTGCTCTGCGTCTTGAAAAGGTTCTTCCATAGGTAATTTCTGATGATCACACTGGGTTTGTGCAGGGGAGACAGTCATATTCCAGTGTCCGCAGACATTTTAATATAATCTATTATGAATCTGATACCCAGTCTCCAGAAGCAGTTACATCACTCGATGGCGAAAAGGTGTTTGATCAGGTTCAATGGGACTATCTGTTATTCACACTCCATAAATTTGCTTTTGGTACTCAACTTCATCCAACTAATAAAACTTATCTACTATCCAGAACTGCCATTTAAATTATCTTGGAGTAAAGGTCACTAAATCCTATCATAACCTATTTGCTGGTAACTTTGTTTTTCTTTTACAAAGTGGTGAAGAAAATGTAAAAAAAAAAAAAAAAAAATTCTCTACTTATTACAAGCAATTGCCCTTTTTATTCCAACAACTGAAATACTCAAAAATGACAAATAAGCAGTAAATCGCCTAACAGAACACGTGTGACACCTCAAGCACCAGTCCTGGTGAAGTCAACAATGTCTCAGGAATTGTCCTCTTAAGTGTTAAAGGGTATAATAATGCTTAAGATGGATTACAATAATTACGATAATTAAAGCCAAGTATCCACACAACTTAATTCATCAATTTTCACCCCCAGAATTAAAACAATAAAAAATACTTCTTTTTTTTTTATTATTAAAATAGAAAAACTGTGCAGGTGGGGATGTGATATTTAAAAGGAACCCTGTAAATTAATCCTTTAAATCTAAAATAAATTTTGTGTATTCAATTAAATTCAGTTTTATTTATATAGCATCTTAGTACAATACAAAATGTGCCTAGGCACTTTACAGAAACCCAGAGCATGATAGTAGGCTCACTTTGTTATTGCCTTTATGTGTTTATCCAAATTTAGGTCTAAGTCCATCACTACACCATGTGATGCCATGGTTCTGGATAATACTTCCCAAGGGGTACATGTATAAACTGAACAAAATTTGCCCTATCACTGAAAACTGTGGGACACCAAAGCAGACTCTCGTCTGTGCAGAAGAAACCTCATTAAACTGAATGAACTGGAATATCTCAGATGAATATGATTTAAACCAGACTAGTGTTGCCCCTTTAATCCCCATAACACGTGCAATAAACTGCTGTGATCTACAGTATCAAAAGCAGCACCAAGGTCCAGCAGAACTAGTATGGACAAAAATCAATTATCTGAGCCCATTAGAAGGTCATTAGTGACTAGTGCTGTTTCTGTGCTATAATGCATTATTAACCCTAATTGAAAAATGTCAGACAGATCATTTCTATACAGGTGGTCACCTAACTGATTTTTAACTACCTTTTCCAGAATTTCAGATGTAAATGGTAGGTTAGAAATTAGGCTATAATTTTCTAGAATGTCTGGGTGTGAATGGTAGGTTAGAAATTGGTCTATTATTCGTTAGAATTTCTGGGTCGAGAGAGTTTTTTTGAGTAAAATTTTAATTACTGCAATTTTAAAAACTTGTCCTGATTTCAAAGATAGGTTGATCTGATCCAATATTGGTGTACCAATAAAAGAGAAAAAAATTTGATTAGCCGAGCTGGGATGGGGTCTAACAGATGCATGGACAAGTTAGGTTTATTTATTTATTTATTTTATTTTTTTTTTCTTTTTCTGATCATTCTTGTCAGTGTGGACATCGTGCACACGCTGTATGTACAATGCACACCGAAATTAGTCTGCTTTTAACCCATCAACTAGTTTCACTAGTGAGCAGTGGGGCTGCTAGAACCAGCGCCCCGGGGAGCAATTGGGAGTTAAGGGCCTTGCTCAGGGGCCCCCAGTGATTTACCATTGTGGGCAGCCCTGGGCTTGAACCTGGGTCCTCCACTCCAGCCACCACTCCCCCACTTATTGATGACTGGGGTATGAACGAAAAAGTTTAGAGCTAGGTCAGGATCTGAGCACGTCACTGAAGCCAGTCATTAAAATGTGAAATTCAAATATTAAAGTTCCTGTTAGTAAGCTTAAAATGCAAAAGGATATGGCATCCAGGATAGTAAACATGCATTTGCAAAAACTGCATTTTTGCTCATGTAGGTGTGGACGTGTGGAGGCAGTATTGAAGTAGTTCCATGTTCAAAGATTGCCCACATTGAGAGGCACCACAAACCCTACATGCTGGACTTGAGCTCTGCCATGAGGCGAAATGCCCTGAGGGTCGCAGAAGTCTGGATGGATGATTACAAACACAACATCAACTTGGCATGGAATTTGCCATTTGAGGTACCAAACTGAATGACACGTGACGCTTCTGCGCAGGAATTTAAAATAAATGTTCAAGAGTTTGTGGATGAATGCTTCATGTGTACATATTTATTGCCATCTATTCTTGTTTGTAATTGTTTCTTAGCATTAAATGGAGCACAACTGTATACCAGAAGCACATGATCTCCACTCTTGAGTTGGTTGGGGTTACAACAGTGGAGTTCACATGCTTCCAGTTTACAGTGGAGCTCCATTGCCTTACAGCCTGTAGTCAGACCCTTCACGAGGTGCACATCAGGCTACAGCAGAGATTATAATATAGGGTTCTCCACTACAGTGGACATAAATCATTGGTTTGACACAGAAGCATAAACCAAACTTCAAAAGTTTCACTCAAAACATATCAAGCATGTATGTTCTTTGTCTTTGCAGAATCATGGTATTGACATTGGAGATGTATCTGAGAGGAAGAAACTCAGAGAAAACTTGAACTGTAAACCTTTCAAGTGGTACCTGGAGAACGTGTACCCTAAGTTGGATCCCTGGGACAACCTACTTGCCTATGGAGGAGTAGGTTTATATAATTTGTCTATTATGCATGTCAGCTGAATATCCACGTGACCATGTTTGACAATGACACTTCTTGTTTCCTGAATGGCAGTTGAAGAACCTTGATGCAGACATGTGCTTAGACCAAGGCCCAGTACCAGGTCACACACCCATCGCATACCAGTGCCACTACTATGGACCTCAGGTAAGTGAAGCAGCTAGTGGTTGTTTTGAGTAGTGACTGTAGTCTATAAGCCCAACTTTTGTTTTCCTGTCACTGTTGATTCATTTAACAACCTGATCTGCTTTCTCGTGTCTTTATATTTACAAGTACACATATTACCGCACAACTGGTGAGCTCTACATCGGCGGCATCAAGTCCCATAAGTACAATGACAACCGGTGTTTAACTGACAGAGGGAACACAAGTACTGAACCTGGCCTGTACGACTGTAGAGAAGCTGTGCAGAAAGGAATGGGAATATACTGGGATTTCACTCAGGTACACCAAGATGAGAGTCTGACAACTAAGAAATAAATCGTGTCACTGATCACTGATTCTCTCTTCCAGGGCAAAGAAGTAAAAAACAGAGGGACCAGGAGATGCCTGGAAATTGAAAGAAATGTGCTTTTAATACGAGAATGCACTGGTCAAAGATGGGAAATCCAAAACATAATCAAAGCTTTTTAAAGTGTTTTTGAAAGACAAGAAGTGCTCTTCTCTGCTCATAACTCAGAGGGTCATAACACATGAATGTGTCAGATATCATCATTTCTGTTAATTCAAGTGCAAAATTGCAAAAGAACAAAAGGAAGTAAAACTGTAATTATTTCTTTTACATCTCATGACTGGCGCTCAGGGTTTTTAAGAGATTCTGCTTTTCATTTATTTTCTTAATTTGTCTTTAATCAACTCTACAGTCTATCTTTAGTCAATAAAAAAAAATTTCTAAATGCAGATTGGTAAAACATCAAATAAAGTTAAAAGTGCTTATTCTCCCATTTGTCAGACGTTCTTTCTCAACATACTTAAATGTTTTTAAATAGTTACTTGGTTATGAAATGCCTGGTAGGTGTTTCCAGGGGAATAAATCTTTGCAAAGCTGTGCGACTGGAACTGCATTTCAAAACAACACCATCTCGCCAATAATGCATTTCCAGAATGTATGTATATCAGGATTAGAGGTATTAAGACGATGACAGAGTTCTTATGATTTTGTCTTTATTTATCACCACAATAAATTTGAAATAAAAGAATCAAGATGTGATCAAAGTGAAGACTTCCAGCATTAAGGGGTTTCATAAAAATACAAAACGCACACAGAATGAGAACAATAAGAAAAATAATTACCTCTTTAAATAGAATTTGCAATAATCGTCTTTGTACTTTTTTTTGTAACCACAGTTCAAGTCTGTTTTGCATAAATGCTGCTGCACTACGATGTAAAATATCAATACTTTAAAGAAATGCCAAAGGAGTTACTTCATGTGATTATGCTGATGTGGAAGCTGCACCTTGACGTTACTTTTTCCCCCTTCACACAATGCAAAAGTATGCTCTTATTTTAATATAATGAGGGGATTGTTAGATCCCATTTTATTTTGAAAATTCCTGTCTCCAGCTTAATCAGCTGATTGATCCAGTGGTTTGTTTGCTGAAACTACACAGGCAGGTCCTTCAAGCTCTCCTTCCATTCAGCAGCGCATTTAAGTTTTGTGTATATCATTTAATTATATTTGTTATTGTTAACCATGAACAACTACGCTCAAATCCCCGTGCTGTCTATGAATATGTTCTGCGAGGGACTTGTGGGAGGAGATGTAATTGGTTAGTGGAGATTCACGGGCGCCGTAGTCTGGCAGAGAACCAGTCGCCCACTAGTTCAGCTACTGGAAGGGCGGCTCCAGAGGGAAAGAGCACATGGGGGCTTTCTGGAAAATCAGTCTGTGGGTGTGATTATTGTCTGTCCAGACCATGACACAGACAAGTGCTGTGAAAGAAACTTCAGTGATGACTCTAGATACAGTTTTTTGTGTGTATGATTGAATTTAAGATCTTCCTTTAACACTGAAGCCACAATGATTTAACACAATTACGTAAATATTTATAAAATTGTAGGTTTTGGACTAAGCAAGATTTCAGACTAACCTGAAGTGATAAATGATTAAAATGTATAAACAAAATACAAACATACATGTTTTTCGGACTGTGGTAGGAAACCCACGCAAGCACGGGGAGAATATGCAAACTTCTCCCGTAGCTCTTGATATACTTTACTAATTGCTCATCAGTCATGTTTATACCATACTAACTTTATTTATAAAGCACTTAAAACAACCACAGCTGAAACAAAGTGCTTCACATGGCTGAACACTAAGAACTATAAGAAACAACAGATTAAAAACATCAGACATATATAAAAACATGACAAAAGAACAATTTAAATTTAACACAATAAGACCAATTAAAACAGGATTAAATAAAGAAACAAAGTCCTGCTGCGGTTGAAAGCCGAAGAATAGAAATGGGTTTTGATACGGGTTTTAAAAATGGAAAGTGAAGATGCCTCCCGAATGTGCAAGGGCAGGTTGTTCCACAGTTGGGAAGCAGCAGTAGAGAAGGTCCTGCCCCCTCTGAGCTTCCTCCTGGACCTCGGTACCTGCAGGAGCAGCATGTCAGCCCACCTGAGGGACCGAGAAGGTAAGTAGGGGTCAAGAAGCTCAGAGAGGTAAGGTAGGGTAGGATCATTTAAACGTTTAAAAGACAAAGAGAAGATGACAAACGTCAATCTGAAAAAATAAAACTGGGTAAAAACGTTATATCTACAAAGCACATGAAAACAAATGTTTATGTCACTACGCAAAAAATAACAAATGGATGGATTTGTCCGTTCCAACAGACCTTTAACCATAGCAGCCAATTTGACGTGAAATAGTTTGACCGCACAGGTGTATTACTGAGGATTTAATCCCACCTTTGTCCATATTCTTCAGCTAATCAATGTGCACAGATGCAGAAATCAATGTAGACATCCTTAATGCACCTAAGACTATTTTTAGTAAAACTTGAAAAATAATTGGCAAGGTGTGAGATAATTTTGCATATTTTCCATGAGTTTTTTTTTTTTTTTTCCAATAACATTGTAAGAAACATTTGATGTTTTAGGAAGTTGAATATCTCCTCCTCTGAGGCCATTCTTGTTGTATGTTTTGGCTTCATTAATATTTGGTTAACTTTGTGAACCCGCTTTTTAAATGTAATTTTTTTCTTCGATGTTTCTTTGATGGCTCCAGTTTCCTGATGTGGGTTTGTATAATATTTCATGAGGGTTTTTTTTCCCCCAAGCGATTTTAATTTTGACAGTTTTATGATGTTTTTCACCAAATAATGCTGGTTAGCCCTGGTTTTTGGACTTGTTGATAAAAATCACCACTTTTTTCCTTCTCCTTCTTTTTCAGTTTAGATATTGTTGTTATCTGATTTGGAGTTGTTTACGTAAGAGCTGACATACACATATGTAGACTTCCCACTTTTTGTTGTCTATTACTTACTATTTAATTTTTTAACAGAGACCCAAAGCAACACGAAAAAAAACTGGTCTTAGGAGAATTTTTTTTTTTTAACCAAGTTCTTCACCAAATAATGCTCCCTCTGATATGACGTTACACACAGGACCATGGGATTGATATTGGTGATGTGTCACAGAGGAAAATACTCAGAGAAAAGCTGAAATGTAAGCCCTTCAAGTGGTACCTGCACAACGTCTACACAAGACTGGAGACCTTGGATAACATCCTGGGATACGGTGTGGTAAGGGTCATTACTCTAATCAAGATATTACTGAGTCTGAATTCTGTTTAGGAAATATGGTATTAACCACATTAGTTGTATTTTCTAAGCTCTGAATATGTCGCTGTGCATTTGCTGCATGTGGACATTCATTTTTCAATGATATAAAATAATAGTCACGTGTGATTGAATATACGACAAATAAAGAACCGTGACACCGCAGCTGAAGAACACCCTTTTTAGGAGCTACTGTGTGGACCAGGGAGACCTTCCAGGGAATATCCCCATGTTGTATGAGTGCCACTTCCAACAACCGCAGGTAATCGTTCAACAAACAATAGTATTTTTTTTTTATTACCATTAATATCTGAAATTATTAACAGATCCTAAATCATAATTTACCCCTTGTCACCAGCACTGCTACTACAACACAGATGGTGAAATCATCGTTGGGGGGATTCAATCTCACAAATACACCAGCAATCGCTGTCTGGTGGATCCAGGCTCTGGAAGCGTTCCCACTCTGCACGAGTGTCAGCTGGCAAAGCTGAACCAACTACACATGCACTGGGACTTCAAACAAGTAAGACCTTGGTTGGCAACAATCACGGCAGTATTTACTACTGCTAAGTCTTTCCAGCCTTACTCAAGCACCTACATTCACTCTACGGAGGCAGGATTTGATACGATGCACCACCCCTGCACACACTCCACTGTCTACATACCAGTGATATTCAGCAGAGAAAGTATGTGTAGCTGGTAAACATGGTGAGATGTAGAAAAAGAATGTATGGAAAGGAGTGGGACAGTGAGGCTGAGTTGAGAACACATGTAAAGCCCTGAAGAGGTGACTATAAAATGCATTGCAGGTTTTGTAGCACAAAGATACAGGCACATTGGAAGATATTAACCACAACAAAAACATAAAAAAGGACAAGATTGAAGGCTTTCCTGGCTCACCGAGACTGTTGATAAATGTTGCTTGTGCAGCTTGGTTGGAGGTAAAATCTATTAAACGTACCAGAGTTTTGTGTCTATTATGATTCTGAGTTAAGCCTCTTCAGAGAGGAGGCTGCGAACCCTCCAGGGCAGAACCAGCCGACTGACGGACAGCTTCATCCACCAGGCCGCCAGGAAGCTGAACACTATTTTACGTGAATTTTTAATTATAAATGGATACTTGAACATTTTTAAGTTTAAGCATCTGATGTTGTGAATCATGCCAAGTGAAAATGATATCTCAAGACACACGATCAAGAATTGTTCTGAAGTAGACCTCAGCTGCACACTTGAACAACACTGCTTAGAAAATTGTGGACAAATGAAACCAGAGTTAAAGTGTTTGGGAAGAAAACTCAGCCCGCATCACCTGTCATCATTAAAGGGAAAATGAATTGTATGTTTCCAAAAATGTCCTACAGAACCATGTCAGGGTGCCTGTTTCTACCAGCTGAAATTAAGTAGAAGTTGAGTGATGGAGCAGGACATGGCCCCCAGACCATCAACGTCAATCCACCACAGAACGACTTCAGAAATAGATAGTCTACTTTTTGGTGCGGCCCAGACAGAGCTCAGACCTTTACCTCTTTAAAATGCTGTGGGATGACCTCAAGAGAGGTGTTCACACCAGACATCCTAAACTATGGGAAGCTGGAAGACTTCTCTAAACAGGAACCATGAAAAATTCATCCTAAAACACATCCTTTGAGTCACTGCAGTCAAAAGGAGGTTCAATCAGCTATTACCTCAAAGGATTCACTAATTTTCCCTCCAGCACTTTGAATATTTATTGGATGTTTGATGCAATCAAAATAAATTATGATTGTCTGTGTGTCATCATCTTAAGCACAATATATTTGATTATTTTGGTTACTAAGATTAAGATCGTATCACATTTTATTTTAATCATGCACAAAATCATTTAATCACACGGAGTTCAAGTACTTTGTCTCTTCACTGCATACTGTGCAAAATGTGAGTAGAACAAAGTTGAACAAGTGCTATGCGACTTGTTTATTATATAATCTGGACCAAAAACATGTCTAAAGCAGGTTAAGGAACGCTGGTCTTCGATTGCCGCTGTCCTGCATGTTTGTCGTTACCCTGCTTAATCACGCCCTAATACAAATGACTTTGTCATTAATAGTCTTAATAGTTTTGATGACAAGCTGACAATGACCATTGTTTAGAATCAGGTGTGTTGATGCAGGGAAACATCTAAAACATGCAGGACAGTGGCACTCGAGGACCACCCCTGGTCTGAAGAACACAAACTTGACAGTCAAAACAAAACTCAACACATTCTTTGAAGGGAAGACTTCGACGTTCAAGGATGTTGAAGACTTCTAAAAATCAGTAAATGACACATGTCATTCTGAGAACTCAGACTCGTGATGAAGAGCCTAAATTCATTTATTTGGAGAGAGGAGTAGTTTGTTTTAAGGAGTTTTAGAGGGCTAGCGAGATGGGTCCACCAAGCTGTGTGTAATCACACACTGATACTGCACTGCTGAGTAGCCTGCAGGAATTACCAAAGACGAAACACGCACCTTAACTCAGATGGCTTTATTTTTTTTTTTTTTTTTTGCACTAATATGATATGCTATTTAATTTGCCACTGTGAACATCATTTTTTTAAATTAATGTAAACCAGTAAAGAACATAAACTCTCAATAACAAAAAACATGTAAAAATGTGGAATGCTTCTTTCATGCGAAATACAATAAACAGTAAAACAATAAAATAGTTGATATTTTCAGTTTTATTTAAATGACAAACAGAAATTACTGTGGTAATATTTCAGGGAGACCTATTAATCATATTCATCAGCTGCCCATCCATCCAGCCATCCATCCAATATACATGCTTTATCCTTTTTTAGGGTCACGGGGGTCTGCCGGAGCCTATCCCGACTCATTACAGGCGAGAGGCAGGGGTCCACCCTGGACAGGTCTCCAGTCTATAACAGGGCCACATACAAAGACAAACAACCCTGCACGCTCACATTCACACCTACGGGCAATTTAGAATGATCAATCAGCCTAACATGCATGTTTTTGGACTGTGGGAGGAACCCAGAGTACCCGGAGGGAACCCACGCAAGCACAGGGAGAACATGGAAACTCCACACAGAAAGACCCTCACCCGGGAATCGAATCAGCTGGACAATTATTAGATATTATTTTAATAATTAGCATCTGCTGTAGAAAACCCCATATTGGTCAACCACTAAAAATATGGACACTAAATTAAACAACAATGTTCAGAACAAAGTAGTTTTACAAGCAAACCAAGAACAAAGAACAGCTGTGAGGAGATCCTCGGAGCAGATAGATGTTTGTGATGATTCTCTGTTTAGATTTTATTTAGCTTTAAGAGACCCAGATTGCCACATTTCCCGTTTGTATACTAAAAAGAAAAACAAAAAAAACTAGAAAACAAAAATGGATATTTTTAACCTTGATGCTGCATTTACTTTTGCGTAGCACTGCGTTTTTTTTTTATCAGCACATCACTTACAGTCTATATAATTTCTAAATTATATGCACTACTTACAGTATTTTTTCAGATATTTTCTAGAGTATTTTGCTTCATAAAGAATGCCACATAACATAATGTTGTGGAAGCAGCTCTGGCGCAAACATTTAAATGAAGGTTCTGATCCAATATAGAAAACCCATTCTGGGCGGTCCTGCTGTTGTGGACTCACCTTTGGTTGTCGAAACATACCTGTAAGGAGGATGGTTGAGAGCAGCGGTGAAGGACCACATCTCAGGGAGACCCGCAGCAAATCAAAACGCAGCAGTCTCAGTCCAACCACGACGCACTACTTTGCCCGCATATATCGCGTAAACTGTCTCTCCAGGAAGTTCTGCGCGTCACATCATGTGGTGCGTTATCGAGGTCTGTTACAAAGGTCTCGGTGGGTGAGCTGCAAACATGAGAGCAGTGACTGTGAAGTGGCCCGTCATCGCCCTGGCATGTTTGCTTCTCCTCTCCTACCTGGGCATGTTTCTCTGGACTGGATACGAGCAAAGACAGCGGACTGACCCCCAGCTGGACTCCATACGTGCCATCAGAAGTTTTTCTGACCTGGAGACAAACAGCAGCATCCTCTGTGAGTTGAATCAGTACATAGGATACAGACATGACTCTCGTGAAAATAAACAAGGGAAAACTTAAATTAGACACGAGAAAATTGTTGTAAATATTTGCCAAAGTACAAGAATGTACAAGAATACAACAAAATGCTGTATCATGGGTTACTGGAAACCAAATCCAAACAACTTCACTGACTTTAAATTAAACTAAAGCTATTCACTGTTATCGTATTTAGTATAATAGTGATTTCATCCATTCCTTTCCTGTTCCTGTTCTTACCTTTTAGCTTTTAATAATCATCTCAAGGATTCTGTTTCTTTAAAAATAGTGAAAATGAATGTTTAATATGAAAGACCTTTCTTCTATACTGTAAGTTTTTTTTGTTTGGTTTGTTTTTATCACGTTCACTCTCTCCCTGTCAATCTTGATCTCTCACACTTTCAAAGACAATGTGCTCAAGGCTTTTGAGCAAAAGCAGGATGCCATGCAGAAAGTACTGGAAGAAGGCAGAGAGAGCCAAAGAAAAACTGCAGAGCTCCTACTGCAGGCAATCCAGGGGCAGTTTCAGCAGAAAGAGCAGCTGAATAAAATCCATCCTAAAAATGAAAAACCCAGAAAACTGTTCCCTCAATCTGCCCTGTTCAAGAACTGGGGAGATGATCTGTCCGAGGAGGAACAAAAAGAGGCACAGAAGCTGTTTGAGAATTATGGATACAATGTTTTTCTGAGTGATCGCCTTCCTTTAGATCGACCTCTTCAAGACACGAGGGATCCCAGGTAGAAGCTCCATTTTCAAGTTGTTGTTTTTTTTCTTTTATAATTATTTCTAAATCTTTCTAGCCTGGCTGGCCATGGGTTTTGCTGATATGGTCGATACTATTCTGATCGTATTTCTGCTGAGGTCACATGTTTCGTTTCTCTGATTGGTTGCATGGCTTTGCAATAGCGCCCAGAGGCGGTTTCCTCTGCATCTGCTGGTACTGCCCAAAGGACATCATTTATGTCAAAAAGGAAAAGATTTGGGAAGGCTGGCCAGGCTAGAGTCTTTTTACCTAATGCCTGTTTTAAATGGTTAAATGTACATTTCATGTTAAACTTCACAGAATTAATTGCTTCATTATTACATCATTTACCTCATTGTTCACAAATGTAGTTTTGGCAAATAATTGAGCTTTTTAACAAAAGAGACAGGAGAACTGAATAAACATAATCTCTCTGTGAACAGATGTTTAAAAAAAAGTTACCCAAAGGACCTGCCAAGTCTCGGAGTGGTGTTGATCTACCTGGATGAAGCATTATCTGTTATCAAAAGAGCGTTGCGCAGCATCATTGACCGCACCCCTAAAGACCTGCTGAAGGAGATAATAATGGTGGATGACAGCAGCTCTAATGGTAGGTTTGCTATTATAAGACTGTAAACACTCGTGCATGAAGCAAAAGCTCACCTCACATTTACAGACAGCACTGCTGAGTGTCAAGGAAGGCTTAAAACAACTGTTTTTCTGTATGAACTCTCTCTGTTTCTGGCAGTTAAATAATATAATGTAAAAAAGATCACAGCTAAATTGAATTTTTATTGTATGTGACCAATACCTTTAACACAGTCTATTTATTCTAAAACATTATCCATCCATTACATATTCTTCCCATTCAGGTTTGTGAGGTTTTAAGTTTGAAACAAAGCTATTTTGTCATATCAAACGTCATGTTTTGAATTGGTTTTGCATTTTTATGTGTACAATTTACATTCACGAAATGTATGTTGTTGTTGTTTTTTCCATTTCAGAAAACCTGAAGGAGGACCTCAATGTTCATGTGAAGTCACTTCAGCAGCAGAATCCAAACCTTCGTATTACAAGAGTGAGACACACAGAGCAGCGAGGACTTGCTCATGCCAGAGCATCCGGGTGGAGGGCTGCCACTGCTGACGTGGTGGCTATCTTGGATGCACACATTGAAGTCCATGAGATGTGGTAGGGATTGTGGCTTGAATCTTCTCAATTCAAAGCTCAATTCATCAGTCTGGAGTTAGACGATATTATCTTCAGGGGACAAACACTGACAGATTATGTAGAACCTGCATTTGGACACCTTTGGATCAACATACAACCAATCAGAAACCATTGCATGTGACATCCATCCATCCATACATATATCCATACATACATACATACATACACACTTCATTGGGGTGGAGTGGCTAACTGGGACTAGAACATATCCCAGCTGTCTTGAGGCAGGGGCACACCCTGAGACCCTGGACAGGTCGCCAGGTCATCGTGGGACAAGCAGACGAGTACAATATAGACTATATTGCCAAAGGTTCTCGCTCATCCATCAAAATAATCTGAATCATTTGTTCCAATCACTTCCATGGCCACAGGTGTATAAAATCAAGCACCTATCAATGCAGACTTTTTACAACTATTTGTGAAAGAATAGGTCGCCATCAGGAGCTCAGTGAATTCCAGCGTGGAACTGTGATAGGATGAAAACTGTGCAATAAATCCAGTCATGAAATTTCCTCTCTCCTAAATATTCCACAGTCAACTGTCAGCTGTATTATAAGAACATGGAAGTGTTTGGGAATGACAGCAACTCAGCAACAAAATGGTAGGTCATGTAAACTGACGTAGCGGAGTCAACAGATGCTGAGGCGCATATTGTGAAGAGGTCGCCATCTTTCTGCAGAATCAACGGCTACAGACCTCCAGACTTTATGAGTCCTTCAGATTATCTCAAGAACAGTGCAGAGAGCTTCATGGAATGGGTTTCCATGGCCGAGCAGCTGCATCCAAGCCAAACATCATCAAGTGAAATGCAAAGTGTCAGATGCAGTGGTGTAAAACACACCGCCACTGGACTCTAGCAGTGGAGACACGTTCTGTGGAGTGATGAGTCTGGGTTTGGCGGTTACCAGGAGAACGATACTTGTCTGGCTGGAATGTCATTCGCTTTCTACAAGATCTAGGAGATGTTCACACAGAAGATTCATTAAGAACTTTAGTTGGGCACAGGGCACAGCATTGTTGGTGGTAATTAGTGTATTGCACAGACGGGTAACATTTTAGCCACACAGTCTTTTCTAAAGCGGCAACTGTGAAACTGGCATGCTGGTCCATGAATGGGGAGAGGTCTTATTTGACTTCTATTAGCTGCACCGTGACATTGCTCATGCTGTCGCCATCTTTCGAAGGCTATTAAAGGCCTTGTTGTTGTTGTTGTTGTTGTGTGGACATCAAGTACTACCTCCTCTGGTTCGCCTTGGCATCTCTGGCATCAGTTAAAAAAAACAAAAAGCTCTGGTCAAAATACTTATAGACTTTGGTCAAAAAAATTATACTTGAACCAAAAATATTAAGAGTGCATGGACTGTGTTTTTCAATAGCCTTCTCATTAATATAATTGTTTTTTTAATTAATATTTTTTCATCCCCATTTCAACGCTGTGCTGCTTGAGGGATTTCCTTTGTTACTTTTTTATTTTTACCACCTGTTATGATCAGTAATCTTAGCAACGAACGAGTCTTTTATGAGCAGGGGTAGATGGTCGAGATATCAAGAAGGCATATTGTACCCAGACTAAGAACCCAAATCCCCCTTGAAGAGGAAACGTGGATGTAGAAAAGCAGCAACATGAAGAGAAAGACAGAAAGAAGTTTAAACCAGCCCTTCCAACTGCAATCATCAGTATCGTCGGGTCTCTCGTCAAAAAAGATGGACGAGCTTGAAACGCTGACGGGCAGACAGATATTTGACAAGGAGCGGAAGAAGAAATGGTGGTGGAATTGCAGCGTTTGTCAACAACCGATGGTGTAATCCAGGACTTACTCGTTTCTGCAGCCCGGATATTGAACTGTTAGCTATGAGTTTTCATCCTTAATATCTACCAAGAGAGTTCACCAGTGTTATTGTGGAGGCAGGTCACATCCCGCCATCAGCTGGTACAGATGCTGCGCGCCATGTCATCAGCTCTGCCGTTGCTAAACTACTGACAGAACAACCCAGCTCATTTCTTGGTATCACTTATTTCTGCCACGTTTCCAACGTTTAAACAGTTTTTAAGTGCTCCGCCAGAGAAAACATAGTGTTTGATTTGTTTTATGCAAATAGAAGGGATGCATACAACTCATCCGCATGACCTGCTCTTTTCAAGGCAAATCATAATCTGGTCTTCTCTCCTTCACCTACAAACCCATCAACCAGAGACAACCTGTGACTGTGTGGACTGTGAGGAGGTGGTCACAGGAAGCTGAAGAAACTCTGTAGAGTGCACCTGGGATGCACTCTGTGAACCACATGGAGATAATGTCAGTGTAAGATAAAAAGCAATAAAGAAGGTCATAGGCTTCAAGCAGAAGGAGCATCAGACATGAACTGAACACATTCTTCAACAGGTTCAGTTCAGAAACAAGCTCAGCATCCTCCTCGCCCACACCCAGCCAAACAGATCTCCAATCTTTCCTTGACCCACAGCTTTTCTTTTACACCTCAACTGACACATCTTCCACCTCAGTCATGGATCCTGCTGCTGCTTCATTGTTGTTTTGCTGCCGACCACACCTGGAGATGCTGGTCTGCAGCCACCAGTCATTTTTTATCATTTTGCTTTATTCCGGGGTTCTTTGGTCTAATACTAATTTTAAAGCCACACAAAGGAGTTGTTTTTTTTCCATGTTAAAATATCAGTTTTATTTTTAGGACCATCCTGATCCTCTCTTGCAACAACTATGTGTCACATTACGACATTAAGTCACAAATCAACGAGAATGAAACTAATTAAGAGAGGGAAAATGAGAATGATCGAGTAAGGAACCAAACAATATATAAATGGCATGTTGTGAGTGACTGTGGGCATATTTTGAAAAAGGTTTGATGATGTGTGAACCACCTCTTCTTCATGTCATCATACAGGGCTGAACCGATGCTGACACAGATCAAAGCTGACCGAACGGTGGTGGTGTCCCCTGTGTTTGACAGAGTCAACTTTGATGATCTCAAGGTTATTCAATACCACCCTGCTGCACATGCGTTCGACTGGGCTTTATGGTGCATGTATGAGGGGTTTTCATCTGATTACTACAAACTTAGCGACAGCTCTTTGCCTGGAAAGTAAGTGAAAGTGAAATTTGTCAGGCTTCTGTGATTTATAGAGTTATCATAATGTTTTTGGGCCCTTTCATGTTTTGTAGCATGTTTTGTTAGATTTCTGACTCATATTAAAACGTGTTTAACTCATTTGTTTTATGCACACATACAATAACCAACAATGAGAAAGTAAAAGTAGGAATTTAGATTCTTTTATGAAATGCACAAAACGTAATACTTTTGCACATGGTTTATTTAACACCCTTCACTTCATGTTGGGTTAAAACAACTCTGGCATCAATCGCAGTTTCAAGACATTTTAGGAAGGACCCTACAAACTTTACAAAACTTGGGATGGTATGAAATGGGACATGATGTGACAGATGGATGCCGCAATTGTACCAGTCAGTTGTGGTGAAAGTGGGCGTACTTGATTTACCAATCAATCTATATTCCACCTTAACGTAACGGTTGTGAGCTGAGGCAAGTGACTGAAACAATAAAGTCATAAACACAAGCTGTTAAAATGAACCCTCTTTGAAGGCTGGCTATGCTAACCCTTATGGATAAGGGTGAGGAGTTAAATAACGTAGGAAAGGCTCAAAGTTGAGTCACTGGTACTCCTATATGGAAGTGGGAATGACTCAGCGATTTTCACGGTTATTTACACTTAGGATTGCTCTTATATACATCTTGCTTTCCTCTTTTCTTACTAGTCTTCTATTCATTCTCTTGGGAGCAGGGTTCGAGCTGTTTTGTCGTGGTGTGGATGGGAAGATAAATGAAGTAAGGGTTACCTTGAAAGAGGACCTTGTTAGGAAAGTTCTTTAGGTGAAAAGAGTGTCAAAGTGATGAGTCTGGAGTTTGAAACTGAGGGTGTGATGATCAGTGGTGTTAGTGGTTATACTCAACAGGTAAGATGTGAGTTAAAAGACATGGATACCTGTGAGGTAGATGAAGTGATGGAGAATATCTGCAGAGATGAAAGAGAGGTGATTGTGTTGGAATTCAGTAGACATGTTGGAGAAGCCATCACAGGTGATGAGGAAGGGATCGGCAGGTTTGATATCCAGGATAGCAACCCAGAAGGTAGGCTTTGCAAAAAGAATGGAAATGGTTGTACTGAATACCTTTTTTTAGAAGAGGCAGGATTACAGGGAGATCAGTGACTGTAAAGGTTGTGATAGGTGAGAGTGTAGCCGGATGGCATAGGATGGTCATGTGTATAGTGGCGGTGAGGAAGATGAAGAAGTGGTGGAAGCTGAAAAGGGAACAATGTTGTGCGGTTTTCAAAGAGGAGTTGAGACAGGCTCTGGGTGTCAGGAATGGCAATTCCCGGGGTGATATGAGATAAAAGACCACCAGGAAGAATGAAATAAAAGGTGTAAAGATGGTGGTGAAAGAGGTGATTTATGGTTTAGAGACTGCGGCTCTAAGGAAAAATGTTGAGGTGCTCCTTGAGAGTGACGAGGATGGATAGGATCAGGAATGAGTACATTAGAGGGACGGCACATGTTAGGTGTTATGGATAAAAAAGTCAACAGACTAGATTGAGTTGGTTTGGACATGTACAGAGGACGGATAGTGGACATACATTTGAAGGATGATGAGGTTAGAAGTGACAGAAGGGAGACCTAGAGGAAGAGCAGAGGAGATAATAAATCAGATGTTTGTATATTTTCTTGTAACACTGATTAACACTATATTTTTACATGAATCAGTTTCCTTACTTCACTTCAGGAGTCCATCTGTCATGGGGATCCTTGTAGCTGAAAGGAAATTTCTTGGAGAAATCGGACTCTTCGATGAAGGAATGAAAGTATATGGAGGAGAAAATGTTGAACTGGGAATTCGTGTAAGTAACTGTCAAAATTCAACATCAAAAAAACCAAACATCTGATGTTAACACAGCTATTTACATCAGTAAAAAGATCAATACAGTGGTTCCTGCTGTAATTGCTCTGTCTAATTATTTATCAGCTGTGCAGCTTTTTTCATCACCAAAGACAACACAGTTTATCTGTTTTCGGAAAAGCTTTAATAGCCATGCGTTGCTCCTTTAAAAATTGTGAATACATTTCACTTCAGATGCCCTAAAACTAAAAAAAGCATTAAATAGCTGCAAACAAGAAATGGAAAATTTGTGCCTTAGCAATATAGTGAATCCCATAGCAGGGATGCGTAGGACACCACAATATACAATGGCTAAGTACTTTAAATGCGACTGTAACTGATTATGTGTCAAAATAGCTTCAGTGAAATTTGGAAAAACGCAGGGTTTTATGAATGTATTATTACACGATTGCCTTCAGTCTAATTCTCTGCTGTCTGTATTCACAAGATTGTGGTGCCATTTGTAAGTGAAAGGACCACTCAGGATTAAGATGTACAGGATGTCAGGGCCAAATGGGCCCATAGCGTGTCTGTTTCTCCACCTGATGACATTTGCATACAACATGTCATGTGACTGCTTTGTTTCTCCGTGAATAAAAGAAACTGCTACAAGGGGAATGGCCAGAAATCGCCGCGGCTACACTTGTGTGATACACCTTGGTGTCGGCCTTCCCCCCTTTGCAAAGGTCTGATCAAGACTGCTGTGTCTGTGTGGTTCATTCCGATCCTTGAGAAGATTTCAAGGACCCTAACACACTCAGATCGGAGGGGCTGTTCCTCCCAATCATTCCCTTCCTGGTCTCATCGTCTTTGCCCACGTGAGCATTGAAGTCATTGAAGGAGCACTCTTCAGTACCCCACCTAAGGATCCTGAAAACAGTGGGTATTCTGAACTGCTGTTTGGTGCATAAGCAGAAACAACAGTCAGGACCCGTCACCCACCTTCAGGTGGAGGGAGGCTATCCTCTTGTTTGCTGGTGTGAACTCCAATGTACAGGCACCGAGCCCGGGGGCAATAAGTATGCTCAACCCTGTGCAGCGCCTTTTACCTTGGGCAACTTCAGAATGGAACAGAGTCCATCCCCTCTTAAACAGATTGGTGTCAGACCGAGCCATGTGTCGAGGTGACACATAGCCGGAACTTCAAAACTTCATGCACCAGCTCAGGCTCCTTCCCCACTAGAAAGTTGACATTCCATGTCTGGAGAGCCAGCTTCTGCAGCCGAGAATTGGACTGCCTTCAGCCACCACCCAGCTCACAATGCACCCGAACCCTATGGCCCACTCCCACATGTGGTGAGCCCATGGGAAGTTAATAAACTACTAATAATTAAAAATGGAAATATCAATGTTCTTGTTAAAAATCTTATGATTGGAAAGAGTATGGTTTTCCTAACTTAAAAAAAAAATTCTGTATTCATCCCCAGGAGACAATTAAGGGCACATAAAGTAGACCATCAAATAAAATGACATAAAACATTGCACATTGCAGCAATAACCCACATATTCTATCCTCTTTTTGATGTTTTAAACTGGAAACTAAAAAGGAAAAAAACTAAGAAGCCTGCATTTTTGCTCATGTAGGTGTGGACGTGTGGAGGCAGTATTGAAGTAGTTCCATGTTCAAAGATTGCCCACATTGAGAGGCACCACAAACCCTACATGCTGGACTTGAGCTCTGCCATGAGGCGAAATGCCCTGAGGGTCGCAGAAGTCTGGATGGATGATTACAAACACAACATCAACTTGGCATGGAACTTGCCATTTGAGGTAATAAACTGAATGACACGTGATGCCTCCGAACATGAATTTAAGATAAATGTTGAAGAGTTCACAGGTGAAAGGTTCATGTGTACATATTTATTGCTAAGTGTATTTGTTTGTAATTGCTTCTTAGCATTAAGTCTTAATCACACCATGACACACTAGTTGGCTGTGGAGATTATTTTCTGCAGTGCTGTAGCCTGTAGTGTTGTTGAGCTTTGTTTTGTTTACTTTCTTTATGTTGCTCAGATAGACACAACAAGGCAAATTAACCATATATTATGTAAGCTGGAGCTGATAAATGTTGTCAATGCAGCAATTAATCTTTCTACCTAGCTTTAAAATGAGAAAGAAGCTGTAGGAAATACTCTGAAGAAAATGCAAAACTACCAAGCAAAATAATTACATTTGTCATCGTCTGAGTCAACCCAACATATAGTTATATTTTTTAAAAGGCGGTAAAAGGGGATTCACCCACAGACTGTATAGACAGTAGATCTCCACTGTATTCTGCAAGCACGTCTTTGGGTCTTTCAAAGCCGTTTCTTATGTTGCCCAGCGAACGTCAGACACTTCTCATCGTTTTAGTTGGGGTTAAGAACCCTCTGTACTGTGGTGTTGTTTATTATCCTCCCAGCCCAAACAGCCTCTTTTTAAAGGAGTTGAGTGACTTTTTATTCTCCGCTATGATGTTGTTCAGTTTGGTTATAGTTTGTGATTTTAACACGCATATTGATGATGACTCTGACCTCTTTGCCAGAGGTTTTATCAGTGTCATGGATTCTTTTAATTTTACTCGACATTTGTCTGGGCCCACTCATGCCAAAGGTAACACACTGGATTGATATTGATCACATTTTTACTGAGGATATTTTTTATTTCTGATAATTGCTGTGTACTTTTCAACTTGTCCTTTTCTGTGTCGTTCTCCCCTGTTCCTGTTAAACTCCTCTGCTGCTAGTGGGTTTTCTGATGCTTTTCAGTTGGTCTACCTCTCCTTTCTTTATAGTTATCGTCTTTCCATTTTAGATCACGTGTGCCCTGTCAAAACTAGACTAGATCCTGTCTCAAAGTCTGCTTGGGTAAAATGACAGTATTTGTTGTCTTAAACGCTTTTTTAGAAAAGCTGAGTGTTTATAAAGAAAAAATGGTTTGCATGTTCACCTGCTTCACTTAAACAATCTTTTAGTTTCTTTTAACAATAATGTTAGAGATGCAAGGGCTGCATACTTCTTAAATCTCATTTTGAAGAGCAGAAGTATTTCTATGGTGCTATTTACCACTGTTAGCGTTATTGTTACTCCTACTTCTCCTGCTGTTCCTATTCTCTCAACTGATTGCGAAAAATTCCTGGCCTTTTTTATTGAAAAAGTCAGAACTGTGAGAAGTTCTTTGTCTCCGTCAGTCGTCTCTTTGTTCTTAGTCCAGCTTGGCCTGTGATTTTAGAAAATGTTTCGCCTGTTTCTTTATCAGAGTTGGTTCAGATTAATTGGCTCAATAAAGGCATCTTCCTGTTTTCTTGGTGTGTTACCTACATCCCTTTTTAAATATGTCTTCGGGTTTTATTGGTCCCTGTGTGCTCACAGTAATTCATTCTTCCCTGCTGTCTGGTCAAGTCCCTGATTATTTTAAGAATGCAGTTGTTCTTCCACTCTCAAAAAAACCCCAGGCTTGATCCTTCTCTTTTCAGCAGCTATCGGCCCATCTCAAACTTGCCATTCATTTTTAAGATCTAAGAAAAAGTTGCTGCTAAGCAACTAACCGCTGGCTTAGATAGACATGGCATCCTTGATCAGTATCAATCTGGTTTTCACAGGGCTCACTCAGAGACACTAATCACATTTTGATGCAAAGTGATGCAGGACATTGTTCCGTCCTATTGTTGTTGGACTTTCCATCAGCTTGACACCGTTGATCATCATGTCCTGCTGGACAGGTTGAAATACTGGGTTGGGGTATCAAGTTCTGCTATGAAAAGGTTTTTGCTCTTGTCGATCTGGAAGATCATTCAAAGTGGCCGCTGCTAAATTTAAGTTCTCTTCTTCATCACTCACCTTTGGTGTGCCACAGGGGTCTGTTTTAGAGCCTTTATTGTTTATTTTATATCTGCTCCCTTTGCAGCATATTTTAGGCTCTTTGAAAGACATTTCTTACCATTGCTATGCTGATTATATTCAGCTTTACTTTTCTTTTAAACCTCAGGATTTTTTTAAGATACGGTTTCTGCTTAGGTGTTTGGATTCTGTCAAGAGTTAGATGAATGACAATTTTCTTCAACTGAATGATGCAAAAACTGAAATCCTTGTTTGTGCCCCCGACAGATTTCTCCCTGAGATAGCAGAGACTCTTAGCCCACTTGCCTCATTTATTAAGCTCTCAGCGAGGAACCTCGGGGTAACTCTTGACCCTGTTTTGTCTTTGAATTTCACATTATATAATTTATACGTTTTTGTTTTTATCATTTAAAAAATATCACCAAGCTGAGTCCAATTGTGTCACGATCTGAGATGGAGAGGATTATTCATGCCTTTTTTTTCACGTCTCGATTACTGTAACTCAATTTTCACATGTTTAGGCAAAAAAAAAAAATCACAAGAATGTCTTTAGGTTGCCCAGAACGCTGCTGCAAGGCTTATGACAAAATCTCCCGTGTTTTCGCATGTCACCCACTTACTACTTACTACAGACTGCATTTTAAATTCTGGGTTTAACATTTAAATGATCAGGCACCACCTTACATTAGTGACTTTCTGCAGCCTTGCATCCCCAGCAGGTATCCGAGAACACGTGACTAAGGTCTGCTCGTTGTGAAACAAACGCAGCTGAAAACTAAAGGTTACAGAGCCTTTTGCAGCAGTGGGTCCCTCCCACTTAGCCTGATGTCTGGAAACTCTGCAATTTCTTTTAAAACACAGCTAAAAATGCATCTTTTTAAACTTGCTTTTGCTTAGTTTTTATTTGTTTTTATATTTTACGATTTGTCCTGTGTTTTATTGTAAAGCACTTTGTGATTTTTATCTTGAAAGGTGCTATATAAGTAAAATGTTGCTTTACTTACTTGCATCCTCCTGTTTTGAGTTGTTTTTGAGGGTCTTGAGGGTCTTGTATGAGGGGAAAGGTGCTCTATAGAGTGAAGTTCACATGCTGCCAGTCTTCCAGGGGCTCAACTACCTCATAGCCTGTAGTCAGACCCTTCACGAGGTGCACATCAGGCTACAGCAGAGATTATAATATAGGGTTCTCCACTACAGTGGACATAAATCATTGGTTTGACACAGAAGCATAAACCAAACTTCAAAAGTTTCACTCAAAACACATCAAGCATGTATGTTCTTTGTCTTTGCAGAATCACGGTATTGACATTGGAGATGTATCTGAGAGGAAGAAACTCAGAGAAAACTTGAACTGTAAACCTTTCAAGTGGTACCTGGAGAACGTGTACCCTAAGTTGGATCCCTGGGACAACCTACTTGCCTATGGAGGAGTAGGTTTATATAATTTGTCTTTTATGCATGTCAGCTGAATATCCACGTGACCATGTTTGACAATGACACTTCTTGTTTCCTGAATGGCAGTTGAAGAACCTTGATGCAGACATGTGCTTAGACCAAGGCCCAGTACCAGGTCACACACCCATCGCATACCAGTGCCACTACTATGGACCTCAGGTAAGTGAAGCAGCTGGTGGATGTTCTGAGTGTTGACTGTAGTCTATAAGCCCAACTTTTGTTTTCCTGTCACTGTTGATTCATTTAACAACCTGATCTGCTTTCTCGTGTCTCTTTATATTTACAAGTACACATATTACCGCACAACTGGTGAGCTCTACATCGGCGGCATCAAGTCCCATAAGTACAATGACAACCGGTGTTTAACTGACAGAGGGAAAACAAGTACTGAACCTGGCCTGTACGACTGTAGAGAAGCTGTGCAGAAAGGAATGGGAATATACTGGGATTTCACTCAGGTACACCAAGATGAGAGTCTGACAACTAAGAAATAAATCGTGTCACTGATCACTGATTCTCTCTTCCAGGGCAAAGAAGTAAAAAACAGAGGGACCAGGAGATGCCTGGAAATTGAAAGAAATGTGCTTTTAATACGAGAATGCACTGGTCAAAGATGGGAAATCCAAAACATAATCAAAGCTTTTTAAAGTGTTTTTGAAAGACAAGAAGTGCTCTTCTCTGCTCATAACTCAGAGGGTCATAACACATGAATGTGTCAGATATCATCATTTCTGTTAATTCAAGTGCAAAATTGCAAAAGAACAAAAGGAAGTAAAATTTGTTTTACATCTAAGGACTGCAACTCAGGGTTTAGAAAACTTTAACTTGTAAGTTATTTTTTTAAACGTATCTTTAAATCAACTGTATAATTGTAAGTTATTTAATAAAAGATTTGTTCTAAATGCAGATTGTAATAACATAAAAAAAAGAAAAACTTGCCCACTGTTTCTTTTTTCCCCGGTCATTCTTTCTCATCATACTTATACGTTTTTAAATAGTTACGTGGTTATGAAATGCCTGGTGGGTGTTCCCAGGGGATTAAATCTTTGCAAAGCTGTGAGATAACTGGAACTGCATTTTAAAGTGTAGACTTCCAGCTTTAATTTAAGAGGCTTTACAAAAATATGGCATTTACAACTCAGGAGTTACACCTACTTTAGGCAAAGTAGCTCCTTTTTCAGGAATATTTTAAAAGAAATAAAAGAAATAAGCCTACTTCTGAACCTATCTGTGTATGTTCTGAAGTTTCATCATGGTGATTGGCAGACTGACATAAGATTATATTTTTAATGGATTGGTTTGTTCCTTTCATTATTCATTTACAATAATATATTTTGTAAAAAAGTGTCTCATTTAAAGACTGATCTGCCATATTCATTATCTTGAAAAAACCCTCAATGTCTTTTTCTGAAATAGGATTAATAAAAATAGCTAATGACGAGCTCTTATTTTTGTAGTTGATTATATTTGTAGTTGTAATTGAATAATTGTATGTGTGTAAGAGTTTGTTTATATTCTAGAAGTTGTAGAAGTTTTATTGAACACGAACAAATACGTTCACCGTTTATATAAAAAAATAACTCCCTTTTTAAATTAAATCTGTAAAAGCCATTTTTGCTTTTTTGTTGTTTGTTTTTTTTAAACTACAGTTCATGTCCAGTTCAACATAAATGCTGGTGCAATACAATGTAAAATATCAATTCTTCATTTGGTTATGCTGCAATGGAAGCTCCACCTTCAGGTTACTTTTTTCTCTCACAATGCAAAAGTTGCACACCTACTCACATACATTATATTCAGGAGATTGTTTTTTTTTTTTTTTTTATGTTTTCTTCTGACTGAAATGCGTCGGTGTTTTCTTTGCTGAACCTACACGGGCAGCTCATTTGAGTGTTGCGTAAATCTGTTCACTTTATCTTTAACAATAAACAACTAAGCTGTAAGCTCCAATGCTGAGCCCATAATTATGTCTTGTGATTGAGCAAGTCCTAACATAATAATGGGAGCTTAGTCTAACCCTACTTTTTTGGACCGAGATCAGTGAGGTAAATTATGTGTTCCAGACAGGCCTTTCGACATGTCTCAGCAAAAGATAGCTGACAGGTACTGGAGAAACCAGTACCACTCGTTACTTTGGTAACCTGAGGGTGGCACCTGGATAAGTACATTAGTTTTAAAGGGTTGTTGTTTTTTATTAAAAAAAATAATAATTATGATTAATTTCCATTCAGAATTTATTGCCCTTCGGGGATTAATAAAGCATTTTTAATTTAAATTTAATTTAAATTTTTTTCCCACACTAAGTTTTTTTTAGCTTAGCATGCAATATTTGATGTAGTTACAACATACAACTAATCAGACAACAGCTGGATAATTACTTATAAGCCCAGAAGCACAGAGGAATTCAATATTACACAATTATTTGGGGGGATTTATTATCTATTGTTTAGTATTACTTTGATAAAATGATACTGCTACTTAAGGCAAGGCAAGTTTATTTATATAGCAGGTTTCATGTACAAGTCAATTCAAAGGGCTTTACATAAAAAGAAAGATAAAAAAAAATGCATTAAAAAAATGATAGGGTTATAAGCAGAAATTAAAGCGGGATATAAGTTAAAAAGAACTAAACAAATGAGATACAAAAAATAAAGCTGTAGTGTATTATGGTAGATGAGTAAAATGCAGCAGTAAAAAAAAAAAAAAAAAGGTTTTCAAACTTGGCTTAAAGAAAATGAGTTTCAGCAGCCCTGATGCATTCTGGGAGTTTATTTCACAGGTGAGGAGCATAAAAGCTGAACGCTGCCTCACTGTGTCTGGTTCTGACTCTGGCTACAGAAAGTGGATGTGACCCTGATGACCTGAAGGTTCTGGTTGGTTCATAATGGAACAGGAGATCAGAGATGTATTTTGGCTCGAAACTATTCAGAGATTTATAAACCAACGGCAGGATTTTAACATCTATTCTGTGACAGACAGGAAGCCAGTGTAAAGATGTGAGAGCTGGAGTTATGTGGTCCAGTCTCTTGGTCTTAGTGAGGACTCGGGCAGCAGCGTTCTGAACTAACTGCAGCTGTTTGGTTTTTTTGGGGTTTTTTTTTTTGAGAGACCTGTGAGAACACGTTACAGTAGTCCAGCCTACTGAAGCTAAAAGTGTGGAAATGGTTTTCTAAGTTCTGCTGACACATCAGTCCTTTAATCCTCGATATGTTCTTTTGGTGATAATTGGCTGACTTCACAACTGGCTTAATGTGGCTGTTAAAATTCAGGTCTGATGTAGAGGTTAACCAACAGTTGCTCCGGAACTGAACCTTGAGGAACTCCACATGTTATTTTTGTTAGCTCCGATTTGTAGTTACCTAAAGACACAAAATAGTCTGTCTTTTAGATAGGACTCTAACTAGGGAAGTGCCAGAAAGTTCCACCCAGTTCTTCAACTGGTCTATCAGCACGTTATGGTCGACTGTGTCAAAAGCAGCACTGAGATCCAGTAGGACCAAGACTAAAATGTTGCTGAGATGTAGCAGGAAACCTGAATGGAAGACATCAAAACACTAATTTAGTGTTAGGAGGTTATACAGCCGTTGACTTGTCTAGACTATTCTTTTTTAAAGTGCCTTAATAATGGCTGTTTTTAGGCACTGTGGAAAGACCTGAAAGCAGACATGTTTACAATGACTAGAAGCTCTGAGGCCATACAATGTGCAACACTTTAAAAAAAAAAAACTGTTGGCAGAGTATCAAGGCAGCAAGTGGTGGAACTCAGGGGATGTATGACGTCGTCCAGATTCTTTTGAGTGACTGGACAAAAATGTGTCATGGTTTCTCTCAGTGGACACAGAGGCAGCACATGTCCTGCGTCTAACATAGGAGCACCGACTAACTAACTAAGAGAGGCAAACTCATTGCAGGCACGGCTGGATAGAAGTTCAGGGTCCACTGACTCAGGGGGATTTGTTAGCCTGTCAACAGTAGT
This sequence comes from Xenentodon cancila, assembly GCA_014839995.1. Classification (NCBI taxonomy): domain Eukaryota; kingdom Metazoa; phylum Chordata; class Actinopteri; order Beloniformes; family Belonidae; genus Xenentodon; species Xenentodon cancila. The sequence continues at coordinate 13,006,482 of CM026199.1, forward strand.
TGACAAAGTGTGTGCATTATTGTTGTTTTTGCCATTGAAATCAGTCTCTATAATCAGTCTCTCTTACTAAATGTCATAATGTCATTATTTAAAGTAAATCCCTTGTTGTCCAGATCTGTGGTATTAACAGTCTTGGTCCTGAGGTTTTCCAGCAGCGTCCAAGGAGATCTAGTGTTAAATGGAAAAAACAAACCACATTTAAGGTGCAATTACTTTAAGTGTAACTAATTTTATTTATTGTAACAGTAATCCTTGCTGTCATTGTAATTACCTTCAGTGTAACAGATTTCCTTATATATATATATATATATATATATATATATATATATATATATATATATATATATATATATATATATATATATATATATATAAATAAAAACAGCGGCAGTATACAAATATATTAATTGTAAATAATGTTAGTACAGAATAAGAAATGTGTGTTAAAAGTGATTTTACAGCCTGTGTGAGTGAAAGACTGATATGTGAGACTGGTCAGCATGGAGATGGCCTATGGTTTCAGCTGCTGGGGTTGGAGGAGGATTCATGTTTTCACACACATCAAATAACTAATGTCTCGGCAGGATCTTTAAAAAACTCATCTATGCATTTAACCTCAGTCAAATGGCTCACTGCAACTGTGTCTTCACAGGTCTGCCTTAACAGCTTCAGCTGATCCAGAATGCTGCTTCCCGAGTTCTCTCTAGAACTAAGAAAATGGACCACATCACTACAGCACTGATGTTCTTATACCGGCTCCCTGTATCTCAGAGATTAGGCTTCCATTAGGTTCTTAATCACTGAAGGTTTTAGGACCAACGTACATCAGGGACTTGCTGTTGCCATATCAACCATCCAGACCTCTCAGGAATCAGAACCAAACATGGAGAAGCAGCATTCCGCTTTTATGCTCTACAGATCTGGAACAAACTTCCAGAAAACTGCAGGAATGCTGAAACCTGCCATTTCTTTTAAATCGAAGTTAAAAAGTAACTTTTTTACAGCTGCCTTTGACTGGATTATTAACAATTTTATTTTCAGTACTACATTCAACTCTAGTTTAAGTTTTCTTTATCATGCCTCTGCACTGTAACTAAAGAAAAAAATTTATTAACTGCGTTACTGTGAGCACTCTTATTTTTTTCCACATATTCATTACCTTACAGAGAGAAGCGATGCTTCAGTCATTTAACGAAACGAAACGAGCCAATCAGAATGCATACCGGAAAAGCCCGACCGTTCACGGAGTCTCGCGAATGTTCCGGTTTCCTAGCAACCAGCGTGTTTGTAACGTAAGTTTCTCCGACACGCAAGAAGTCCGTTTCAGATTTGGATTTGTCTGCGAGTAAAAATGCTTAACCTTGAGTTAATGTCAGATCGCATCGCCAGAGTAAATCTGGAACAGCGTCGCAACAAAGAGGCTGAAAGGCAAAAGCGAATTTTTAACGATAAAGTGAGGACGATCGGGGTAAGTTTCTGTCCGGAACGTTTCAGCAGACGCCACTGCGTCGATAGCAGATCAATTTCAGCCAGGTTCACCAAAACACCCTTTTAAGTGACATCAAATATGTCGCTCTGATTTATAGGTTGAAAAGGAGGCCCTAGATATGCAGGTGAAAGAGAAGAAACGACAAGAAGAAGCCGCAAGAAAGCAACAAAACACCTGTGGTGAGTTGAGTAAATGTCTTTACCCCCGCAGGGCTGAATGAATGAGGCCTGTGTATCACAGGAAACTAACAAACAAAAGACCTGCCGGGAATATTTCTTTTCTTTTTTTTAATGATTTCATTGAGTGCATTTTAAAGTATATGACATGTGTTCTCCAAACAGAGGCAGATATGCTCCATCACAGCAAAGTAGCTTCTATTCTCCAGGCCAGACAAGCGAAGGAGAAGCGTGCAGTGGAAAAGGCCGTAGTGACCTACAGAAATCAGCACCAGCAGCCTTGGAACCGGCGTGAGTTTGACCTAAATGACCCAGAGCGCTGTACAAAAGCAGACCATAGGGATGCTGCGATGACACTCCCAGCCCTGGTGGGCGAAGACCCGAAGAGAAAGAGCAGACTGCAGAGACAGAGGGAGCAGCTCAGAGAGTGGCTCTTCCAGCAGCAGACAGAACAGGCAGCGGGGAGGCATCAGGAAAAGGTGGAAGGTGGTATAAATGCTTTCCTGTATTATAAGACACGAATGCTCCGTTTAGACACGCAGGACACAAGTTCACATCTGCATCCTCTCTGCTGAACAGAGCAGCTCTGTGACCAGAGAAGAGTAGAAATGGACAACAGAGCTACAGAACTTCAGAGGCTTGAGATGGAGAGGAGAAAAGCCATTGAGATCGCCAACAAAGACTACAATCTGGCTATGGTAAGCGGACCGTCGAGAGAAATTGGTTTATCTGTTTTTAAGCTGAACTGTACATTGAAATAAAAATCTGTTAAAACAACAGAGCAGGTAAAACATTTAAAAGACAGAAAATCTTTTGATTTAATGAGGCAAATATGTAAGAGCCTCACATTGGAACCAAGGTAAAAAGCGCAGTGGACGAAATCATCCTCCAACATGCCCAGGGGGTACCATGCCAGCCTGCGGGGTCAGCATCCTGACCTGTGGCTGCTTCGTTTGGTCAGGTCTATCTTCACCAACATTATGTGCTTAGAAAATAGGCTCAGCTGACTACCTAGATACTTGGACCAAGTTTTTTTTGTTTTACCTATTTTTTCCCTCATGGCATAGCAAGTTCCAATATGACAGATGAAGATCTAATGTAGTATTTCAACTCTTCCCATCATCTAAATACAATCTTGGTGAAAATAAAAAATATCTTCACTCTGGATGATCCCACAAACCATTAGAAAGTGTGATTTTGTGTTTTGTCCATTCAGAATGAGGAAAAACAGCACAAGGAAGAGAAATGTAATAAGGACGGCCACCTTCAAGGGCATCTGATAGGTGTAGATACTCAATGTGCCCCAGACATGGTGGGAGTGCCTGGCCTATGTCCAAGCAGCATAAGACCCCCTAAGGAGAGCCTGCAGCAGGTCACCGAGTTCCAGAAATACCAAATAGAGGAAAACAAGGTAAAAGAAGTTGCATTAAAGTCACATGGATTATTTAAAGAGCTGTCCAGATAAAAGTGCCCATCTGTTGTTGTGTTCGACTGTAATCTGTGCACTTCTAGAGGACCAAGTTATTGAAAAGACAAGAGGAGGAGCACTACCATCGCATCTGCCTGGACTCAGCTCGCACAGCTCTGCTTATGGAGAGGCAGCAGGCGAGGCTGAACAAGCAGCTGAGGCAACGCCTGGACAGCACAAACGTTCAGCTGGCACAAGCACACAAGCAGCAGTCAGTAACACGAGAAAAAACACTGTAATACAGTTTATTCATGCTGTATATGCTCTCATTCTTGTGACTTGTGTCATTTTAAGGAAACCGGACATTGAAAGAGGACTTATAGAGGACAGATTCTTCTCCCAGTTCAACACCTCCAGCAGATGATGCTGCAGACGGTACACTTCAATGAAGAGTGATGAGTGATGAGTGCTGACAGCGGTTTTACACAAGGAACAATGAATAAACTCAACCATGCTGTAAATCAAAGTTATTTTTGTTTGGGTTTTTTATTTAGCTTAATTACTTAGTTTAGTTGGTACATTTTACAACATTTAAATGTGTTTGCAATATGCTGACTGTTTATATCGTCTAAGGCAGCCCTGAAATACTTTAAAAAAAAAGAGAGAGAAAGAGAGCATATAATCATTTTTACTGTACAAGCAAATGTAAAATGCAACTGCAAAAAAATTAACGGTAGACTCGTTCTAAAGAGAACTCAACAAAACACAAGCACACCATAAACACATCACAAAAATAAATACCAGAGCTACTAGAACCCCAACTACTGAAGAATAGTGTATGAGGCTATTTTATGACACCGTTTTTACTCCACAGAAACTTGCACAATGAATTCTAAAGTGCCTTGATTGGTTTTTATAAATGTAGTTTACATTAAGACTGTCATCTTATGAAGGATAACTGATTCACAGTGAACATTGTGAGGGCCGGTCATACTAAGAACCATAGTGATTACTATTAAAAAAAAAAAAGATTTGCAACTACTGATACACACCACATCTAATCAATCAAAATACACTATTTAAATTTTTTTTTTTTTTATTATTTTCCTGAGAAACAGTGCCATGCAGTGTTTGGCACTTATGGGCTGTGAAGTTAGTTTCTTAAATGATGTTTACACAGGATATTTTCAAGCCAACATTAACTGTAAGCAAATAAAGTGTATCATTGAAAAAACAACAGCTTTGACACCAGCATGACACATCTTCTTAGCTGCTTTAATCTTTCCCGAACCTACAAACTTTTTTGTGTTCTCTTCCTTTCTCTGCACACATTCGGCAGTAGTAGGAGGTCATCCTAATCCATTTTGGGACCTTTGTGTAGGTGGAAGATTTGTGCAAAATAGTCACTGGTGTACACACTTTCTTATCGTTATAGATGTCATCATTCTTGACAAAAACCAGCAACTGTGAACCGCAGTTCACATTTCATATTTTTAACCCATAAAACCATCCGTGTAGTCTTCATATTCCAAAACCAAAGTAAAGACAGATAATGCCTCTCTTCTAGCATTTTAGTTTTATTCTACTACTAAAAGAGTCCCTTATTTCTTGAAACACTAATTTCTCTGCAAAAGTGACGTCCATTTTTATTATGTGGGGATATAAATATGCAGCTTAGACTCACCTCACCCTTCTCTCCTATAGCTCAGGGGTTCTCTGAGCGGTTAAGAAAAAGGGTCATGTGTGTTTTATGGTGAAAAATAAATGTTTTCAAAGACAAACGTATCCCATTTTCTCTGCCACAGAGCCAGTGCTTTCACCTGTTGATCAGGTGTCAATGAACTATACCTGAAAGAGAAACAGGAAAAGATTTAGAGCAAATATGTGGAGGCTCATGCAATTTAACTGTGATCTGTAAATCTTAGCTGAACCTCACCTGAAAGAGTTTATGACCAGCTGTTTCAGGGATCCTACATGGGATTTGATGCCTCCAAAGCCCACAAAAGCTTCATAGAAGTCGTAAGAGAGACCAGAGGCACCAAATAGGGCAGGGTCATCAGAGCTGATGACTACGGGGTGATTTTCTAACATCAATGCGGCTGCTGGATGGTTTCGCAAATCTTTTACCAGCTTCAACACCTGAATGAGGTTATATGTGAGGAATTACTTGTTTACAACATTTTATGTGGCAATACACATTGGTAGCTGGGAGACACATGGTTCACAAGAAGGTTATGGACCTGATTGGAGATGGGGCACACTTCCACAGCAACCCCTCTCTTCCTGGAAAGGTCTTTGGCCACTGGATGGCGAAGCAGTGCAAATCCATGCCCGATGCGTGATGTGTTCAAGAGCAAAGCGTCCAACAAGTTCTGATCCACTTCAGTGCCCTCAAGATCTACAAATGGTAGACATGCAGTAAGCAAGAGGATTATTAAATTACATACATTTTCTAGAATTGCTTTGGATTTGCAGAAATCTGGACAGAAGAATGCAATAAATTTAAAATCAGGTGTAACTTCTCCGACAGCTTTAACACAAATCTACTTTTCCACTGCAGTGTAACATACTACACATCATTAATCAGTACTTCAATCACAATATTAAATGTTTTGAAACAGCAAAGAGACACTTTTGACATTTGTAGCAGCTTGGGTCCCCCTACAGGCACTGGAAGTTACACCACTTTTACACAACACAAAGATTTACTTTCGTTTGGCCTCATTTTGTCTTTTGTAGTTTTTTCTTGAGTCAGCTCCCTCTGCCAAGATATCCACTTTAGCTCTGTGAGCTTGCTTCATCGTTGCTGGTGTGTAACATAGTGCTTTAAAATGATACACAGTTGTCCCAATTACTCCTTCAAATGAAATCAAACTAATGTTTAACACGAGCAAAAGGTCTTTCTGCTGCTTTAATCCTATTTTTTTTAAAAAACCGTTGGGTATAGGAGATCATTACATAGGTATCCAGAGGAATTTTGAAGCAATACTCTATTTGATGAAGTTAAGAAAGAGACTAGAACTGAGAGTTGGGATTATGACAGGAAAAGCTAGAGAGCTGATTGACATGATGCTGAAGAACAAGAGTTCAAGCTGGTTCATCATGGTGTGGATGGGAAGATAAAGGAAGTAGGAGCTATCATGATGAATAAACTTGTGTAATGTTCTGGTGGCAAAAACACTATCACACAGAGTGATGAGTTTGAAGTTAGAAATTGAAGGTGTCATGTTCCATGCTGTTAGTGGTTATACTCTACAGGTAGGATGTAAGTTTGAAGAAAAGGACAAATCCTGGAGTGAGGGGATGGAAATGGCTGTAGTGAATACTTTCTTCTAGAATAGGCAGGAACATGGGGTGACTTCTAAGAGAGGACGTACGAGCTCTCAGGTAGACTACATCTTGTGTAGACGATGTGACTTGAAGGAGAACAGTGACTGCAGAGTAGTGATAGGTGAGAGTGTAGCCAGACGGCATAGGATGGAGGTGTGTAGGATGACTGTCCTCTTCATCTTTGTCATCACTAAAGGCAGAGCAGATGACAAAGTGGTGGAAGCTGAAAAAAGAAGAGCGTTGTGTGGTTTTCAGAGGAGTTGAGACAGGCTGACTGTGACAGATGACTGGACAACTACAGGTAATGTGATCAGGGAGACAGGTAAGAGAAAACCTGGTGTTTCATCTGGTAGGAAAGTAGACAAGGACACTTGGTGGTGGAATGAGGAAATGCAGGAGTGTGTTCAGAGAAAGAGGCTTGCTTAGAAGAAGTGAGACACGGAGGACACGGAGGAAGAAAGTAGACAGCAGGACAGGGAGCAGCGGCGTAAAGTGATGATAGAGGTGGATGGTGGAAAAGGCTAAACATAAGAGCGTACAATAATGTGTATGTTAGGTTGGACAGCAAGAAGGGACAGAAATATCTATACAGGTTGACGTGAGTATGGCAGAACTGAGGAGGGCGTAGAAGAGGATGAAGAGTGGAAAGTTGGTTCTGATGGTATACTTGTGGAGGTATGGAAGTGTCTGAGAGAGGTGGCTGTAGCGTTCTTGACTAGGGCCTTCAACAAAATCTTAGAGAGTGACAGGATACCTGAGGAACAAAGCAGACGTGTGCTGGTGCCAGTTTTTACAAACAAGGGAGACGTGCACAACTAAAGAGGAACACCGTTGATGGAGTAGAAGAGAAGTATGTTCGAGTGGTGCAGGACAAGTATGGGAGCTGCAAGACAGGGGTTAGACGTGCTGCACGTGTGACAGAGGGGTTCAAGGCGGAGGTGGGACTGCATCAAGGATCGACTCTGAGGCCCTTCCTGTTCGCAATGGCGATGGACAGGCTGACATAAGATAAAGAAGGTAGACGATTTTAAACACTTAGGGTCAACAGTCCAGTGCAACAAAGAGTGTGGAAAAGAGGCGAAGAGGCGTGTGCAAGCAGGTTGGAGTGGACAGAGAAAATTTCCAGGGTGATATGTGATAAAAGACCATCGGGAAGAATGAAAGGAAAGGTGTAAAGATGGTGGTGAGACTGGTGATGTATGGTTTAAAAACCACGGCTCTGAGGAAAAAACCAGAGGAAGAGAACTGAATGTAGCGGAGGTGGAAATGTTGAGGTTCTCTTTGGGAGTGACGAGGATGGATAGGATCAGGAATGAGTGCATCAGAGGGGCAGCGAATGTTAGACGTTTTGGAGAGAAAGTCAAAGAGGCCAGAGAGAGGCGTACCACTATTTTACAGTCACTGTTCTCCTTCAAGAAAGTTCTTCCACACAATATGTAGTCCACCTGAGTGCTCCTACCTCCTCTCTTATAAGTCATCCATTCTCTTCAGCCACTTCCATCCTTAATGCAACCTCTGCCACCATCTGTCCTTCCGTGTTTCTATCCTGGATACCAAACCTGTCCATCACTTCCTCATTGCCTTTGTCGCCTTCTCCAACATGGCCATTAAAGTTTGCATTAATCATTACTCTTTCATCTCTGGGGTTACTAGCAGTCACCATCACTGAGATGGTTTGCATATCTACAGAGGAAGGATAGTGATTACATTGGTAGAAGGATGATGAAGTTAGAACTGCCAGGGGGTTGGCCTAGAGGAAGACCTAAGAGGACATTTATGGATGTAGTGAAAGAGGACATGAAGTTAGTCGGTGTGAGACAAGGGGATGCAGAGGATAGGGTTAAATGGAGACGGGTGATTCGCTGTGAAGGACCCTGAAGGGAACAGCCGACAGGAAAAGACAAAGATGCTATTTGATGTAGTGAGTCCATATCAAGCATTGATTAAAAACTCACCTGTCTCTCCAGCATGGAAAAAGAAAGGAAGCTGAACACCTTTCTTTGCAGGCAGTGACAGGGCATCTCTGAAATACCACAGAGGGTTGCCACTGTCCTCCCGACCCACCTGTAAGTGCAGAGAAAAATGTAGCACCTGTCTGAACAAGCCTAAAAACTCGGTTGCTTTGCCTTCTCTTCTGCACTGTATGCCACTTCTATTTCCATCTGAAGTTACTTCATACTATAACTGCTCTTCCATCTCACCAGATCAAAACCAGCCATAATATCAGGGAAGTCTCTGTGCAGCTTCATTGCCGTTTCTACAACTCCAGTCATCGTAGATGCATTTATTCCCCTGAAGGACACAACAAATGATTAGGGATATAAACATCCTATTAACGTGTGCCTTAATAATTAATAATTTGAACATGTCTGTTTTAAAAGTATTTAGTGCAATCACCTGTTGACTGTAAAGATAATTTTGGCTCCAAAGAAGTCTGGGTGCTCTGCTGTGAACTGCCTGGTGATGTCCTGGTACGTTTTCAAAGTCCATGTACTATCATAGGTGCTGCCGTCCAACTCGTATACCTGAGCACCAAAGTACACCCTTACAACTAGTTAAGAAACGAGAACACACTGGACACACAAACCTACAGAACATGTACAATCTGGACAGCTGTGTACCTCTGGAAGGAGAGCCCGCAGTTCCACATACATCACATTGTCCATGTAAAAGCCGGTGAGGCCTTGGTAGTAATAGTCTCTGAATACAGGGGCATAAGTGACCAGACCCCACACAGCAAGGAAGGTCTGCTCAAAGCTTTTCCATACCACATCCTGACTTGGGTATGCCACTTCTGGATCCTGGTCGGTGAAGAGGGTCAGTTTGCGCATGATGCTAAAAATAAGAATAAAAACAAGGTTTAAGAACAGAGGAGACAGTCATTTACAGTGCAGTTATCATGTACATGATATCATCTACAATATTGCGCCAACATTTTAGACTCGACCAAAATCTCTTTTTTTTTTTTTCTTTCTGTAAAGAAGGTCCAGTAGCACATTTAGAAAGCCACTAGATTCTGTAAAACAGAATTGTATGGCACTGTTTCATAAAAACATTACAAAATTATGTGTTTGATTTAAATTAAAATGAAACCAACATGTTGGGCAGCAAGAATACAACAATAGGGTCTGCTTGAAGCATTTCACTTTTTTAAAGAACCGTTTCAATTTAAATAAACTTGTTTTTTTTTTCCCTGTTGTTGAGTTTCTGACAGCATCAGCAGAGTGTAGTTATATAGTGATTTAAAGCCAAAGAAGGGAGTAAAGCAAGCCCAAACATCACTAAGGGTGAGGGTGGGAGATGAGAGCAGACTAGGGAGAAAGGTTGATTTACCCCGATCGTCCAGATATCAACAACTTTCAAGCAGATCTAGAGAAAAAGCCCATCACCGTGCAACTGAGTGTTCCATGGGAACAAGGTCATTCATAGATTAGAGCAGCTCATTTTAAACAGCTTCGGTGTAGATATGCTGCTATAGGCCTATGCTGCAGGGGGGCACCAACATGATCCACTGAGTGGTGCCTTTCACCTTCTCTGTTTCTCTTTGCCGTCTCTGTCTCTTCTTCACCTCAACCCTCATTTGTTAACAGTATCCCATAAACTTAATTGTGGTCCATTGTTCTTGTAGTTTTTTGTGCTTTTCTGGCCCTTCTTTTCCTCTTCTTTGCATGTCCTGCAGACCAGAACCTCAGGAGCTGCTTGCTGACCTGCAGTTCCACCTCTGACCATCCCAGTGTCTGCCTTCACCTGTCTGTATGGATGTCTGTTGGATACTTGCTGACATCCCGAACTGCAGTCCTCATCCCCTTGGATCACCGTCTATCCATATATCACCCATATATACACAGAAGTCTAATTGGACTACTGATGATAGTTACTAATGTATCCTATCTTGTACCTTTGACGGTGTCTCTATATCTCTATTCTTTCTTATTTCTTGCTCTACCCGGCTGGCCTTCGGCAGGAGGGTCCCCCCTCATGAGCCAGGTCCTGCTCAAGTTTTCTTCCTTCTTAAAGGGGAGTTTTTCCTTGCCACTGTTTGGCTTAAGGTTTTTCTTCCACTAGGGAAGTTTTCACCTGCCGTTGTTTATGTAATAATTGCTCGGGGGTCATGTTCTGGGTCTCTGGAAAGCGCCTAGAGACAACTTGTGTTGTAATAGACGCTATATAAATAAAATTGAATTGAATTGAATTGAATTCAGAGGCCAACAGGAGAAAGGCTCTGAAACATCAAGACCTCATCCAGGAGTGCAGAGAGCATGAGCAGCTTTCTTCCTGTGGAAGTGGGGTGCAGAGGGTTCTCTTGGCTTTGCCACAAAACGGAGGAAGAAGGCTAGAGCTCTGGAGCTGATGAGCAGTGATTTGGTCACCGCTGCCGACTCACCGTCAGGACTGCAGATGGTTAATGGCGAAGAAGTAAAGTTTGGGGCAGAACTTGAAATGTTTCTTTTAGATTGGTGAACCGCTGCTGATTCTTGTTTCTCTAAACGCGGCCTAAGCTCGACGCCAAACGTGTGGATCTCAACTAAGTCCCGCCTGCCCGTAGTAGATTGATGTGGTGCTGATTTCAGAATTGCAACTGCAAAAAAGAAAACGCGCAAGTGAGAAAGGCAGTTGGGAAACGGAGATGGTTTTAGAAAAAAAATGACAAAAAAAAATGTATCTGAGAAAAAAGATCGAGCTCCATTAGAGATTTTGATTTCCTAGTTACAGATTCTGTGTGAAGGTAGACTAAGCGCCAAAGATCTAACCTCCGGATCGGACCTCACTTTGCATTTGCATTTGAATATTTCATAATATAAAATTTAGCATGTGCTAAACTAATTGGACAAAAGCTGAGCAAGAAGAACCAAGGAATGAGATATTACACAAGTATTTAAGGTGGTTTGTTATCTATTGTTCAGTATTACTTCGATAAAATGATACTGCTGCTTAAAGTAAATCACCTGTTGTCCAGATCTGTGGCATTTACTGTCTTGGCCCGGAGGGTTTCCAGCAGCGTCCAAGGAGAACAATGCTGCAGACGTTTGGGCAACTGGGATGAGAAGGTAAATCTGATGGACTGGTTCTCAGTATAGCACATATAACAGTGTGGCCGATATGTCGCGTTCTTCACCAGCCACTCCACATCTACCATGGAAAAGTCATGGACGTGAAGAGCTCCACCTGAAACAGGTTTATGAAAAAAGACAACAAGGGAACTTTTGGAATTATTCCCACAAAACTCACAAACAAATCTTTCGTCCCAAATACCCTCATTTTTTACACAGATTTAGACTTTTACTTTGAGTATAATGAATATCCTGAAGTAACCTGAGCCCTTACAATCCTTTTTTCCCAAAATGTAAAAAACAAATAGAATTAAAATTGATTTACCAGTTTTTCTCTTGTCAAAGGAGGGCACGGCAGTAAAACGTTTTAGAACTACTGATCAAAGGTGAAGTAATGTAGAAAATAACGTTTTTTAAAACCCTATAACCCAGGTCCAGGAAGTGGAGAGGGTGACCAGCTTTAAATATCTGGAGGTCAACATCAGCAAGGACCTCACTTGGACACTGAACACCACACAGCTGTTGGAAAAAAAAAAAAAAAAAGCTCAGCAACTCCTGTACTTCCTGAGGAGGCTGAGGAAGTCTGGCATGTTACCAAAGGTCCTCAGCAACTTCTACAGCTGCGTTGTTGAGTCCACCCTGACCAGCTGCATTGCCATGTGGTACAGCAGCATTACCATCATGGCCTGCAAACGCCTGCAGGGTGGTGGTCTACATCTAAGATCAAAGGGACTCTCCTGCCCGCTCTACAGAGCATCTACCTGCGACAGAGTCCAAAGGAGAGTTGCCTTCATCAGTAAGTGCCTCACCTAACCCTAAAGTGGACTGTTCACATTCCTCCCCTCAGGTCAGAGGTCCAGAAGTGTGAAGTGCAGAACCACTCAGGAACTCCTTCTTTCCCTCTGCCACCTGACTCTTCAACAACTGACAGGAGGCTGTACTACTGCACCACTTTACACTGACTGTTTACATTTTTTTTCTCCCAGTGGCACTTTACTGTTATGCACTTTAACATTCAATAACTGCAAATGTGCCATACTGTTGATCCCCCTGACAGTATATTGCACATTTATGTATAAGCTACACTATATTGTCAAAAGTATTCACTCACCCATCCAAATAATGAGAATCATTTGTTCCAATCACTTTCACGGCCAGGGGTGTATAAACTCAAGCACCTTGGCATGCAGACTGTTTTTACAACTATTTGTGAAAGATTGGGTCGCTCTCAGGAGCTCAGTGAATTCCAGCGTGGAACTGTGATAGGATGACACCTGGGCAACAAATTCAGTCGTGAAATTTCCTGGCTCCTAAATATCCCACAGTCTGTCAGCTGTATTATTAGAACATGGAAGTATTTGGGAACAACTTAGCCATGAAGTGGTAGGTCATGTAAACTGTTGGAGCGGGGTCAGAAGATGCTGAAGCACATAGTGTAAAGAGGTCACCAACTTTCTGCAGAGTCAATCGCTACAGACACCCAAATGTCACATAGCCTTCAGATCAGCTCAAGAACAGTGTGCAGAGAGCTTCATGGAATGGGTTTCCATGGCCGAGCAGCTGCATCCAAGCCAAACATCACCAAGTCAAAGCGTCAGATACAGTGGTGTAAAACACACCGCCACTGGACTCTGGAGCAGTGGAGACAAGTTCTCTGGAGTGACGAATGGCGCTTCTCCATCTGGCAATCTGATGGACAGGTCTGGGTTTGGCGGTTGCCAGGACAACGGTACTTGTCTGACAACATTGTGCCAAGTGTAAAGTTTGGTGGAGGGGGGATTAAAGTGTGGGGTTGTTTTTCAGGAGCTGAGCTGGGCCCCTTAGTTCCAGTGAAAGGAACATTTTGGACAATTCCATGCTCCCAACTTTGTGGGAACAGTTTGGAGGTGGTCCCTTCCTCTTCCAATATAACTGTGCAACAGAGCACAAAGCAGGTCCCTAAAGACCTGGATGACAGAGTCTGGTGTGGATGAACTTGACTGGCCTGCAGAGTCCTGACCTCAACCCGATAGAACACCTTTGGGATGAATTAGAGCAGAGACTGAGAGCCAGGCCTTCTCGTCCAACATCAGTGTGACCTCACAAATGTGCTTCTGGAAGAATGGTCAAAAATTCCCATAAACCTTGTGAACAGCCTTCCCAGAAGAGTTGAAGCTGTTAAAGTAGCAAAGGGTGGACTGACATCATATTATAGACCTATAGATTAGGAATGTGATGCAACTGAAGTTCATATGCGAGTCAAGGTAGGGGAGCGAATACTCTGGCCACATAGTGTATGTCCACTTGTAATTTCCTATTGTTAAATAATTTACTGTTGACAACAAAGTAAAAATTACATTGTACAGGGAAACTCGTGTTCTTACTGTACATGACAATAAACACTTTGCATTTTAAGAACCAGTTCATTAGCTTGCACATTTATCTTTAGTATTAAAGTGCAGTAATTACATATTTAATATTATAGAAATCCCAGATTCAGTCAGTTGTTGTACCTTTAGGTATCTTCTGCAGCAGACTGAAGATGGGACTGGTCCTAATCAGGTGTCTGGCCTTAAAGAAGTGCATGGCAGGAGGAAAGTCTCCTCTCATCATCTCCGCTTGTTTCATTTTTAACAGAAGTGCGTCCAGCCGCAGTTCAGCATCAGTCAGTACCATCTGTCCACCTGTTTGCATGGAGGCCTCCAGCTGTATAAGGGCCTCTCTCAGCCGGGGATCTGGGATGGAGAATCCACAGGCCAAGTAGCACAGTACTATACACGCCACTGCCACGTGGGGGGCGCTGTAGTTGAGCAGCCATTGTATGAGAGGCGTAGAGCTGCAGAGAGATAAGAGGTCAGAGTGGAAGAAAGCTTTGTCTGCAGAACTGACGATAATGGTTCTACATTAACTGGGACTAAAATTAAGGTTCAACATCCAACATTTGCAGAACATAAAAAAAGCAGCATATGTTTGTTCAGTGGCGGTTATTTCAACCCCCTTGTGTTTACGTACACCCATCATTACTGTACAAACGGTGAAGCGACCCTACTGTCACATATTCATGTACACATCGTAGGGAAAACAAAGAGAAAAACAGTAACAAAAGAAGACAGATGTCTTGATTTATGAGGGGGCGGCTTGGTTTTATTAGTCTTACGGGATAAGGAAATGGGCAAATGTTACATTACCTGGCTTTAATTGAAGCGTTTCGCTGTTTTAAGAGTCGTAATCATAACGGTAGTTCACAACGCTCGTGTCGTGACAGCTCTCGAGAATGTTATAAACAGTCCAGTTGTGAGTAAATGTAAAAGCTGAGGACCACTGGAGAACTTGTTCGGCGGTGTCAACAACAAATAAGCGTCAGGTTTTGTTGAACAGTGGACTTTATAACAGCTGTGTCACAAAAATAAAACCCCAAGCGCTGCGCCGCCGAGCTCACAGTGGTAAACAGTGGTTCTCTTGACTGATAAGCGGGGGCGTGACTTCGCCCAGTGCCTTGACCTGCAGGCAACAAAGTCCCGCCTTCTTCGTGGGGATTGGATAAAATCCGGCAACATTAGCGTTTTGATTGGGACTGGCAGCCGTGTAAACAGTTCACTGCAAGACAAAGCAGAGTTATATTTTACAAATGTGTTTTAGTTTACATTGTTAAATAATCGACTTTTAAATATAACAAAACTGACCAAGAACAAAAATAAGATCCAGATTTCCTGCTTTGACATAGGACCTAATTACATAGCTCGTTTGCATTATTTTAGTACTGCCAAGTTTGTCCTCCCCGTCATGTTTGAACAAAGTTGACTTGTGCTCTTGCAAGGAAAGGAGTCTGTTGAAGACAGCACCTTTACCTGCAGGCATGCGTGGTCAGACATGGCATCAGTCAATCTGTTAAGAGTATACACCAAGATGATAAGGACTA
The DNA here is from genome assembly GCA_014839995.1 of Xenentodon cancila. NCBI lineage: Eukaryota > Metazoa > Chordata > Actinopteri > Beloniformes > Belonidae > Xenentodon > Xenentodon cancila. Next base: position 13,021,834 of record CM026199.1, read on the forward strand.
AGTTATAATTGGTGTACTAATTATACTATTGTACAAGCATAAGACGGATCATTGTTTTCATTAGTACAACTACGTTTACGTTAGTACATTATACTTCTCAGTTTTAGTGCATTATATGAAAAGACAACACTTATGTGCAGGGCTCTCAAGTTTCACGCATTAAGCGTGAGACACATGCATTTCAACAAGTCCACACGCTCACACATGGCATTTATCACGCTGATAAATTATTAACTTCACCGCACATAAATTGCAACAGGACATCCTTCAAACGAGTCAAAGGCAGACTGCGCGTGGAGGCTCATACAGCTCCGAATAGCCGTCTCGAGTTACCAACCTATCGGCCAATCAGAAAATAGAATTTCTCAGCCAATCACAAAATAGATTTTTTTTGTTGCCGGGTGAGGTCTGAAGTACCGCATAAAACAACCCAAACTTATTAACACTGTTTAACAATTCACAAACGTGAATGATGTATTACCTGGTATCTTGACTAGCAATAAAATACATGTTATTAAAGATTTCATTAATGATAAGACAAACTGTAGTTTAAGAAGTTATTTATTTCTAATACAGTATAGAAAATACTCCATTCCATTTCCAAAATAATCTGTCAGAACATGTAAACGTCACATAAAAATGAAAGGTACAGCGCTCCCCTCCCCTCCAAAACATAAAAAGAAAAAAAAGCCAACATGCTACTGAGGTAAAGGACAACACTTAAAAACAGTGAGAAAATGAACACCACCAAATTTATATTAAAACAAGTCCAGAAATGTACAAAAATTCTTTAAGAGATCAAATAAATACAATTCACATTTAAATCACACCTAAATGGGTTTCACTAGTGCAGAGAGATGACAGTAGAGTAAAACTAAGAATTGAATGCACACTTCCAGTCATTCAGCGTAGATTCTACACACCAGAACCACACATGCATACACATCTTTACACAATAAGACAAAACCCCAACCTTACAGATCTTTAATGACAATGCTGCCTAAACATCAGACAGCATGAATGAACACTACCTCCTTTGTGGCCCTACTAGGCCCACTAAATATTGAGATAATTCCCTGTTTTAACAAAAAAAAAAAAAAAAAAACAAAAGTCATCCACGACAACTCTTTTTAAAGATGCCTCACAGCCTCTTCCTTTTTACCAGTTCATGTTCCTTTCTCTAGTATTTCCTTACAATCCCTAAAATGTCTACAAAAAACATCGTTTTCAGACTGCGTTTGACTTACTGAATAATCAGATTTTATTAAAAGGGGTCACTCAACACAATCAAATCTGACACATGCAATTCCCCCCAAGATGGTACGTAAAGTCATGAGATGTCGACCTGATGGAGTCTAGCAGACCAAAAGGGAAGTGGGGGGATTTTGTAGGTGCCATGGAGAAGCTAATTGAGGTAGATTCAATTTTTGCCATTGCCAAAATGCACAAGAAGGGCTGTCAATAAGAACACAAAACCTATGAATGTGACACCAATTTTACAAAATAAATGGTTGCTAAAACACACAGAAACCCAAAATACATGGCAAATGGCATAACACCAAATTAAACTGAATGCAGAAGAAAAAAAAAAAAAAAAAAGTATCCAACAAACTCAAATATGATCAAACGCAAAAATGTGACCCTTTATTAGGCATCTACATAAGGTGGACTGGTTAACCATAGCTGTAGTCCCATTTTCTTTATGCTGTGCCTCCTCTAAATCACTTATAACAATACCCGTATATAAAAACTGTAGACCCTGAGTATAATCTTAGCATTAACAGTAAGAGGAAGCACTCAAAGATGCAACAATGAAAATGGCAGGATCATAAAGGAACAATTAACTAAATTAACAAATTTCTGTGTAAAATACAAAAATGTCCCAGTATTGTTAATGAAGGTTTAAATAAGCATTTTTTTCTTTTCAGTGTTAACTGCCACAAACATGCACAGAACAAGTAGATAAGCGGATTATATTCACCTGAATCAAATCTCAGCAATGTAGGGTTGTATTCAGTATATACATCACTCTTTTCAAACATTTTTGTTAAGAGGCAACAATTAATTAAAGACTAACAAAGGCCACTCAATTTTAGGATGTCTAGATTGACAAAATCCATAGTGCATAACAGAGAATCAGGTACATGTGGATATAAATAGCACCATTGTTGCCTCCCCTCTGAGCTAAGACATTCAAAAAAAAAAAAAAAAAAAAAAAAAAAAAAAAAAAAAAAAGAAGAAGGCAGCTTTAAAAGAGGCATACTGTCTGTTTACTCAAGTTAGGAACTGTTGAGAGTTAGGGGTGGGAATGGACAGCAACTAGGCTGTACAGTCAATTCTTTAGACAAGTTGGTCAGCGTTACCTGCCCTTTCATGTGCAACTACTGTGCTGAATTTCTTGTCTACACATTCACTCATACATTCATAAAGGAAAGCAAAGGCATCTGCAAGGGGCCCGTGAGTTGACTGGGTTAGGGTGACAGTCTCATAGTACCTCCTTTTCTACTCCTGAGTTAAAAAGATATGGTTGGATTTTAAAAAGCAAAGCAGTAAAAACAGTAGTCCCTCTGTTTCATCACAGTCCAGTCAGTAGCTTCTTCCTGCTCAACAGTCAATGGACAGATTCGTGTTGAGTAGACGTGACGCCATCTATACTTCAGTTTCATATAGAAGTTGGTCCTCCAGTGTTCGTGAGGGCAATGTCCCCAGTGTTTGTCAGGCTGCCCTAGTGGTTAAAGGCTTCCCTTTGTGGGAAGATAAAATGTTTCACTGCTCGTGTTGGGAAGCAGCTGTTCTGCTGAAGGATCATCAAGTAAGCCATTGAATCCCTGTTGGTTCCACAGAGCTATAATGTACCTGGCCACCATGAACTCCATAAAGCAGGACTACTGAAAAATACATTTGTTCTCCAGGGCTCAATAAGATTTCACATTTTAATTGTCTTGGAAATACCAGCTGCCTGGATGGATCTTCAAGTCCAGTGATGGGCAAAGCTTTAGTACAGTGAAAGAAAATCAGTCTGTGATGTATGTGGAGAAAAGTGTTTCTTCCAAAACCTTTAGGTTAGGATGTGATCGGATCCCAGCCTCGCTCAGATGTTTGATAATATGTCTGAAAGGAAAAAAAACATTATTTAGTTAATTTCAGCATAGGCAGCATTTAGGAAAAGGTACCTCAGGTTCCATATCAAGTGTTCAATAAAGACCAATAAAAAAGGTTCTTGCTATGGTCCTTGTTATACATCTTTTTTTTTTTGTTTGTTTGTTTTTTTTAAACTTACTTTCATATTAAAGTTTGTCATAATCCTTGCTTACTTCTTGGGCTGCCTGGAGCAACCATCATCTGTTGTCTGTGAAGACAAAATTAATACATTTTTAAGTGTTCCCAACAACTAGAGGCAGTTTAAAGGAAACTCCAAACAACTGATATTTTGTTTTCAATTATGATAATGCTAGTAATTCCTTGAAAGTGATTACAACTGGTGAACACTGCTCAAAGGTGGCATTTAAAAAAAACATATGCTTTAATATTGTAAATTGTACAACTTTGAAGAGAAGCAGCTTCAAACTTTCATCAGCATTATGAACTTTCCTAGAGATGATTTATCTCTCTCACCCGGGACGTAAGTAGAGTTCTGGTCCAAGGCCTCTCGGCTGAATCATCATGCCCTGAAATTGCCCAGCAGGTCTGAGGTGTCGGTACATGGTCATGCGTGTCTGGCCTGGAGAGTAGGGCAGTTGCTGGGGCCGCTGCAGAGCTTCCATCAGGTGTGGGAGAGGTCTCTGGGCAGCATAGTGCCCTGGATCTGGATATGGCTGGCCAGGGTAAGTATTTCTATTTCCAAGTGCACAACCTTGAGACATCATATGTGGTGGGGGGACACCACCTGTGTGCATCCCACGGTGCAAAGTTCGAGCGTCATACATGAAGCCTGATGCCATTTGTGCAGCAGAGGCAGGTGGATGATGCTGCTGTTGAAATGGATGGATACTCCGACTGTGGGCAACTGCATTATGGCTGTCCAGGTCCAGGATTTCTTTAGGACTTTCAGGTTGCTCTGAGCTCTCATGAGCCTGCTTTGCTGGACTGCCACTGCTGCCTGTACCAGGCTGCTCCCTGTTTTCACGTTCTCCTTCCTCTGCGTCTCCTTCAGCTAAAGGGCCAGGTGACACCAAACCAGTACCACAGGAACCCTCAGAACCAAGGGGTGATCCACTACTTTCCTTTGACTGACCTTTGGCTCTGGCACTGGCTACAGGTAAGTATGCACTGGGTGGGATTGGCTGGTGAGGCTGATAAACAGAGCGATGCCACTCCTTAGGAGGGTAAAGTCTTCTACCATTCGGTTGGTTCTGAGGATGAGTTTGAGGATGGGGCTGGGGGTAGTAGGTTTCCTGCTGGTACTGATGTGGTGGGTACATGTTATGGGCTTGTGGGTGCTGTTGGCAAGGCATGTTGTAAGAGTACGCAGTCCCTCCCTGCTGATGGTAGGTGGGGTGTGGGGCAGGATTGTGGAGCACATTTAGTGGCTGGTTGTGATACGGATGGTGAGCAGATGGGGGCATGGGCCTGCTCTGGTTGTAGTGTGAATGTGGAAGATTGCCCATGCCATACTGACCCACAGCTCCATTGACCTGACCTTGGGAGTGAGGAAGTATGGCTGGATTGTGTCCCTGGGGTGGCCCACTTTGAGCCTGCACACCATTGTTACCACCCACTGTCTGGGTTTGATTGTGGTTTGGACTAAAAGCCTGGTGTTCATAAATACTAACTGGTGGTCCAGTTGTCATCATGGTTTGCTGTGGTCCAATGCTGGTGCTTTCAGTGTGAGGCCTACTTGTGGGTTCACTCGGCCTTTGATCTCCAAGGTCTGCTGGGCTAGGTTGGGAGGGTAATAGTGGGGCAGGGTGGCTGGGTGGCAAAGAGGTGCAAGGGGCTGGCTGGGGTGGGGCAGGCTGGCCTCCTTGAGTTATACTCTGTGGCATCCCATTTACGGGGCTGCTCTGTGAAGGGCATTGTGGGGAGATTCTTTGGGAGGCTGAATGAAAAGGTACTAAAGAACTGTGTTGCTCTATGTTCTGTGTCATTGGTTGGGGAGAGCTCCCAGCGTGGCTTTGAGGCAGGGTGCTCTGGGTAGCTTGACATGGCTGTTTTTGGATGCACGGCTGGTGTTTACTTTGCTGATGTTCATTCTGTTTGGTTTCTGAAAGATGCTGAATGGAATTCTGAGATTCAGAAACATGCAGTGGTGGTACATTCTGCAGAAGATGTGCAGGGCTTGGAGCACTGTGCTGTGGACTGTTTTGTGCATGCTTAGGTGGGTTATGTGGAACATGCTCAGTTGAGCTGGTGTTAGTTGTACTGATATGGGATGAAGCAGTAGTGACACTATTGCTCTGAGTGGAACAGTGGCCTCCAGACAGTCCTTGGCCATCAATGTTATGGTTGTGTGTCTTGGGTGAACCCTGTGAGAGCCCTGGTCCAGACAGATTCTCCTGGGATCTGCTCATGTTAGAGGTTGGGGGACTTTGCATTCCATCAGCTGTTTTACTGTAATGTCGAGCAGGACTAGAGATGGAGGGATGGTCTTGGCTGATTGAAAAGATGTTCTTATCTGATGTACCTTCAGATATGCTGGTAGACATTTTCTTCACTGATGTACCTGTTAACATACAAAATAATGAAAAAGAAGTTAGAATACAGATATATTGTCAGAGATTAATGTTGAAGATCAACCTAATAAAATTAAAACGCAAAGCTATTGCACAGATGTTAAGGATTGATGGACAAAGTCAAGACAGGACTGATTTCTGCAGACATATTTGCAGGCTTGCCAGTGAAACTGAAAGACATGCATCAGTTTTTCACTTAAAAGAAAAAAAGCTGATAATTTAACAGAATGGATGAACATTCAATTTACAACATACTGTGTGAAATAATTAAACCGAATTGTATATGCCTTTGACATAGAGGTAGTACAATGGTGGAGGCTATGCGGATTAATATATGGAGGCTATGAAATACAAACAGAACATTTCTGTAGAAAAAGGTTCAACTGTGAGTTCTGTCATGAAGAATACAGACACCTCAAATACTTCTATGGAAGGTCAGGTCTACCTTTGGGGTCCACGTCTGTCTTTTGGGAAGGCTGGTTGTCTGGTCCTTTGTCTCTAGCAGAATGCAGCTGCTGAACCTCAGGGGTAGGGGGAGGGTGATTACAGAGATGCGTTGGGATGCTGCCAAGTACTGATGGGGGCTCTGGCTGCTGAAAGTTGCCTATGTGCTGATGAGGAGTACCAGCAGGGGGTCCAGAAGAGGCTGACAGTTGCTGCAAGGCCAGCATTTCTGGGCTTTCCAACATGGAAGACAAGCGGGTCCGGCCAGAGGAGTCTGGCTGGGGCACAGGAGGCCGTAAAGACATGGGCCCCTGGGAGCTGGCCGCTGCAGACATTTGATACTGACCATTGGAAGGATGTCTGGGATAACCAGCAGCTTCTGGCCATGGTTTATGCCCAACTGGAGGAGGGATTCCACCGTAGCTGAAGTTGCGGTGGTCCATGAGATTGGGATCTTGCATAATGTGCATGTCATTTTGTCTGTCCTGGCCCTGGTGATTTCTACTGGGCCACATGCCAGGAGGCCTCAAGTCTGGATAGTGGTGCTGAGTTGGGCCTTGTGGCCCAGAGAATTTGTTATTCACAGCATGCATGGTGTGTCCCTCTTGATGGTGGTGGGATGGATACATGGTGGCTTCAGGTGGAGGTCCAGGCTGGTGGGCCACAGGACGTGGGCCTAAGGATGGGCCGTGAGTAGGACCCATATAAGGGTGGTGCTGTGGGGGCTGCTGTTCATTCGGATCTGGCCTCATTGGATACCTGTGCCCCATGTGATGTCCATCAGGCATTCGATGCTAGGTAAAAAAAAAAACAAAAAAAAAACAAAGACTATCAATATGTTTTGCTTGTATAGTGATAAAAATGTCCTTTAATTTTGCATTATGAACTTTCTCAGGGTCTCACTAATTGAAGGATGGGGCAGAGATAAGCTCAATTCCCTCTGTAAACAAGTGGTTATTGAAAAATCGATAGATGAATTAAATACCGTTTGGTAGAAAAGCAACTAAATACAGTTAGATGTAGAGTTTTGGTCTTACATACCTGCATGTTAAAGCTGTGAGGTAAGCGGTTCAAGCTGGGGTCTCTGTGTCTAGGAATGTGAAGTGGATGAGCAAAACGAGGATCCATTGCCATTCTTTGGGCATACATATGTGGACCATGAGAACCGGGGGGGACCAGGCGGACCAGTTAGATGATGGAGCTGGTAAGATAGAGATATTTAGCTTCTTTTTTTTTTTAAACCCTAGATTTTAGACATATCAAGACAAATAAAAGTAGAAAATTATGTGATAACTCAGATGTGTACAGTATATTGTTAGAACAGAAAATTATTCTGTGGATACCTGTTGCATTGGGTGATACATGCCCCTGATGCCTCCCTCATGGAGCTGCTGCTGGCTTGGAGGCAGACTGTGAGGGTGAACAGGACCATTGGTCCAGTAAGGAGGACCAGGTGCTCGTGCAAGCTTGCCGTCCTGGGCCTCTGAAGGTGTGGTCCCCGTGCCGCCTTGAGAGTTTCGCTTACGTTGAACTTGCTCAGTGGCCCTGATCAAACTTTCCGGTCCAGAATGTTTACTGTTGCGGTTACGCTTTTTGTCCTTGCGCTCCTTGTCTTCTCGGCTGACGTGGAACTCTTCATCTGTATCACCATCTTCTGACGGAAAATGTTTTAGCAATGCCCGGTTAAAACACCGCTCTAGAGACTCTGCCATTATGGTGTATTCTAGAAACAAACAAAAACCAACATCAGCCATACATGGATGATTAAAAAAAAAAAAAGGCATAATCTTACAAGCATCCACATTTAGTGGACTACGCAGTCACACACTTCAATCACATACCTGTAGCTCATCCACACATGCATGTGAAGTCATGCTCTCTCTTGCATAGACAGTACACACACACGCCCACCAATGATCAGTCAAATACAAACACTCAAAAAGAGAAAACATGTCTTCCAAGAACACAATACCACTCCTGTGTTCTCAGTGTAGTCATAGCCATATGAGTAGGTCAGAGGGCATGCGTTGACACACAAAAGTTTGTTTATGAGGAGACCATTCCTTTGAATGCATGGCATGGCCACAGACGGGGGATTACGGGCTGGAATGTTTCTGTGGCACTGCAAGGTTCAGGATCCCCCTCAGCACTGGAGCACAACTCAGTCACTCCCCATTAATAACTGTCAAGGCCGCCCTGGCCCCAACACCACACCAAGACCAGCCCCCTTGTCTTTTGCCTAGCCTACTTTCATGCCATGCATCTCTTTAATGAAAGACACATATGCATTTCTCTCTCAAACCACACTTGTAATGAAATGGACCTTAAAGTATTATCACTTAAAAGTTAGATTTAAAAAATAAAAAAAAATAGATGTTTGTGTAACTTCATTTACCACTGTCCTCTCCGTTGTACTCGATGCAGTTGTCAAACATGAGCTTTACATCAGCAACAAACTCCTCTTTAGCAAGGTACTCCCCATTGTTGAGCTTCTTCTCAATGGTGGACAGATCCATGGGGGTCTGACGGAGTTGGAAGAAGATCACCAGTCAAACAATTATAAGCAAATTAGATTTCCCTCCATAAGTGAAAATAATAACAATACCTGGATGATATCATGGTAATTGGGTGCATATGAGTCATCAACAGGCTCTAAGAAAGGCCAAGCATCTTTATGAGCTTTCAGAGCCTCAAGCACTAAAGAACAGAGGTTTAATCAGATCAGACATTGGAACAACCATCAGTGCAGATTGAGATAAAGTCAAAGGATTCAGTAACTATCCTGTAAGCATACCTTTATAAAGAGCAGTGTAGTCATCGTCTATTTCATAGCTGAAATGCCAAATTTGGAATATGTTATAAATGAACAAACTCGAGTCAAGCATACAAATGTGAGATCAATTATCAATAGCCTCTTACAATTCCTTATTCCTGCGAGTTCTCTGGGCAGGTGAAGGTGGCTCTAAATTCAAGAGTTCGGGTGGCAGCTCCTTTCCTTGAGAAAGCAACCAGGCCTTTTCTTCTCGCATCTTACGTCTCTTTGCTCGCTCTGAGAGGAATGAACACAAAAATGCAATGAAAGGCACAATTTTTAGAAAAACTCTCAAAAGTTTGCATGAAAAGTTTTTTTTTTTTTTTTTTTTAAATTTGCTTTTTCAGGCTCCAAAGCTACAGTTTTAAAATGTACTTGCTGTTCCATTAATGCGATCAGCATTGTCAATGAAAACCAGGCCTTGGCATTCAGAACCAGCAGCAGCTCAGATAAGCAGAAAGAGATCCATTCATCAGCCATCTTTTCTTAGGCCCAGTTGATCAAAAGAGCAGAACAGAGCAGAGAACGCATATGTATCACTGCTTTATCTTTCAACATGAAAGGCGGAGGGGCCTGCCAGCCCCCCCACCGTGTGGATTAAAGATGTTTGAGTGAGGAATTCTTGTGTAGTGTAGTCCAGGTCCTGCTGTTCATCTATAGTACATTAACAAGGCTCCTCTACTGAAGGACAATCAGTAGATCATTAACCCTTGATAGATGACATCAGACGGAGGAGAATAAAAAAAAGAGAGAGGGAGAAGTACTCCTGTGATTAAAGGCGCTCAACACTCCCTCACAGCCTGTGTGTTATGTACAGAAATCACAAGGCTTCAAGTTCAACTGCAGCCAAACCATGATGATGGAGATGTGAAAGACCACATGTGACGTGTCCTCAACAATCCTTCTGCCCTTATTTTAGCTTCATATCCATTCACACAAGCGCTAAAGTTTAACTTTTTCTTGTTTTATTTTTGTTTTACAAATTTACCATCAACTGAGTTCAATTTGATTTATATAGCATCTATTACAATACAAATTGCCTCTAGGCACTTTCAGAGACCAACATGGACCCCTAAGCAATTATTAAAGAAACAATGGGAAGTTAAAATAAGGAATTTAATAGTGGAAACCTGTTGCTGTGCCAACCTCAAGATTATCAGCAGTATTGCTTGATATTGTCCATCGCCTTACCCTCCACAGCTTTGATTTTCTCCAGCTTCTCCCGCTGTCGTTCCTCCTGCAGAAGCCTTTCTTCTTCGCGTCGCTGCTCGGCCAGCAGGACCTGCCTGTCCAGCTCTTCATCTTTCTTCCTCTCCTCCTCTGATATGGCCTTAATATTGTGCTGAATACAGATACAGAAGTCTATTAGAAGATAGTAACACACACAAAAAACAAAAAATACAAAAAAAAAAAAAACAACACACAAAACAAAATGAAGGACCAGATAGTCAATGGTTTTTAGGTGTTGTTAAATAATTCTATTAGTGTCAGCACCACATAAGTATACTTGCATTCCACAATGATACCGCTCCAAAAAAAGAAAGAAAAGAGAATAATAAATAAAGGCATGTCACGCTACCTCTTGTGTAATGTCATTTGCAGAGAACCGTTGTGATGTGCGAACCAGGGTTGGATCCAGTAGCTTCTCCTTTTGCTCCCGTTCCTGAAAGGGAGGGGAAAAAAATTTAATACAAATAAAACAACACACATATTAACATTATGTTTGGCTCTGCTTCCTTTGCCTCTCTGATATACTCAGATTTCCAAATATTCTGTTTGATGTACCCATAAGTAGTGTAAACAAGATTGTGGTGTGAATTTTCTGCCAATGGAAGAGGTTAACCTGAATCTGTGTTACTTGAGACGAAAGGATAAAGTGCCCCCACCCAAGCGGTTTCAAAGTATGACTTTTGTGGCTGATATAGCACCCTGTTTGTTGGAGAACGGCTCTGAGGCGGAATGGCGTTGCTGTTCTGCCTCGAGATGTAGTAAAACAGGTGAAACAGAGACCAGACTGGCTCTGCCTCCCATAACAGAACAAATTGCTCTTATTCAGGGATGTCCAATTCTGGTCCTCGAGAACCGCTATCCTGCATGTTTTAGATGTTTCCCTGCTTCTGATTCAAATGAATGGATGATCATCAGCTTGTCATCAAGGTCTGCATAAGTCTGTTCATGACACACATTTGTATCAGGTGTGTTGAAGCAGGGAAACATTTAAAATATGCAGGAGAGAGGCCCTTGAGGACTGGAGTTTGACATCCCTGCTCTTATCAATAGCACGCCTGTCACTCAGATGATTCTGCAATGCTCATATGTTGTCTTTAACCACGCAATGGTGTGATACTTTCATTCTATATGTGTCAACTACCAAAGAGGAACAGCGTCAGTCTAATGAGAACAGCTTTTTTGTGTTGATATGGTGTGACCGCTGTGTGACCTCATTACTTGACCAAGACATTTAAACAAAACAACAAGAACATACCTTACTAGCTGGACAATGACTTATCCTACAACTACAACAAGTAAGAATTTTTTTTTTTTTTCCTGTAAATATATGTCGCGTAGATGGACCAGTAGAAAGCAGATTCATTTCAAAAGCCCTAATTGTCAGTTTTAAAGCAAATAATCCAAACCAATCAAAATTTAACTGGTTCTTCCTTTAACTAGACACTACCCTGCCATGACATTTAATGTAAAACAGCCAACTTGGGGGGTCAAAGTAAGACACAGACAAAACCTGAGAGCTTCTCTGTGTTGGGGACTGGCTTCAGCAGTGCATGTATGATCGCTGCATTGCTTTAATGGGAAACACTGATATGTCCCAAGGCTCCACAGTCCAGCCCCCAAACACCCACCTCCAGTACAAATAAAACAGAGTGCTTCTGGTGTCGCCACAGAGAGGTCGGGAGAATCCTGCAGCGCAGCAGAGCTGTCACTCAAGAGGCCCCATCCTGCCTTAAGGTGAGCCCCTGCTGGCTGTCAGTGATCCATTAAAAGGCTGGTGACAGCAGCCATAGTAATGCGGACAGAAGGATTTGGAAGAATATACAAATTTTATTTGACATGCTTGCATAAACATACCTATTAAAGAGAGATGGGCATGCAAAATATATCCTCACATTACATACAACTTTGAGAGGAAAATAAATACTAATGTAGAAAGCTACGTGCACCGTCTCTGGGTTTTAGATTAAAATAAAGCAGCAACCATAAGACATTACTGCCTTTTACTTAACAGAGGTAATGTAATGCAGATGATTTAAGGGCTTTACAATACACAAATGACTCTTTTGGTCCAAAGCGCTGATGCAAATCATCAAGGTTTCATATGTAGTTGTTCATTAGTTATCCATCCATCCATCCATCCATTTTTTATACCCACTTAATCCTGTGCAGGGTTACAGGGGTTTGCAGGAGCCTATCCCAGCTCATTACAAGCAAAAGACAGGGGTACAGACTGGACAGGTCACCAGTGTATCGCAGGGTCACATACGGACAAACAACCATGAACGCTCGCACACACCACTATGGGCAATTTAGAATCACCAATCAACCTAACATGCAAGTTTTTGGACAGTGGGAGGAAGCCGGAGCACCCGGAGAAAACCCACACAACCACGAGGAGAACACGCAAACTCCAGCTAATTATTAAGACATTTTTTTTTAATACCCATGCATAAACTAGCTCAAAGGAGCATCTATCAGCTGTACAGTAGCTTTCCCCATAAATAACCACCAGAAGGCTTGCTAATCTAATATATTTGGGGAAGCTATACATGGAGACATTTTGAAAGCCAAGTAAAAATGTCTGTGTGTCAAGTGGGCAATTGATGAAGTAGAAGGACACATTCACCCGCTGACCTTTTGCAATTAGTGAGTGACCCCTTCTGCTGACATAAAACTGCCAGTGGGGTTCTTTACTTCACTGCTGATGATGATGGAGAAAGGCTCGAGGGGTTTCTATAGCAACAGTCAGTGCTTGTTGTACATCACAGTATCAGGCAGAACCCACTGAATTTTATAAAAACCAGTAGAATGTAAGCAGGGATCAACTCCGACCAGCTTTAGCAGTCAAAGATCAAATCCACTTAAATACTTGAAATTAACTCACCAGCCAAGAGAACTGATGGATGGGAAAAAAAATAAAAACCCATTACAGTACCCATAATAAAACCTATTACTTTTTACCAGCCACGATTTTAAACTGGCTTTTTTCTATCTTATTTATAAAACATTGATCCGCACTTAATCAGAGTTTGAAAGCAACTCTTAATCTTTTTATTATTATTATTTTACATTACATTTTCTGTAAAATGTTTTTAGCCATCAAAGACTAATGTAACTTTCCATTTTTTTAAAACTAGGATTAACATTCTCATTAAACAATGTAAGCTGTATAAAATCTGTAATGAAATCACCCTCTCCTTCGTATGATCCATGTCCTGCCCCTGTCATAACCTTTATACCTACCTAACTGCAAAGTTTTCACTCTTCACTAAACGGTTAAATGCAGAGACCAAAATTTACTTTGACTCGCCAGCCAAGTGGACTGGTAGATTTAAAAATTAAAAAAAATAAAAAACTACTACCCATCAGTTTTTTCAACCGGCCAAAATAACAAATTTCCATTTTATGTTCCATATACATTACTTTCCATACATTTCAAAACTTAAAGAAGAGTCGAGAAAGTTCTCTGTAGTAATCTGTGTGTGTCTGTCTAAGGTACACAAGCATCCCAAGATGCAGTTTTATGTACCAGTAGCCTCTTTTTCATTGGTGTCTCCTGCCCTTCAATTGACACAGGTAGCATGTCAAGCTGGCCCCACCAATAACTCGCCCCTGAGGTATAAATTGCGGGTCAGGACTAATATAAATAGAACTGACGGCGGGTGGAGGGTCGTGGGTGGCATTTGTTGATGACAAGACAAGGATGTCCGCAAGCTCCTCATCCTCAGAGCTGTAGAGGTCATAAATCAGCACATTATAGAATTGCAATCTGCAACTGGCTGCTAAAATGACAATCCGCAGAAATGCAGACACGTCATATTTGTGCAACACTATTTGGGCAAAGTTGCTATCCAAACCCTGTTGTTATTCAGTATGGACCCTCCACCTGCTCCGTCCCCTGCATCATTCAGCTTTTCTGGTATTGGTGAAGCCAGCGAGGCCGACCAAATAGCAGGTTGTTATGTTATCTAGTTCCACTCAATGAATCATCTTCCCTCCCCTCAACCTGGCTTCAGGCACCGGGGAGGCAATAACACACCGAGGATAACCTCCGGGATTTACATGCCAAACAGAAATTTTACCCACTATTGGCACTTGGGCAGGTGTTAGTTTTGGACCCTGGTTTGATGATTACTTTTAAATAAAACTTGTGCTATCAGAGCTAATGAGATAAAGAGTCTTGTGTTTGGATCAAAACTGACAAGCACAGAAAACGGGAAAGAAATGTGACATTTGTGTACCAAATTGCAGTATTTGCATGGCATAAGTATTTTGGTAAAAACATTTATCTTCTTATGTGGCAGTTAGTCTTCTAAAACTGCCTTGCTGGACAACACATGCATAGTGATTGATAATTTTGAATTATGCCTCACTGCATGTAAAAAAAGAGAAACTTGGGTTTGACGTTCTTTAAAGTACAATTTGATGTATGATTATAATCTGCCCTTAGAGAGCATCATGTTAAGTCCAAAACTTCAGTAAAAGACTACAGAGCAAATACATTTATTCTTCCCAACCGAAAGAAAGAAAAAAAAAAAAAAATCTACATCTTACCAAAAGTCAGCACATACAGAGAACCTTATGAAATGCCACAGAGGAGAATGATGATGGCGTGTTTTTGTGCCTGACCTTGTGCTCAATCATGCTGCTGATCTCAGGAAGGAAGTTATGGCTGATGACACGGTAGAGGTGCCGGTCTTGTGGAGAGGTTTTGTCCTTGATGCTCTCTGCCAGACTGATCCACTGTTCCTCTGTATCACACACAAGGGACCAAGTGCCTCGCTGACGACCTGAGAGATCCGACAAGAGGAGAGACAATGAATTATTGATTTTGAACAAAATAAGCTTAGACTGTTAAGTGACTGAAAATAGTGGCCACAAATGCACTTTTTTTTTTTTTAAATACTTGAGTTTCTTATAGTATTATCATCCTTAATTATTTATATTTCTAGAATACTAACAAATTAGATGCACCTTGTTGCATTATCTTCTTTGATATGCTTTCCTGTCATTTTCTATTCCGCTTTCTTTTTTCCTCTTTAAAAACACAGGTTTGTATTTTTTTAAATAGAATTTTACATATTTTGTCAATTCAAGTATACTTTTAAACACAGGTTTTAATCCTATGCTGATAAAGGGAGTTCAATAGGTAATCTTTGATTTTTTTTTTTTTTTTTTTTAAACATCTGGTCTACAGAGTAACCATGCCAACTAAAGAACAGTTCACATGTAGGAGCAGCTGACTGAGCTTTCCTAAGTCCAGCTAAGGCTCAGGTTAAGACCCTAAATCCTTGATGAGGTAAAGAGTAGATGTGGGATCGCCGCCAATAAAAAAAAAAAAAAAAAAAAACACAAAAACCTTGGAGCATTGATGAAAACACGGCAGGAATATCTGGAAAGCAGTATTGTTTCACCAATACATCAAGCATCAAAAACACACTCAACTCAAAACCCACCCAGGAGGGGAATATAGTGTTTTTTAGACTGCGTAATCCAAAACATGTTACTGCAGATGAGCATCTTTGCACCCCTGGACACTATAATATTGACTTTGAGTTTCTGGCCCTTTTGATCAGCTAAGAGAATTTGCCTTCAATAGAGGTTTATTCAGCTCGACTCAGTAAGGACCAGTGCAGGAGGATATTCCTGTGCATAGGAACAACCTTACACGATAGATCTTTATCTAATGCCTTTTGTTTTTGTTTTTTTTTTACATTTAATTATACCCTGCATTTAACACGATCTCTTGTGTCACCTGTCCTTTTTACATTGACTTGACACGGGGTGGCGTGTTGAGCTGGCCCCGCCAATAACTCGCCTCTGAGGGTACACCTAAACGCGGGTCAGGACCAATGTAAATAGAACTGACACAGGGTGGCAGGTCAGGTGGGTGGGATTTGATGATGACAAGATGAGGATATCTGTGATCTCCTCATCCTTAAGAGTCACGAATGTCATAAATCAGCTTATTACAGAACTGTAATCTATAACTGCCCACTAAAATGACAGACTGCAGCTTTGCAAGACACAAACATCATTAACAAACTAGAGAGCCCCAGAAAGAAGTTAATCGTGTTCAAGTAGCAACAGGAGTAGCAGAGGGAGACTGCTGGTCATATTTGTGCAACACGATTTAGGGAAGTTGCTACACAAATCCTGCTGTAATTCAGCATAGATCCACCACCCGCTCCATCTTCTGCATCAGACGGCTCCTTCTGATGTTGATGAAGCTAGCGAGGCCGACCAGACGGACAACGGGTCCTCATGTTACGTAGTACCACTCGATAACGCCTCCGGTCGACAGAGGCAACAACACGCCTTGCATTTACATTTCCCAACACACGTTCATCATCCAGGGACGATAGCGGGCTATAATCTTCAAACGCCTAAAGGTTTCTACAGAAAACATTTCAATCCCCTATGGGAATTAAAGTATTATGCACTTAAAATTACTGAGTTTATTTTACCTGTGATTGTGGGAAGATCATCTTGCTCATTTTCTGTCTTCACCTCTGCTGCTTCACTTTCCACTTCACTAAAAAAAAAAAAAAAAAAGTAGTTACTTGTAAAATCAAATTAAATTCAAATTAAATTAAAAACTACTGATAGATGAACAACTGTGCTTTACTTTATTTTTGGAAACAATTTCAGTTTTAAGTCAAGCATCAGAATGTTGTTGAAGTGTTCAACAAATATATATTTTTAAATGGTTACATTTATTATACAGCACAGGCTCTGCAGAGTTCAACATATAACTAAGAGAACTGTATTTTAAATAAAGCAAGTATTCTCTATAATCATTTCTTTACTTCAACTGCCAAAGAGATATTTTCCCCTACCTCAGATAAGCATCTTCCAACTTTCTCTTCTTTGGTGGTCTTCCTCTTCTCTTTTTTTCAGGTAATGTCAATTCAGCCAATTTACTGTTGGAAAAGCAGCAAAAAGAATAAAATAATTTGAATACTCCACTCTGAACATGGGTAATTAGAAAGTGAACAACAAAAAATTCATAAGCAACTGTCAGGCCACTATAGCAATTTCATGCTTATTTATTTATTCCCCCACTTACAAGTACAAGTTTTGGGTCCAAGACAGATATAGGTGCCTCTCGTGATATTTACCTGAACCTTTCCGTTTTCATTTGAAGTGGCTCTTCTTTGTACATACGAGTGCCATAAAAGTACCAGTAGAGGGCTCCTTCTCCATCTTGCCCCAGGGGTTCCACCCTCAGGCTGTCTGCATCCAGCCCCTGAAAAAAAAGGGTGGGTGGACACAACTCTGAAATCATTTGTTCCTAAATCAACATTCATTAGTGGAAGATGTTATACAATCCATTGAGCCTACATATCTATGAATCATACATAGATGTCAGTAACTTTCAGTATCTTTGTGAATGGATTTATGAATCAACAGTGACTCAAAGTGAAATTGCTTAAATTGTGATCATCAACTACACCTTAGTTTGATCCATTCAAGTCTAATACCGGGAAAAAAAAAAGAAAAAAAAAAAAAAAAAAAAAACATTCTTAAGCCTAAGCAACCCAGGAGCTTTTATTTACCAACTGTAAACACCACTGATAATGCAACTTCATTGGAAATTACAGAAACTATTACATAATCTTTTGCTACCCACTTTAAATCCATCTCAATATAAACAAGTGACGCCTTAGAAAAACAGAATCAAAACAAACAAAATGTTGGAAAGAAGCAATTTAAGATTTGATCAGTTGCTCATTTCTGAATGGTGTACCTTCAGCCGGTCAAAGACATCAGCAGCATCCAGACGGTAGTCACAGAGTCGGTGCAGCAGTTCCACTTGAGTGCGGGGTGGAAGAGTCTCAAAAGACCCCTCTCGAAGCGGGTTGGGCTTCCCCTCCTCCAGTTCCCATCGGTAGCTGATAATGTCATTGAGGTAACTGCTAAAAGCTTGAGGGCTAAATGGTAGAGGAGAATCACAATGAGTGGGTGTTTGTGTTCAATATACAGCCTCTCCAAAACCAGTGAGTATTTCAGAGTGGGACGCACAGACTGATTCACCAGTACAGAGTTTAAAAACCTATTTCAGGTGGCTGCTTCTGATTCATCTTTCAAATGTGATCTGGTTGTCTAAAACCCATTTGTGACTGATCTCATTTATGATTGTGAGTTTTTTATTATTAAATTAAAAGCTGATCAAAGAATGACCTTTTTACTGTTGTCAAGCTGTCAATAAACATAAATGATAAGTCTCCTTCAATCAGATGCAGCAAAACGGTCTCAAACAAGGTTTGGAATCGCCACCGCCTACTGTGTGAGGCTTTCTGCTTTGTCCCAGTATACATGCAGAGTAGAGGACTGATTATCTACCTAAATATGCTGGACTACAATGTTTGCTGACGACATTCCTGTTTCACTATGTCAGTACTGGTCTTTTCCCAGGTGATCAATTACACAAAAACAACTGACAGACATTTAAACTGGCAGGCTGTGTAAGTTGTCAAATGAGCAGTTTGGGTCCAATTGAGCATGTACATATAAGAGGCTTATACACAAAACTGCATGAGTATGTTTCTATGACTTGACTTCAAGTATAAAATCAATTTGGTATATAAGTAAGAGTACAGGCCCACTTTTACTAAGACTAACACAATATTCATTTCCTATTTGTCTTCATAAATTTAAAATTAAAGATCTAGAATCTGTCAATAAATAAAATGGAAACCAAATCACATCCGATTTTTATCAGATTAAAAACATGATACAAAGTTCAAATTATACATAAATACATGCTGGTTCTGGTTCAGGTATAGTTGATTAACTAATTTGCAGTTCCACCTCAGATGAACTGAACATTAGTGTGGAGAAGGTTGAAGATCTATGTAACAGCGCAATAAAAGGAGGACATTAAAAAAAGGCTAATCTTGAAAAAGCTCCCCCTTCTCACCACCCAATCTCTCTCCTCCTCTTTGCCCCCTCGTTTTCTCTGACATCCTCCCTCCCACCTTCCTTTTCCCCGCTCCGGCAGAGCGTTTAACGCGTGCAGATGAAAAGGGCAGCTCTGTGAAAGGCCAGTGCTGAGCAACCACCCCTAGGATGCCAGTGCCTGTCCAGTCCAATAAAGCAGGCTGTCTTCCTGTTACCAGCTGCCTTGGTGGAAAAAAGTGGATCATTCCAGCTTCTCTGCTTACCAGTTCACGATACTACTACGCTACCTTCTAATAATAAAGTAGAGTAGGAGCCATATAAAAGGGGGAGTCCCATGAGAAACTAAACACATCAGTGATTTTAAGTATAAACCAGTACTACGGAGTCGCTCTCTTTTGCGACTGTACTCTCACAGTTTCTCTTCACTCCACCTTCCAGTACAACTCCTGTCACCTCCAGAAATATTCAGACAAATCTGCTGTTCTAGGGTGTGATGGCAGGAAGCAGAGTACAGAAAACTGGTTGACCACCTTTTTTCCCCAATTTAGTAGGTACAATCACCTCAACTTCAACATCAAGAAGACACAAGGGATGGTTGTTGGTTTAAGGACGTGAACACCGTTTCCATTCTGGAAGAAGAGATGAAAATAGCAGGGGACTACATACACTTGAGTTTTCTCAAAACCCCTTTCCACACACATTGGTTAGGGCGTATTGGTCCAAAAAGATGTGTTTGATAAGCAGCTGCTGAAGCAGAGGCAGCACTGCGCCACATCAGTGCGTGTTTAAAACACAGCATTCCAGTTTTGTGGAATCAGGAGAGTCATTCATAAGAATAACATGTTCTATCGTGGTGACTCACCCCCACCTACAGTCATCAATTTAACTCCGGGACTACTCCATTGCTAACTCACAGGTGTATCAGTGGTGGATCAACTTTAACCCCCAATTGCCTTCTGTTCTTAGACACAGGACACCAATGAGCAATGAAGATGCATCAGTCCCACCTTGAACGAGTTGTGTGACAAGGACCTAACAAATTGAAGAAACTGATAAAGAAAGCTGGGCTTGTGCTGGGGAATGACCTGGAGCCCCTGAAGCCAATTGTCCCAAGAAGAATATTGGATAGGCTGCAGAACATAATGGACAACACTGCACATCTTCTATATAACATAGTGATTAAAAAAACCAAGTGGTTTCAGTCAGACTTCTTCAGATTTGCAATACTACAAATCACGCAGTTCTTTTCTACCCACAGCTCTAATCAGCTACAATCTTACATGCAGACTTCATAACACTGACTGACAGACTTTCTAATGCAAAAGTATTATTAAAAATAACTGAATTCTCGGAGGATATAAACTTAAAAGAGAGGCTATTTTACTTTTACATACAGCATATCTTAGAGCATGACTTCTCAACGTCTTACAACACCTTAACTAATCACACTGTGCGTAAGCTCTGACTTCAAAGTGAGATAATGTGCCAGTGACTCAGAGATCCTATGAAGGAAGCTGGCAGCTGTGACTAATATGAAACATGATGATAATGCAAGGTTTATTTTTGACAAATTTGAATTTTACTGATTGTTAGCTGAACAATGAAGACAGTGGAAACACTCTGCCATCATTAAAATAAGTTGGAGATGTGTTACACGCCGTCATGAGAAGATTAAGACTCAAGTATTTATCTTGCTAAAATTTAGATTTTCCGGTTGGTTGTTTAAAGCAGTGTGTGTGTGTGTGTGTGTGTGTGTGTGTGTGTGTGTGTGTGTGTGTGTGTGTGTGTGTGTGTCGAGTCAGATTACCATCTTGTGAAGAACAAGTTATTTTAATTTTTAAAAGACACTGAGTTTGAACATGACCACCATGCCACTGTGGCTCATTTTTGCATGTTTATAGTCACCTCTGTCAAAACACTTAGTTCTTTTTATTCATTACTTACGTGATGTCAGTGCGCTGGTAGCATCCCTGCAACAAACAGGCTATGAGGTCCCCAAGAAAGTCAAAGTCCTGTTCTGAAAGGGCTTTCTCCAGCTCCTAAATAAAAATAAATAAATAAATAAATAAAAAACAAAGTCAAGAAACCTTGAAAGGAATCTGGCACAACATGCTACCAATGGTTGCTACAGCTTAGTTGCAGAACGAATGAAGCAGAGAGAAATTTCACAGGACTTTCAAATGAGGCACAATGATGTACGTTTACACTTCTCATTATCTACGTATGTCAGGTTAACAGGTAGACGGGGATAACTGGAATTTGCCGTTTCCTTGGGACCTCTTGGTTTGCCAGTGGTGGCTAGGCTCAGCTGCAGCAGAAGTTCAAGTAAAGCCATGACCTCTCTCCTGCCTGGCATTGTGTTTCAGCTATTGAGGTTTTATGAAGCGGCAGTAATGGCAGAACAAACTCTAAAAGACCTGAAAGCACCAAGGAAAGATAGCAGGCAGCAGGGACTGAGAGCCACAACACTACTATGCCCCCTCCTCTCCTTCACTGGCCAACCAAGATACAGCCCCCTACACAGCCTCCCAGCATGCACTGCTCTCTCCAATGATACCCAAAAGCTAAGCAGTCAGGTGTGGAAAGAGAGAGAGAGAGAGAGAGATGTGGGACAAAGAAGACAAGCAAGTGTAACGTAACGGACAACTTTTTATCTGTGTCACTCGCTTTCTTTCTTATTCACAAGCGCTACACTAAAATGTTGATGAATCTCGCCTATCTCAATGATGTGCAGTCATGTTTATCTCGCGGTCACTCATCTCTTCTCAGGCTGCCTCTCCCTAAAGGGAACCTGGTTGAACTCAAGAGGCCACCAAAGGTCAGCATACACACCTCCTGGCAATGGAGAATGACGGAAACCAGGAGTCAACAAGTCAGCACGATGAAAAACAGAAGAGGAGGGGAAGACCAGGGAAAAGTTGAAAAACAGGATAAGATAAATGTTTGTGCTCGAGGTTAGAAAAGAGAAGAGCATGACAAAAAAAAGCTAACAAAAGTCTGTTCTTGCTTTAGAGTTTGAAAGTACAGACTGAGTTTAATGAAAAACTCTATATAGAGATTATACATGTAATCATCAACCATATGATTTAAAAGTGACAAAAGAAAGACTGTACTGAATTTTACCAATATTTCAAAAACAAAACAAATATATGACAACAAATATGTTGAGTAATATGTAGGTGCCAGTGACCAGAGAAACCACGTTACATTTGAATTGTCTTGACATAGCTGGGGTTCTACCAAACACAATAGTGCCTTGCAGTTGTAAAGATGGATTTTTAAAACAAGAAGCAACATTACAGTTATCTTAACCTTGTTAGTACTGAATGCATCAACGCAAATCCGCATGACAAATATGAAAAGTCATTTTCTTGTCAAGACTTGTGCCACTGATTCAATCTCTTAGGAAATGAGCTTCCAACACTGTAGTCTTTATATAAAAAGTAAAAATAAAAACTTGTAATTTGGACACCCTGACACTTGGATAGTCAATATCAGTTAGAGCTGGGTGATATGGTTTACATTGAGGATTGTCTATATTTATTAAATAATCTACTTTTCAGATAAATGTGTCAGAGCTGGTCATCAAATAAATATTTTTCCTACTCCATCTAATCCATGTTAAAAAAAAAAGAAGAAAAAGAAAAAGCTTGTAGTTCTAATTGAGTCAAACACACAACATACCACATATATTCAAAAATGACACTGTTTACATTAGACATGCAAATCAGTTATAGACCTGACTATAATGGATGTCTTATTTTGCTTATTGCAAGCAAACAAAGAGCGGGTGTGTTTGTGGTAATAACAAGTTAGCAAGTGACCAGCATGGGTTCGGGGCTGTGCTTGTGAGATGAAGGGTCAGAAAGTAGAGGTCACACTTGTGATGTTAACATTAGCAAATTAGCAGTTGCAACAATGAAACAGCCAAAACCAGTAAAGGGGGGAGGTGTATTTAATATACATCATGCCAAAAAAGAGGTTTTTCTAAACAAGTATTGTCTACCATCTTCCACTTTCTCACCAGCTGGTCACTTGAATTAAAATTATATTGATATATATTGAATTATATTATATTGATTGGGTGGTGTGTCGTTTAGCTCAACACCAATATGGAAAAAAGGGAAAAATGCCAGTTTTCAAGTATTTGATTAACCCATATTGGCTCCATGTGGTAAGCTTTTGTTTGTTTGGGGCCACATGTAGTTGACTGCAGACCTCTAATGCGCACCAAAGCAAAGAACTGTCTAAAATCACAATAAAGCCCTCCCTCTTCACAAGTGAACACTATGTGGTTACTTTTGGGCAGTGTTGCAACTAAGAAGTTTACTAATTAAACACTGTGTAGCCAACCAGTAATTAATTGAGTGATTGGATATGAAATATTTTTGTTTAAAGAAAAAAAGAATAGTCTTTTAAAATGGTCAGCTACTTCATAACATATACTTGTCTATGCTTCATATCCACTAGAAACCGCTTTATAAACTCTTTGATAAGCCCAAAAGGATTTTATTTACATGCAGTGTATGTGTATTTAGCTTTTGCAGGAATAACGATGTAGAATGAGAACAGTTTTGTAAATATACATATAATATTCAATCAGCATTGCACTAATTTACATCAGTCAAAATTACTGTTTTTCTATGGGAGAAGTTGGATTGTGGATACGATTTCTAAACAAGAAAACGTTGTAGACAGAAAATAAAAATGCTATCTTTTTGCACACTGCTGAGTTTAGAGGGCTGTAATTTTCATCACAGGTAAACTTCAACTATGAGAGACAAAATAAGAAAAGAAAAAAAAATTCAGGAAATCACATTGTGAGGATTATTAAAGAATTTATTTGTAAATTATGGCAGAAATTGAGTATTAATAAAAAAAAAAAAAAAGCAAGATTTCCATCTCTCTCAGACTTGCAACACCTTTAAGAAGCTCTTCTGTCCTCTACTCGTTGCCTGTATTAATGGCACCTGTTTGAACTCGTTATATGTATAAAAGACACCTGTCCAGAGCCTCAAACAGTCAGACTCCAAATTCAACCAGGCCAAGACCAAAGAGCTATTGAAGGACACCAGGAAGAAAATTGTACACCTGCACCAGGCTGGGAAGAGTGAATCTACAACAGGTGAGCAGGTTGGTGTGAATAAATCAACTGTAGGAGCAATTGTAAAAACATGGAAGACACACAAGACCATTGATAATCTCCCTCTATCTGGGGCCCCACGCAGGATCTCATCTCGTGGAGTCAAAATGATCCTGAGACCGGCGAGCAAAAATCCCAGAACTACACGGAGGGACCTGATTGACCTGCGTAGAGCTGGGACCAAAGTACCAAAGGCCACTATCAGTACTACACTATGCAGAAAGGGACTTCTGCTAAAGCCAGTACATGTCCAGGCCCGTCTGAAGTTTGCCAGAGAGCATATAGATGATCCAGAAGAGGATTGGGAGAATAACAGGAGGCCAAATGAAACCAAAATAGAAATTTTTGGTAAAAACTCAACCTGTCGTGTTTGGAGGAAGAAGAATGCGGAGTTGCCAAAATACCAGCTACAGTGTCTGCAAACCTGGTGAAGACTGACAAACGTTTTACCTCTGTCATCGCCAACAAAGGTTATGTTACCAAGTATTGAGTCAAACTTTTGTTATTGACCAAATACTTATACTATATACTCACCATAATTTATAAATAAACTCATTTAAAAAATCCTATAATGTAATTTTTTTTTTCTTCCTTATTTTGTCTCTCATAGTAGAAGTGTACCTGTGATGAAAATCAGACCACAGCTTTCTAAGTAGAAGAACTTGCACAATCAGTGGCTGACTAAATACTACTTTGCCCCACTTTACATTAGTCATGATTTGTTCATTATACACACGTGAATGTTAGTTCCTCTCCTAAAAAGAAAAAAAAAAAATGGTCACTGGAACTAACTTAACTCACAATAATAGTTTACTGAAATTAGACTAAGGAAACTCAGTTACTGCTTTTTAAATTGTGGTTCAACAGAATATTTTTAAAAGCCAAAACCGGCAAGAATAAAAAAAGATGGCACCCTTACAACTGTGGAAATGGCTGCAACATGCAGTTTAGAGACGCCACCCTTCAAACCTGACAGGTGAAGATGTTTACTCATGAGAAGTGGGACAATACCTGCCTACATGTGCAGAAGTCTTGGTGAGAGTTAGACATCACAAGATTGCAGTTATTGCCTAAAAGGGTTGTGCAACAAAATGTTAAGCTGAAGGTATAATTGTTAAAGCTGTTTTCATTAGTTTGTGTATTTTAATTTTTCTGTTTAACCGCAATTCAAATGCACTGTCCAATGTTCATAAGGCAATTTGCAGTAAAACAGTGCTATTTTAGTGACCACTTTTTTTTTTTTCTCCTTTAAGTTAGGGATACAAACATATTTGCTTGTATACATACGGGATATAAAAGGTTATCCAGCTGGTCTGGTGAAGCCATGAACTCTGACTAGAATGACAGTCAGAATCCACAGGCACAGTGCAAAGGATGCAGCAATATTGTGTTGTGGTCTCTTCTACTTCTAGGTCCCATGCCAGCCAGTCTCTGGGCCAAAGCGAAACCATCCATCAGAAGATAAAACTGTCCTTTGATCACACTTTTAAAAAGCTAGGGGCCATGGCTGGGGAAGAAGTGAAGATCTGAGCACAGCAGAGCAGATTGGAGGGCTTGCTGTGGCCACTCGCCGGATTAACATCACTCTTCCCCAACTTTGAAGTGCCACACAACAACTCAGATGGCAAAACGGAAGGGAAATCAGTTAGGCGTGTGCGTCCTTTCGTCTGACACACACCCAATTTTCAAACCCCCACATTGTTCTAATGATTACAAGCACTCAGCTTGATGAGAAGTTTGCAAGAGACACTGCTGAACCTTAAATTTGTTCTGTGCCATTCTTTTACTGTCAATAAGCACTTACAAGGAAAGGAAAAACAAAACAAAACATTACTGTCACACTGTTGACACAATTTAAAACTTTAGTTGACAGAAGACAAAGACTTTTGAAACATCCATTTATACTAGTGTCTCAGCAGGATAAATACACTGTATGGCTTTTCCTGCTACATTTTAAATAATCGATATAACTCAAAGCTTAAAGAGCTGGATCCGTGACATGCTACGGACTATAAATCATATACAGACAAGTGAAAGTCGAAACCTAAAGAAGTTTTCATCTTTCACTGGTAATGTTTTACATTTAGGACCGTAAGGAAGAAAAAAAAAATATTGCCATTCTTGTAAGGTTTACAGCGTCAGATGAACAAGAACATGAGACATTTTACAGTGTCTATTTAACAAAAATTTAGTCAAAATCCAGAAAAAATGTGTGTGAAAAACTAAGTGCATGAGTTGAGAGCATGCAGCAACCAGCTGCTGCTAATCAGATGCACATAAATTGTTTATCGGCATGTTTGAGCACCTCTGCAGGAAGAAATTTTGTTAGTTTACTGGTCTGGATGATTTCAGTATTACATGCATAATACATAACATCAGAATTGATGGGAAGTGTGCTTTGTTTTCCACATGACTGTAGCTACACAGATTTACATTACCAAGCAATCTGCATCTGCAAACGCAACAGGCTGTTTGTTTCACATATTCAAACAAAGACTGGATGACAAGTCAATGCTTAGTTAAAAATGTGTTTCATCAATTCAGTCTTCTGGAGGTTTGGCTTGCAATCAGCAATTCACCCTGAAGGTACTTGCCACATCTCACCAGAATCCCCTGCTGGTTCCCTCTCTGGCTTAACCTCTTACTCCTCTCTTCCACACCATTATCCTTGCCCCTACCCTGCTGTCCTGTGTCTGTCAGGGCCTCTGAGCCATTTTATTATTCCCCTGACAACACCCATGCTGCACTCTCCACCCGAATCCTTTTCTTTCTCCATCTTCCTTCTCTCTCCTCTTGCACCACACATTAGTCTCTTACAGACAGCATTATAAAGGCAGGATTGTTTCACTGATATTCCTCCTTTTAAATAAATAAAATCAAAGCAGAACGACTGGGAATATTTGCTACACATCTGTTCCACCTTAAGGAGGTAGTAACAGATGCAAAACAAAGGAGAGATGAGCTCTCTTCAGAAAGGTTAAGCAGTCAGAGCAACATTAACAATACCGTAATATACTTTTCCTTCCTTTCTAAAAGGTTATAATTTTATCTTGAACGATAATGTACCCAGTTTTCAGGCCATACAGCTATTATTTAAAGATTTTTATGATTGATTAAGCAGCAAATAAAAGTTTTGAAAGGACAAAGATGAACGCGCATGTGTGTACACACACAAAACAGTTCAATCCAGGAACATAAACTGGTATTAGCAATTGCTAAAGTAAAGGTTACAAAAAAAAACAACATTGTTTTACTTTATTCTGTTTTTAATGCACTCAATTTAAATGCTCCCTGATCTCTTATCTTTTAAATCTATTGGTATTCTTTATGTTTTTCTTGCAGTGGTAAAAAAAAAAAAAAAAAATGTTTCCATTTCAGTTAATTGGATTTGTAATTGGATTAAGATTACGACCTGCTTCTCTAATGCAGATGAGTCAGTGTCTCAATAGAGTATCATTTGCACAGGGACTGGAACTCTGACATCTACCTCTCAGCTTCATATAAAAACAGAAGATCAACCCCCATTGAGGCAAAGCTCTATTAGTAGTTGTGTAGTGCAGCAGATCTAAGGTAGCGCCACCTAGCGTTGTGGAGTCCAACACACCTAACTCAATAATTCGATTATCTTTCCGCACATGTATACTTGGATTTCTTGGATAATTGGTAATTAAGCAATGCATTTCTGAGCTGTAGGAAACAAAACAGCAGTGTTAACAGACCACCAAACGCACGACAATATATAAAAAGGGCAGTTATTTTCTTTAATTTTACACATGTGCAAAATTGACACCGAATGCAATTTTCACTACTTTAAGATGCCTGCCTACTTTGTTCCTTGTCAACATTTTCTCATGTCATAGTCAGATCGATTCACTGGAGGCCCCATGACCTTTGGTTGTATTGCTCCGTTGTATCCATTTTCATAAGCACCTAGACGACGTGCAGAAAGAGGCAAAATCAACGCAGGGTATCGATGGAAGGTTCCATCTATTGCTGCCTTCATTTCAAAAGGTTATGCATAAAAGCCCTTTAGGGTTCACAATCTAACAGGCCCTGTGTTTTTGAGTAAGGGATCAAAGATAAACATCCTTTGGCGCTCTATTGCATGATAGAAGAGTATTGGCCTGTATTTCTCAGCATTGAGGACTGCATTACTCCTGACCATTTACAATATTGCAGCCCTACACTTGCAAGAAACCTCTACCATGCTTCACCGTTGTCTATCAACACTCATTATTGTACCATTCTATTCCTTTGGCAAACAAACTGGGTTCTGTACAGGTAAATAGTCAGAATTTTGAATCATCAGTCCAGAGCCCCTGCTGTCATTTTTCTTCACCCCTATTCCTATATTTGTATGCATAATTTGAGTTGTTTATCCTCATTTCCACATCAGAGCAATAGCCTTTTGGTTGCAATTCTTCCATTAGGACCACTTCTAGTTAGACTTCTTTGGACAGTAAATGGATATACCGGGGTCCCAGTATTTTCTGTTGGTTCTAAGCAGATGGCACGATTGGACATGTTACAGTTTTTAAAAGTAATGTGTCCTTCCTTGGCCGACCACTGCATCTATGGTCCTTAACACAAACAGTTTCTTTGTGCTTCTTCAAAAGATCTTGAACAGCACATCTTGACATCCACGTCTGACCTGAAATCATAACCTGGGAGAGCTCTTGCTGATGCGGTGCAACTACCCTGCGTCTTGTTGCTGTGCTCAGTTCTGCCATGGTGTATGACATGTGACATAAAACATTGTTTTCCACAACCCCACTGTGGTAGGTAGCAGAGTTTGGCTGTTCTTCACCCAGTTTTAAGCCTATTACACAGCTGTTTCTGTTTCAGTTAATAACTATGTTTCAACCCACATTTGAAATTGATGGTCATAAACACTTGTTTGGTATAACTGGATAATCATAGGGCTGAGTATAATCCTACAACACCCATGACGTTGTGCAAGCGTACCAAGAAGAACCCGTGCTGTTCTGAAGGCAAAGTGTGTTAACACAAGTATGAATTTGATTTAGATTTGTCTTATGTTTGCTCTCATTGCATCTTTTAAAATCGATAGACACAAACCTTTTTTTTAATTTCTGAAAGCCTTCTAACTTGACAGTTTACTTTTGCTCTTGTTGAAATGTAAAAGTGAATATAAAAAAAATAAATCAAGACCTCAACTTAAGCATGTTTTCCAGACCAAATGTGACCTGTGTGAGCAGATCTGAATCTATTGTAATGTCTTCAGACCTTGCATTTGCATCGCTCACTTGTGATCAGATTTCCTTAGGGGTATACTAGGGCTGGGCAATGGATCAATTTTATAGATTTATCTGAATTAATAGTTTATGGCGATGTTAAAAAAGAAAATCAATTTTCACTCAACTTTGCACTATTATGGTACGACAGAACCAGCATTTCCATGAGCTTCTGTAGTAATGCCTACCCCTCAAAAGGTCTCGCCAGAACATTTTTCCCTAATAAGAGTTTGCAAAATGTCTGCACTTTCTCCAGTCGTCTGACAGTGGTTTGCATTTGCAACATCCAATTTTATGCAAACCACTGTCAGCTGTAAAATTTGTCTACAGTCTATGAAAGCTTAAAAAAAAAAAAAAAAAAAAAAAAAAAAAAAAAAAAAAACTGCCCGGCTAATTTATTCCAGTTTTAAAAGGGGACATGCAACATATTTATTTATTCAAGCATTCTTAACAAGTGAGAAAATTGTATAGCACTCTGAGATCTTTATATCATATTGACATTAATAGCCTGCCTGTTATCGACCCAAACCAGACAATAAAATAAACACTGATGTAAATGTAATAAACTGTACTGTACTGTACTAAAATATACAATTAAGCATAAACTGAAACAAGTAACTATGCACCAGTACAAATATAATTAAGATATAATTAAACTAAAATATATTATTTAAAATGCAGCTGAAACAAAATGTGTGTCATCGGTCAGACAACTTTGAAGTGAACAAATCAACTCATGGATTGGTTTTAACTTTTGACAACCGATATAAACCTTGTCAATATCAGGACCAATATTTGAATGAGCCTGTTCAAACCTGCTCCAAATAGTTGCCAATATCCCTCGAGTTGCTCTACAGATTAAGCAAAATTGCGAGCCAGCATTCCAGACTAAAAACTCAACACAGCTCTGCATCAGCTGTGACGCCAACCATTTCAACCCTGAGCTCACTGCTCCTTCATGTCGACCATTACTACCTCTCAAGGAAACAGTGATGCAACGAAAATGCCACACCACTGTGCCTCAGGTCTTATTCTCATACCCGTCAAGGCAGAATAGTCACGTTTCTATTATCACTACAACTGCACAAAATCTAAACATTAAAAAGAAAAACCTGTATAGGAAACACCTAGAATTCGAAAAAGCTGTCAAATATGGCTAGTATCCTTTTTTTTTTTTTTTTTACACAGCTGTCACAAAGTGGTTTTTTAGATGTGTCAATAATCCAGCTTAGTACAAAAGTGTAATGGAAACACATTTCTCACGTCATTGGCCTTATTGGTCAATTCAAAACACACCAAAATCTAGTTTCCAGCTGTTTTTGGCATTATTTATGTGATATAGTTGTACTAAATCATTATTTAATCATTATGCATTTCTGCATTACAAGGGAACTTTGCCTTTGAATAATCATTTGAATGTTCGTCCACTGCCTTCTTCTTCTGTTGACCATTTTTGCAACAGTAGTAGTGGCAGTCACAATAATCTCCCCAAAACTAAAGATGTTTTTATCCATCTTCTTCAAGTCTTTTTCTTTGTTTTGAAGAGAAGTCTTGCAAGATGAGATAGAGAGATACAGAGATACAGAGAGACCTGGAAGAGTTACATTCTTTAAAAGAAAAGCACTGTTCAATGGAAACACTAACCCCTGCAGCGGTACTATGTCAGTTTCAAAACTGTTGCTTTTTTTGGGGGGTAAAAAAAGTGTCATGGAAATCCACCTAATGTCTCCACACTGTTTTTCATGGTTGGTTTTGGTACAGCAATCTGATTAGGTTGGCAATATACAGTTAGTACATCATAATGTTCAACACTCATGAAGCCACTTGAAAGAAACTGTTAATGATGCTTCACCTAAGACTGAAAAGAGCTCGTCATTCGACTGAGTCTTCAAAAGGGGAAGGAAGAGGGACACACACACTTTTACAAGGGGATGTTGTGCCATATTGTGACACAAAAAAGCCATTCTCATTAGATCAAAGAGAGGAGACCAAGTCCTGCATAATTTTGTTATTACACACAGCATGCAAATATTGTGGGAATCACCTCGTAGCAAGACCATTGCTGGCAAAAGCGGCGTGTTCTGCTACACCAGCTTGCCTTTAACCACAGTTGATCCATCTCTTTCTCATCTCGGTTACAATCTTTGAAGGCAGAAAAGAGGCACAATGAAGAATTCCTGCCATTCCCTCCGGTGGCCGTTCACATACAAAACAAGGTAGAATATCAGTGCAACAGTCCCAACTTAAAACTACTGTTTGCTATGAAACACGGAGAGAAATCATTCCAAGTAAAAAGAAAACAAGTCTCCCAAGTCTATATCTTAAACTGATCCATTTAATTATTGCCCCATGTAATTTTTCTATCAAGTGCTTTGGAGATTAAAACTACATTAGGGCAGCGACGACAGGACTGAAATACCAGGTGAACAACTCATGTTTTTTTATGACTGTCATGAATAACTTCCAACATCACGGAGTTCTGTTCATAATAATATCCCAGTTTCACTCTATTTCAAGAAACATTTATTTAGGAAGTGTTGAGTCACTCTTGTCTGCATCCCTACTATCAACAAAAAACAACTTTGGACTTGCGCCTCTTGCAATGACCATGCATCTAAGTATTTACAGAACTCAAATGTCACATGTCAATGACAAAGGAGCCAACTCAGAAAGATACAGTGGCATGGCATGACGGAGACTCAAGAAAGTCATTTGAAAAAAAAAAAAAGGAGAGAAAAATGCACAGTGAACAAGCATGAGACTAAACAAAAAAATCTTCAACAGTGTTATAATAGTTCCTTAAACATCCATGCCTATAAGATCAGTGCTCTGAGTAAAATAAATGTGTAAAAATTAAAAAAAAAAAAGGTAAAACGTATGTGTTTTCTTTATATGGGCTGCAAACAGTCAGCAGACAAGAAAAATAAAAGATGAGGTAAGAAGTGCACCAGTATTTGTATCATCAGCTTGTTGCAGATCCATGCAGCCTGTAGTATCAGGGGGTTGGCCTCTCAGGCTATCCTCACAGCAGACACTTTCCATGCCACTGCTGTTAACAGCTCCTCTGGGGTCTATATCATCAACAGTTGGAGGACGTGTGCATGGCTCACTGGAGGGGGAAGGGAGACCTGTTTGTAGTGTAAAGGCTCCTCTCTTCCTCCTCTATGCGTCTCTCTTTATTTCTTTCTCCACCCCCCAGCTCACACATGGTTCTTCCAGGAGCCATCGTCTGACAACACCCTCCACCCCCACATGTTACCACCTCCTGCCACATGACAAACATGCACAAAGTCGTAACACCACAGGAAAACGCCTTCGCATCCTCAGGATGTACGGTTCATCTGATCAGAGGAAAGCATCAACATCTTTTGAGTCTTCCACACCCATCTGACTACTTCTACCAGACAAGAACTGATAAACCATTAATCTGATTAACAAAATATCAGGTGTAACCAAATCTAAAAAAAGAAAAACTATATCCCTAACATCTGCCTTCCCCAAAGAACCCTGTGAAGTATTTCAATGAGTCTTCATGGAAGATTACTTTTTCTACATAAAAATTTGAAATGGAAAAAATGACTATATGAGCTGAACCACAATTTGGAAACAGTGACAAAGACTAGATGTAGCTCTAAATACAGACAGAGCTAGGTGGGACAGGTGACTGGGGTGAACTGAAAAGTGACTGTGGGGGAGGTAAGGATGGACACCGCGTACATCCTTCCTGAGCCAAGCTCTCTCTAGCCAGATGAAGGTGATGATCCTAACCTAAAAAGTTGATACATGAGTCCAAGGCAAAGGACTCATGTATCAACTTTTTAGGTTAGGATCATTAAACATAGGAGATGGGAGGCCACCCACTGCAGGGGGGGCTCTAACATAACGACCGCCACCTTTGAGGAAACTATATCATCTACTTCCTCATATTGAACACAGCTTCCTGATTTACCAGATATTCCACACATATTTACCCACAAACACATGTTAACTTTGAGAAGGAGGTTAAAAAAATAAAAAAAATAAAAAAAATTCAAAAAAAAAGGAGGTTTGTCATTGACTGAGTTTAACAACTATAAAGTTTCAATACAAAATAAAAACTTTTAATTTTAAAATTGTAGTCAAAGCATGTCTGTGGTTATACAGCAATTGGCTGTTTTTGTCCTGTGTCCAAATGCCACATTTAACAGAAAAAGCAAGGTGACAACTCTTTGAAGTCAGGCTGGTGTGATCAGGTCTTGACATTCCCAAACAATAGTTTAATAGCCCCCAAGGCTCATTGGTCATGTTCACACCTACACTGGCCTCTAGATGAGAAAAAAGCCCCCCCCCCCCCCCCCCCCCCCTTCAATTAACAAAGGAGGAATGCCTACGCAGAGAGCCTCAGCAATTTTAAGACAGTTAAAAAAAAAGAGATATTTAAAAAATAAATAAATAAATAAAAAACCAACATCTATCAGACTTTTTGCAGAACGACAATAAAAAGGCATCTGAGAAGTTAGGCTACTGCTGTGAATAATTCAGTTGATTTACAAACTGAAAATTCCTGGTGGATTACCTTTTAGTAGAACAAAATATTTCTGCTGATTTTTTGGAAACTGTCACTATCATTTTACATACACTGTCCAGTTAAATGCCCAGTTGAGCTACAACTAGCTGGACTGCTTTTGCTCTTCTATGTATGGATGGGAATTTCTTTTATCAATCAAAGTATATTGGACTCATCCTTCAAGGTGGCAATAGAACCCAATTTCAGCTCATTAGCCTTGAGCTTTTTCACGCGAGCCGTTATGCCACACACTAAAACTACAGGTAATTCTTTGGTTTAGCTGGCAGTGGAAAACTGACAGTGAACTGGACAGACTTGCCTGTTCTCCCATGACCACATTCTTCTCCTTGGTCACTTCTCTTTAAAAGAGTTTTTAGCGCACATAAAGGCTACGAATAAAGTGTAGTTCATCTTCTCGTTTTGCTCATTGGTGATTATTTCAGTCATGCATGCTGATGACGTGTTACGGTATCCACTCTGGCCTACAGAGGTCTTGTTAAGTCCAAGTTGTACATCAACACTATCCACCTTGATTAAACAGATGCAAATCGTAGTGTGATCCAATAGTCTTACATGACTGTAGAAACTGTACAATGTATAGGAGCCTGTAGTCCAACTATGACAAATTTGGTTTAGTACAATTTGATATTTTGATATCAACATCTCCATGGCTTAAACAAGTCTAGCCACAAGAGAGTTAGAGGCCTTTTGGAGACATTTTCATCACCTTTCGTTTCTGCTTCACATCCAGCTGCAAGCACACAGAGTGATAAAGAAAAACTGAAGGGATGCCTCCCCAGGCTGGAGACAGAGAGGGGGAACCATGGGGAGCTGCAACAATGGGACTGGCAGGGAAAAAAATAAAATAAAACATTGCATGTGCCCCTTTAGTTCCCCCTCTGTGCACACACTCCCCATGTGAAACCATCTAATGCATGTATTGCTGCTCTCACTTGTCAATCATGACTGGGGGAGGGGCAGCAACATCTTACAATGTGTCCCCTCTTTGCATAAATGTAACAGTATCAAAAGAGACATGCAAAACATTTCTTGATCCTTAAGTAGTACTCAGGGTGTGAAAATGTTTTGAGGGCATTCTGTAAAAGCCTGATCTCAAGAGGAAAGTGTCAGAAGTTGATGTCTGCAAGGTGTGAACAAGGGCTAAACTTGGGATTATCAGCAGGTGGTGCAACAGATAACTAACTGAACATTAGAGTTTGGATTTTGAAAAAAAGGATCACTGTGTGGGGGTCCAAACAAGATAAATAAATACAAAAGGCAAATATGTCAGTGTTTTCTTTGACCAATCTCTCATTCATTCCTAATATTTTTGCATTTTGTCAAAGTCAATAGTCAGTTTTACTAAGGGGAAAAAGAAAACTTCCACTACTTGCATATCAATATCCATTTAAAGAGTTCAAAATGTCAACATATATTACGTATACAGTTACAAAGCACAAGCACTGGAAACTATGGGATTGTGTGTCAGTCTCTATGAAGTTGGGCCATGATAGAGCACGTAAGCCACAACGCATAAGCCTTGATCCTATTCTCCCCTGTTAATCCACTTGCTGTCTAGACAACAGAAACAAGGACATGCTCACAGGCAGTCTGCTCTCACTTATTTGCCAGATCTAATAGGCCCCAATCTTCCTTTACAATCACATTAAAAAAAAAAAAAACACTTCTACACATATACACACAAAAATATGACACAGGTCCCTCCCCAGAAGGGCAGCAGCGGTAAGAAGAGTGAAGAGCCTCCACCCCTCCAGGGGAAAAAGAAAGAAAGAACCACCATCTGGGGTTTAGTCATGGTGATGCCAAGGGCTGGGGCTCTCAAAGGGGAGTGGGTAGAGGGACTGCTGCTAGTAATGTAGTATAAGGACAAATAATAGTCAGGGAGGATGGGACCAGAGAAAAGGTACATATGGTGCATTTCCATTACGCCTAGATTTGGGCCAAACCTAAATATCGCAAAGAAAAACCTGTAATAGAAACGTGTATAATTAAAAAAAAAAAAACTGCCAAATATTTTTTTTAAAAACAACAATGTTTTAAGCTTTCATCAGATGGTTTTTCAGGCCCATCAATTGACCAGCTTAGTGCAAACATGTAATGGAATCATTTTTTTTTACATTTGCACGTCTCCAGCACCACTGGATGTGACGTAGTTGGTCAACCTGATGTCATCAAAATTTAGTGTACAGCTGTTTATGGCTTTATTAATACAATGTGGTTGTGCTACAACACCACCACCATTACTGCATTACATAAGGGCCTTGCCTTTGAATGATCGTTTAAATGATCACCCGCTGCCTTCTTCTTTTGGTGTATATTTTTGCAACAGTGGTAGTTGCAACATTTTGTCTAAATCTAAAGATTTTGTCCATCTTCTTTTAAGTCGAGATCTCCTTTTTTCTGTGTTTTGAACAGAAGTCTCACAGGATGAGATATGGAGAGTTATGGAGATATGGACAAATAATTATAAGTTATACTCATAAAAAGATAAACATTGTTCAATGGAAACACCGGCCTTCTGCAGCCATACTGCGAAGAGTTTTGTTTTAGTTTTATGAAAATTTTATTGGAAATTCATCTATTGACAAGCTTATTTGTGGATATAAAACAAGGAGAAACAGTATTATTGAAATGGAACACTGTACTTAAGTGTTTTAAAAATCATTTAGAAAAATCATTCTGTGACAGCCAATTAAATGCTTAATATTTTCCAACAAAAATAGCCAACAAAAGGACTCTATTCCTTTGCTATTTTTTGACGAATCTGTCATACACCTGACAAAAGTACAGCAACAACAATGCAGGAGCATGACGAGACTTCAGAGAAAGCGGTAACATGAAAATCAACATCTTCTGCAGAAGCTACTATTAGAAGGAGTCCTGTTGTAGCCCTGTTTTGATGTCAAAAAGGGGACAATTTGAAGTCTACCACTTCAGAAGGCTCTGTGTACTCTGGGGTCAACTACTGTGTTTAACAACTTATGGCTCACTTTCATTTTAAGAGACTATTG